>CM035839.1:76930347-77167407 GCA_020510985.1 Pholidichthys leucotaenia | reverse complement strand
CCTATCTGGAATAGTTCTTGAGAGACTTCAACTACTATACTTCCCAATGTCATGTGAGGCTGAAAATTTCAGGTATTCATAAGATCAACATTAGACCCCTAAATGAAAATTTTCAGTCCGAAACTTTAAGTTATTCCGATTTTGAGTTGGAATCCTAAGGGGGGGGGGGGGCACTCCCAATCTTGGATTGTTCTAGAGAGAGTTCAACTACTATACTTCCCTGTATCTGGGGAGGATTATATTTTCAGGAATTGATAAGATCAATATTTTAACACTAAATGCAAAGTTTCAGCCATCAACTCCAAGTGGATCCGATTTTGAGTTTCATGCCTAAGGGGTGGGGGAGTGGGCGCTCCCAATCTTGGATTGTTCAAGAGAAAGTTCAACTACTATACTTCCCGATGTCTTGGATTAAATTTTCAGGTATTTATAAGATCAAAATTAGAAGCCTAAATGCCCAGTTTCAGCCAGTAACTACAAGTTGTTCCGATTTTGTGTTTTACGCCTGGGGGGGGGGGGGGGCTCCCTATCTGGGATTTTTATTTAGAGAGTTCAAAAAATATTTTTCCCGATGTTTGGGGAGGCTGAAATTTTCAGGTATTCATAAGATCAACATTAGACCCCTAAATGCAAAGTTTAAGCCCGAAACATCAAGTTGTTCCGATTTTGAGTTAGAAGCCTGTCGGGGTGGGGTGGGGGGGGTGGTCCCTATCTGGAATTGTTCTTGAGAGACTTCAACTACTACACTTCCCGATGTCTTGGGAGGCTTAAATTTTCAGGCATTGATAAGATCAACATTATAACACAAAATGCAAAGTTTTAGCCCACAACTCCAAGTGGATCCGATTTTGAGTTTGAAGCCTAAGGGGGGGGGGGGGGGGGCTCCGAATGTTGGATTGTTCTATATTTCCCGATGTCTTGGGAGGCTTAAAATTTCAGGTATTAATAAGATCAACATTAGAACACTAAATGCAAAATTTCAGCACGCAACTCCAACTTTTTCCAATTTTGAGTTTGAAGACTAAAGGGGGGGAGGGGTTGAGGCACTCCCTATCAGGTCTTGTTCTTTAAAGAGTTCACCGTCTATACTTCCCGATTTCTTGGGGTGCTGAAATTTTAAGGTATTCATAAGATCAACATTAGACCCTAAATGAAAAGTTTCAGCCCGTAACTTCAAGTTTTTCCGATATTGAGTTTGAAGCCTAAGGGTGGGGCTGCCTAACTGGGATTGTTCTTGAGAGAGTTCAACTACTATACTTCCCCATGTCTTGTGAGGCTGAAATTTTAAGGGATTGATAAGATCAACATTTTAACCCTAAATGCAAAGTTTAAGCCAGCAAAATACAAGTGGATCTGATTTTGAGTTTGAAGCCTTAGTTGGGGGGGGGGGGGCGCTCCCAAACTGGGATTGTTTTGGAGAGACTTTAACTACTATAGTAGTAGTAGATTAGTTTATTTGACAGGGACAGTGCAATAAACATAGACAATTAATCAAAGACAATCAATCTGATGTGTTGCACATAGAGTGTATAGCTATTAGCTAATTGCAACTCTTGTCCCTGGATGGGCTTTAGAAAAAAGAATCAAGATAAAAAATATACACAATAACCACATACATCAATGCAGAAAAATTATAAATACACAATTATAAATATTATATTATAAATACACAAATATAACAGCCTGACTCACATTTAACATAAATATTATAAATATTATAAATACACAAATATAACAGCCTGACTCACATTTAACACATATAACATAACTCACATTTGCCTATTTCAGGCCTTCCTCCCTCCGTCACTCACTATAAACAAACACATTTATTCCTTCCCTTCATTCACTCTCACTTTGCAGACAATTAATTCATACATGAGTACATTGTTGTTTATTTTTCAGCCAGTTTTTAACATTTTTAGTGAATGTTTTAAAGT
Source organism: Pholidichthys leucotaenia (assembly GCA_020510985.1). Taxonomy (NCBI): domain Eukaryota; kingdom Metazoa; phylum Chordata; class Actinopteri; order Cichliformes; family Pholidichthyidae; genus Pholidichthys; species Pholidichthys leucotaenia. Next base: position 77,165,470 of record CM035839.1, on the reverse strand, counting down.
CCGTTATTATTTTAATTTCATTTGGCATTGTGTTCCAGATGTGACTGCCCTTTATAGAGAAAGCTGTTTGTCCAAATGTGGTTCTGCGGTGGAATATTTTACAGTTATTGTTAACAGAACTCCTGGTGGCTCTGCTGCTGTCCTGTCTTTGGACGAAACCAGCAAGTGGCTCGGGTGCTGATTTATGGAAACATTTGAACGTTAATTTCAGAAGACAGAGGTCAATGAAGCTCTCAAAAATAGGTTGTATTTTTTTAAAACATTACAGTGATGCCACCTAATGGGCTTTTTGTCAGGATTTTTAGGGTTTGATTATATAATGAACCTATATGTCTTATTGTGGAAGGGGCTGCTTGAGCCCAGACTGTCAAACAGTATGATATATGAGAAAAAAACCATAGAATGCATATACAGTGCAGCTGCTTCGTAAGGTATGTAATATCTAATTAATTTAAAGCAGTTCAGATTTTTTTTTACTGTTTTTGAAATTTTCTTTATATGAAGATTAAATTTGAGTTGAGGATCTAGTACAATGCCAAGGTATTTGAATTCTGTAGCTAAACTGATGTCATGATCATGTATACTTTAAAATGTTGCAGGTTACATTTTTTGATTGAAAAGCACATTGAGACTGTTTTCTGAAGGTTCAGCAATAGATGGTTCTTGAGGAGCCACTCTTGGACATCAACCATACTTGTAGACAGTACATCTGCAGCCTGTGCTGGAGTCTTGGCAGCTGTGTAAATAACTGCATCATCTGCATAAAGTTGGCATGTTGCAGCTGAGCAGTGTAACGGCAAGTCATTAATAAAAATGCTGAAAAGTAAAGGACCAAGAATGGACCCTTGTGGGATACCCATGCGGTTGTTTAAAAATGAGGATTTATCCTGGTGAACTTTTACACACTGTCCTCTATTCTGGAGATAAGATGCAAACCATTCTAATGTATTTGGGGAGAAGTTAAAAGATACCATTTTGGATAAAAGCAAACTGTGGTTTACAGTATCGAAAGCCTTTTTGAGATCTAGAAAAACAGCTCCTACCACATTACCCCTGTCCAAGGACTGTTTGACGTTTTCAATAAGGCAACAATTTGCTGTTTCTGTTGAGTATCCTGGTCTAAAACCAAATTGATGTGGATGAAGAAGTTGACTGTCTTGTAAGTAGTCTATCAGCTGTGTAGCTACAACTTTTTCAAGAACCTTAGATAGGACTGGTAAGATAGAGATTGGGCGGTAATTGCATATATCGTCTTTACTGCCTGATTTATGAACTGGTATGACGACAGCTTTTAACCTGTTGGACTTTAACTTTAACACTTTAACATACTTCCCGATGTCTGGGGAGGCTTAAATTTTCAGGTATTAATAAAATCAACAATAGAACACTAAATGCAAAATTTCAGCACGCAACGATAAGTTATTCCGATTTTGAGTTTCAATCCTAAAGGGGGGGTGGGAGTCTCTCCCTATCTGTGCTTGCTCTTGAGAGAGATCAATTACTATACTTCCCGATATCTGGGATGCTGAAATTTTCAGGATTTCCTACTATCGACATTGTAACCCTGAAAGCAAATTTTAATCCCACAACTCTCAAGTTTTTCCGATTTTGAGATTGATGCATAAAGGGGGGAGGGGGTGGGAGGCGCTCCCCATCGCGCCTTGTTCTTTAAAGAGTTCACCGACTATACTTCCCGATAACTGGGGTTGCTCAAGTTTTCAGGTATTCATAAGATGGAAATTAGAACCCTAAATTAAAAGTTTAAGCCAGCAACTCCAAGTTTTCCGATTTGAGTTTGAAGCCTAACGGGGGAGGGGGGTGTTCTCCCCTTCTGGGCTTGTTCTTGAGAGTTCAACTCACTATACTTCCCGATGTCTTGGGAGGCTTAAATTTTAAGGTATCGATAAGATCAACATTAGAACCCTAAATGCAAAGTTTCAGCCTGAAACTCCAAATTTGTCCATTTTTGAATTTGAAGCATAACGGGTGTGGGGAGGAGTCCATCCCTATAGGGGATTGTTCTTTACAGAGTTCACCTACTATACTTCCAAATTTCATGTTAGGCTGAAATTTTTATGTATTCGTAAGAACAACATTAGAAGCCTAAATGAAAAGTTTCTTCCCGAAACTCGAAGTTGTTCCGATTTTGAGTTTGAATCCTAATCCCTATCTACGATTGTTCTTGAGAGAGTACAACTACTATACTTACCGATGTCTGGGGAGGCTGAAATTTTCAGGTAATCATAAGATCAACGTTAGACCTCTAAATGAAAGTTTCTGCCCGAAACTCCAAGTTGTTCCGATTTTGAGTTTGAGGGCTAATGGGGGGGGGGGGGGCCCTCTCTGGGCTTGTTCTTGAGAGTTCAACTACTATACTTCCCAATGTCTGGGGAGGCTTAAATTTTCTACTATTAATAAGATCAACATTAGAACCCTAAATGCAAATTTTCAGCATGCAACTACAAGTTCTTCCGATTTTGAATTTTAATCCTAAGGGGGGGGGAGGCGTTTCCTATCTGGCCTTGCTCTTGAGAGAGATCAACTACTATACTTCCCGATGTCTGGGGAGGCTTGAATTTTCAGGTATTCATAAGATCAAGATTAGAACCCTAAATGCAAAGTTTCAGCCCGCAACTCCAAGTTGTTCTGATTTTGAGTTTTAAGCCTCGGGGGGGGGGGGGATCTCCTTATTGGGGCTTTTTTTTGAAATACTTAAAGTACTATACTTCCCGATGTCTGGGTAGGCTTAATTTTTCAGGTATTCATAAAATCATCATTAGAACACTAAATGCAAGGTTTCAGCCCGCAACTCCAAGTTGTTCCGATTTTGAGTTTCAAGCATGGGGGGGTGGGGTAGCGCTCCCTATCTGATCTTGATCTTGAGTGAGTTCAACTACTATACTTCCCGATGTCTGGGGAGGCTTAAATTTCAGGTATTCAAAAAATCAACATAAAAACCTTAAATGCAAAGCTTAATCCCGCAACACCAAGCGGTTCCGATTTTGAGTTTGAAGCCTGGGGGGGGGGGGAGGCGCTCTCTTCATGGGCTTTATCTTGAGAGAGTTCAACTACGATACTTCCCGATGTCTGAGGAGGTTGCAATTTTTAGGTAATCTTAAGATCAACATTAGAACCCTAAAGGCAAATTTTAAGCCTGCATCTCAAAAGTTTTTCCAGTTTTTAGTTTTAAGCCCTGAAGGGGGGGAGTGGCGCTCGCTATCGGGGCTTGTTCTTTAGAGATTGCAGCTACTATACTTCACGATTTCTGGGGAGGGTGAAATTTTCAGGTATTCATAAGATCAACATTAGAACCCTAAATGCAAAGTTTAAACCCTCAACTCCAAATTGTTCTGATTTTGAGTTTGAAGCCTAAGTGGTTGTGTGTGTGTGTGGGGGGGGGCTCCCTATCTGGGATTGTTCTAGAGAGAGTTCAACAACTATACTTCCCGATGTCTGGGGAGGCTTCAATTTTCAGGTATTCATAAGATCAGCATTAGAACCCTAAATGCAAAGTTTCAGCTCGCAACTCGAAGTTGATCCTATTTTGTGTATCAAGCCTGAGGCGGTGGGGGGGGGAGGCGATCCTTATCTGGTCTTGTTCTAGAGAGAGTTCAACTACTATACTTCCCGATGTCTGGGGAGGCTTCAGTTTTCAGGTATTCATAAGATCAACATTAGAACCCTAAATGCAAAGTTTCAGGTCGCAACTCGAAGTTGATCCTATCTTGTGTTTCAAGCCTGAGGCGGGGGGGGGGGGGAGGCGATCCTTATCTGGTCTTGTTCTAGAGAGAGTTCAACTACTATACTTCCTGATGTCGGGGGAGGCTGAAATTTTAAAGTATTCATCAGATCAGCATTAGCAACCTAAATGCAAAGTTCTGCCCGAAACTCCAAGTTGTTCCGATTTTGAATTTTAAGCCTAAGGGGGGGGGGGGGGGGGCTCCCAATCTTGGATTGTTCTAGAGAGAGTTCAACTACTATACTTCTCGATGTCTGGGGAGGCTGAAATTTTCAGGTATTAATAAGATCAACATAAGAACCCTAAAAGCACAGTTTCAGCCCGCAACTCCCAAGTTTTTCCGAATTGAGTTTGAATGCTAAAGGTGGGGGAGTGCTCCCGATCTCGGCTTGTTCTTTAAAGTTCAACTACTTTCCTGCCCAATGTCTTGGGAGGCTTAAATTTTCAGGTATTCATAAGATCAACATTAGAATCCTAAATGCAAAGTTTCAGGCCGAAACTCCAAGTTTGTCCGATTTTGAGTTTGAAGCAAAATGGGGGCGGGGGTAGTCGTTCCCTATAGGGGCTTTTTCTTTATTCAGTTAAACTACTATACTTCCCAATGTCATGGGAGGCTTAAATTTTTATGTATTCATAAGATCAGCATTAGAATCCTAAATTAAAAGTTTCACCCCTAAACTCCAAGTTGTTCCGATTTTGAGTTTGAAGCCTGGGGGGCGGGGGGGGGGGGGGCTCCCAATCTTGGATTATTCTAGAGAGAGTTCAACTACTATACTTCCCGATGTCTGGGGAGGCTGAAATTTTCAGGTGTTGATAAAATCAACATTATAACAGTAAATGCAAAGTTTCTGCAAGCAACTCCAAGTGGATCCGATTTTGAGTTTGAAGCCTAAGGGGGGGGTGCAGGGGAGCTCCAAATCTTGGATTGTTCTAGAGAGAGTTAAACTACTATACTTCCCGATGTCTGGGGAGGCTTAAATTTTCAAGTATTCATAAGAGCAACATTAGAACCCTAAATGCTAAGTTTCACCTGGAAACTCCATGTTGTTCCGATTTTGAGTTTGAAGCCTAAGGGGGGGGGGGGGGGCTCCCTATCTGAAATTGTTCTTGAGAGAGTTCAACTACTATACTTCCCGATGTCTGGGGAGGATTAAATTTTAAGGTATTAACAAGATCAACATTAGAAGCCTAAATGCACAGTTTAAGCCAGCAACTACAAGTTTTTCTGATTTTGAGTTTTTAGCCTCATCGGGGGGGGGGCGCTTCCTATCTGGGCTTGATTTAGAAAGAGTTCAACAACTGTACTTCCCGATGTCTGGGGAGACTGAAATTTTCAGATATTAAAAAAGATCAACATTAGAAACCTAAATGCACAGTTTCAGCCCGCAACTCCAACTTGTTCCGATTTTGAGTTTGAAGCCTAAGGGGGGGTTGGAGGCGCTCCCTATCTGGTTTTGCTCTTGAGAGAGTTCAAGTACAATACGTCCCAATGTCTGGGGAGGCTGAAATTTTCACGTATACATAATATCAATATTAGATGGCTAAATGCAAATTTTCAGCCCGCATCTCGAAGTTGTTTCAGGTGTTGACTTTGAAGCCTAAAGGGGGGTGGGGAGGCACTCCCTATCAGGGCTTGTTCTTTAAAGAGTTCAACGACTATACTTCCCGATGTCTAGGGATGCTGAGATTTTAAGCTATTTTTAAGATCAAAATTAGAACCCTAAGTGAAAAGTTTCAGCCCGCAACTTAAAGTTGTTCCGATTTTGAGTTTGAAGCCTAAGGGGGGCGGGGGGGGGGGGCGCGCTCCCTATCTGGAATAGTTCTTGAGAGACTTCAACTACTATACTTCCCAATGTCATGTGAGGCTGAAAATTTCAGGTATTCATAAGATCAACATTAGACCCCTAAATGAAAATTTTCAGTCCGAAACTTTAAGTTATTTCGATTTTGAGTTGGAATCCTAAGGGGGGGGGGGCACTCCCAATCTTGGATTGTTCTAGAGAGAGTTCAACTACTATACTTCCCTGTATCTGGGGAGGATTATATTTTCAGGAATTGATAAGATCAATATTTTAACACTAAATGCAAAGTTTCAGCCCACAACTCTAAGTGGATCCGATTTTGAGTTTCATGCCTAAGGGGTGGGGGTGTGGGCGCTCCCAATCTTGGATTGTTCAAGAGAAAGTTCAACTACTATACTTCCCGATGTCTTGGGAGGATTAAATTTTCAGGTATTTATAAGATCAAAATTAGAAGCCAAAATGCACAGTTTCAGCCCGCAACTCCAAGTTGTTCCAATTTTGAGTTTCAAGCATGGGGGTGGGGGGGAGGTAGCGCTCCCTATCTGATCTTGTTCTTGAGGGAGTTCAACTACTATACTTCCCGATGTCTGGGGAGGCTTAAATTTTAAGGTATTCATAATATCAACATAAGAACCTTAAATGCAAAGTTTAATCCCGCAACTCCAAGCGGTTCCGATTTTGATTTTGAAGCCTAAGGGGGGGGGGGCGCTCACTTCTTGGGCTTTTTCTTGAGAGGGTTCAACTACGATAGTTCCCGATGTCTGAGGAGGTTGCAATTTTTAGGTATTCATAAGATCAGCATTAGAACCCTAAAGGCAAATTTTAAACCCGCATCTCAAAGTTTTTCCGATTTTTAATTTTAAGCCTGAAGGGGGGGGGGGGGGGGCTCCCTATCTGGGATTTTTCTTGAGAGAGTTCAACTACTATTTTTCCCGATGTTTGGGGAGGCTGAAATTTTCAGGTATTCATAAGATCAACATTAGACACCTAAATGCAAAGTTTAAGCCCGAAACTTCAAGTTGATCTGATTTTGAGTTAGAAGCCTGTCGGGGTGGGGTGGGGGGGGGGGGTCCCTATCTGGAATTGTTCTTAAGAGACTTCAACTACTACACTTCCCGATGTCTTGGGAGGCTTAAATTTTCAGGCATTGATAAGATCAACATTATAACACTAAATGCAAAGTTTTAGCCCACAACTCCAAGTGGATCCGATTTTGAGTTTGAAGCCTAAGTGGGGGGGGGGGGGCTCCGAATGTTGGATTGTTCTAGAGAGAGTTCAATTACTATACTTCCCGATGTCTTGGGAGGCTTAAAATTTCAGGTATTAATAAGATCAACATTAGAACACTAAATGCAAAATTTCAGCACGCAACTCCCAACTTTTTCCAATTTTGAGTTTGAAGACTAAAGGGGGGGGGGGGGGTTGAGGCACTCCCTATCAGGTCTTGTTCTTTAAAGAGTTCACCGTCTATACTTCCCGATTTCTTGGGGTGCTGAAATTTTAAGGTATTCATAAGATCAACATTAGACCCTAAATGAAAAGTTTCAGCCCGTAACTTCAAGTTTTTCCGATATTGAGTTTGAAGCCTAAGGGTGGGGCTGCCTAACTGGGATTGTTCTTGAGAGAGTTCAACTACTATACTTCCCGATGTCTTGTGAGGCTGAAATTTTAAGGAATTGATAAGATCAACATTTTAACCCTAAATGCAAAGTTTAAGCCAGCAAAATACAAATGGATCTGATTTTGAGTTTGAAGCCTTAGTTGGTGGGGGGGGGCGCTCCCAAACTGGGATTGTTTTGGAGAGACTTTAACTACTATACTTCCCGATGTCTGGGGAGGCTTAAATTTTCAGGTATTAATAAAATCAACATTAGAACACTAAATGCAAAATTTCAGCACGCAACGATAAGTTATTCCGATTTTGAGTTTCAATCCTAAAGGGGGGGTGGGAGTCTCTCCCTATCTGGGCTTGCTCTTGAGAGAGATCAATTACTATACTTCCCGATATCTGGGGATGCTGAAATTTTCAGGATTTCCTACTATCGACATTGTAACCCTGAAAGCAAATTTTAATCCCGCAACTCCCAAGTTTTTCCGATTTTGAGATTGATGCATAAAGGGGGGAGAGGGGGTGGGAGGCGCTCCCCATCGCGCCTTGTTCTTTAAAGAGTTCACCGACTATACTTCCCGATAACTGGGGTTGCTCAAGTTTTCAGGTATTCATAAGATGGAAATTAGATCCCTAAATTAAAAGTTTAAGCCAGCAACTCCAAGTTTTCCGATTTGAGTTTGAAGCCTAACGGGGGAGGGGGGGTGTTCTCCCCTTCTGGGCTTGTTCTTGAGAGTTCAACTCACTATACTTCCCGATGTCTTGGGAGGCTTTAATTTTAAGGTATCCATAAGATCAACATTAGAACCCTAAATGCAAAGTTTCAGCCTGAAACTCCAAATTTGTCCATTTTTGAATTTGAAGCATAACGGGTGTGGGGAGGAGTCCATCCCTATAGGGGATTGTTCTTTACAGAGTTCACCTACTATACTTCCAAATTTCATGTTAGGCTGAAATTTTTATGTATTCGTAAGAACAACATTAGAAGCCTAAATGAAAAGTTTCTTCCCGAAACTCCAAGTTGTTCCGATTTTGAGTTTGAATCCTAAGGGTGGGAGGGGGGGCTCCCTATCTACGATTGTTCTTGAGAGAGTACAACTACTATACTTACCGATGTCTGGGGAGGCTGAAATTTTCAGGTATTCATAATATCAACGTTAGACCCCTAAATGAAAAGTTTCTGCCCGAAACTCCAAGTTGTTCCGATTTTGAGTTTGAGGGCTAATGGGGGGGGGGGGGTGCTCCCTCTCTGGGCTTGTTCTTGAGAGTTCAACTACTATACTTCCCAATGTCTGGGGAGGCTTAAATTTTCTACTATTAATAAGATCAACATTAGAACCCTAAATGCAAATTTTCAGCATGCAACTACAAGTTCTTCCGATTTTGAATTTTAATCCTAAGGCGGGGGGGAGGCGTTTCCTATCTGGCCTTGCTCTTGAGAGAGAAAAACTACTATACTTCCCGATGTCTGGGGAGGCTGAAATTTTCAGGTGTTGATAAAATCAACATTATAACCCTAAATGCAAAGTTTCTGCAAGCAACTCCAAGTGGATCCGATTTTGAGTTTGAAGCCTAAGGGGCGGTGGGGGCGGGGGAGCTCCAAATCTTGGATTGTTCTAGAGAGAGTTAAACTACTATACTTCCCGATGTCTGGGGAGGCTTAAATTTTCAAGTATTCATAAGAACAACATTAGAACCCTAAATGTTAAGTTTCACCTGGAAACTCCATGTTGTTCCGATTTTGAGTTTGAAGCCTAAGGGGGGGGGGGGGGGGGGCGCTCCCTATCTGGAATTGTTCTTGAGAGAGTTCAACTACTATACTTCCCGATGTCTGGGGAGGATTAAATTTTAAGGTATTAACAAGATCAACATTAGAAGCCTAAATGCACAGTTTAAGCCAACAACTACAAGTTTTTCTGATTTTGAATTTTTAGCCTCATCGGGGGGGGGGGGGGGCGCTTCCTATCTGGGCTTGATTTAGAAAGATTTCAACAACTGTACTTCCCGATGTCTGGGGAGACTGAAATTTTCAGGTATTAAAAAGATCAACATGAGAAACCTAAATGCACAGTTTCAGCCCGCAACTCCAACTTGTTCCGATTTTGAGTTTGAAGCCTAAGGGGGGGTTGGAGGCGCTCCCTATCTGGTTTTGTTCTTGAGAGAGTTCAAGTACAATACGTCCCAATGTCTGGGGAGGCTGAAATTTTCACGTATACATAATATCAATATTAGTGGCCTAAATGCAAATTTTCAGCCCGCATCTCGAAGTTGTTTCAGGTGTTGAGTTTGAAGCCTAAAGGGGGGTGGGGAGGCACTCCCTATCAGGGCTTGTTCTTTAAAGAGTTCAACGACTATACTTCCCGATGTCTAGGGATGCTGAAATTTTAAGCTATTTTTAAGATCAAAATTAGAACCCTAAATGAAAAGTTTCAGCCCGCAACTTAAAGTTGTTCCGATTTTGAGTTTGAAGCCTAAGGGGGGCGGGGGGTGGTGCCGCTCCCTATCTGGAATAGTTCTTGAGAGACTTCAACTACTATACTTCCCAATGTCATGTGAGGCTGAAAATTTCAGGTATTCATAAGATCAACATTAGACCCCTAAATGAAAATTTTCAGTCCGAAACTTTAAGTTATTCCGATTTTGAGTTGGAATCCTAAGGGGGGGGGGGGGCACTCCCAATCTTGGATTGTTCTAGAGAGAGTTCAACTACTATACTTCCCTGTATCTGGGGAGGATTATATTTTCAGGAATTGATAAGATCAATATTTTAACACTAAATGCAAAGTTTCAGCCATCAACTCCAAGTGGATCCGATTTTGAGTTTCATGCCTAAGGGGTGGGGGAGTGGGCGCTCCCAATCTTGGATTGTTCAAGAGAAAGTTCAACTACTATACTTCCCGATGTCTTGGATTAAATTTTCAGGTATTTATAAGATCAAAATTAGAAGCCTAAATGCCCAGTTTCAGCCAGTAACTACAAGTTGTTCCGATTTTGTGTTTTACGCCTGGGGGGGGGGGGGGGGCTCCCTATCTGGGATTTTTCTTGAGAGAGTTCAACTACTATTTTTCCCGATGTTTGGGGAGGCTGAAATTTTCATGTATTAATAAGATCAACATTAGACCCCAAAATGCAAAGTTTAAGCCCGAAACATCAAGTTGTTCCGATTTTGAGTTAGAAGCCTGTCGGGGTGGGGTGGGGGGGGTGGTCCCTATCTGGAATTGTTCTTGAGAGACTTCAACTACTACACTTCCCGATGTCTTGGGAGGCTTAAATTTTCAGGCATTGATAAGATCAACATTATAACACAAAATGCAAAGTTTTAGCCCACAACTCCAAGTGGATCCGATTTTGAGTTTGAAGCCTAAGGGGGGGGGGGGGGGGGGCGCCGAATGTTGGATTGTTCTATATTTCCCGATGTCTTGGGAGGCTTAAAATTTCAGGTATTAATAAGATCAACATTAGAACACTAAATGCAAAATTTCAGCACGCAACTCCAACTTTTTCCAATTTTGAGTTTGAAGACTAAAGGGGGGGAGGGGTTGAGGCACTCCCTATCAGGTCTTGTTCTTTAAAGAGTTCACCGTCTATACTTCCCGATTTCTTGGGGTGCTGAAATTTTAAGGTATTCATAAGATCAACATTAGACCCTAAATGAAAAGTTTCAGCCCGTAACTTCAAGTTTTTCCGATATTGAGTTTGAAGCCTAAGGGTGGGGCTGCCTAACTGGGATTGTTCTTGAGAGAGTTCAACTACTATACTTCCCCATGTCTTGTGAGGCTGAAATTTTAAGGGATTGATAAGATCAACATTTTAACCCTAAATGCAAAGTTTAAGCCAGCAAAATACAAGTGGATCTGATTTTGAGTTTGAAGCCTTAGTTGGGGGGGGGGGGGCGCTCCCAAACTGGGATTGTTTTGGAGAGACTTTAACTACTATAGTAGTAGTAGATTAGTTTATTTGACAGGGACAGTGCAATAAACATAGACAATTAATCAAAGACAATCAATCTGATGTGTTGCACATAGAGTGTATAGCTATTAGCTAATTTGCAACTCTTGTCCCTGGATGGGCTTTAGAAAAAAGAATCAAGATAAAAAATATACACAATAACCACATACATCAATGCAGAAAAATTATAAATACACAATTATAAATATTATATTATAAATACACAAATATAACAGCCTGACTCACATTTAACATAAATATTATAAATATTATAAATACACAAATATAACAGCCTGACTCACATTTAACACATATAACATAACTCACATTTGCCTATTTCAGGCCTTCCTCCCTCCGTCACTCACTATAAACAAACACATTTATTCCTTCCCTTCATTCACTCTCACTTTGCAGACAATTAATTCATACATGAGTACATTGTTGTTTATTTTTCAGCCAGTTTTTAACATTTTTAGTGAATGTTTTAAAGTCCGTTATTATTTTAATTTCATTTGGCATTGTGTTCCAGATGTGACTGCCCTTTATAGAGAAAGCTGTTTGTCCAAATGTGGTTCTGCGGTGGAATATTTTACAGTTATTGTTAACAGAACTCCTGGTGGCTCTGCTGCTGTCCTGTCTTTGGACGAAACCAGCAAGTGGCTCGGGTGCTGATTTATGGAAACATTTGAACGTTAATTTCAGAAGACAGAGGTCAATGAAGCTCTCAAAAATAGGTTGTATTTTTTTAAAACATTACAGTGATGCCACCTAATGGGCTTTTTGTCCAGGATTTTTAGGGTTTGATTATATAATGAACCTATATGTCTTATTGTGGAAGGGGCTGCTTGAGCCCAGACTGTCAAACAGTATGATATATGAGAAAAAACCATAGAATGCATATACAGTGCAGCTGCTTCGTAAGGTATGTAATATCTAATTAATTTAAAGCAGTTCAGATTTTTTTTTACTGTTTTTGAAATTTTCTTTATATGAAGATTAAATTTGAGTTGAGGATCTAGTACAATGCCAAGGTATTTGAATTCTGTAGCTAAACTGATGTCATGATCATGTATACTTTAAAATGTTGCAGGTTACATTTTTTGATTGAAAAGCACATTGAGACTGTTTTCTGAAGGTTCAGCAATAGATGGTTCTTGAGGAGCCACTCTTGGACATCAACCATACTTGTAGACAGTACATCTGCAGCCTGTGCTGGAGTCTTGGCAGCTGTGTAAATAACTGCATCATCTGCATAAAGTTGGCATGTTGCAGCTGAGCAGTGTAACGGCAAGTCATTAATAAAAATGCTGAAAAGTAAAGGACCAAGAATGGACCCTTGTGGGATACCCATGCGGTTGTTTAAAAATGAGGATTTATCCTGGTGAACTTTTACACACTGTCCTCTATTCTGGAGATAAGATGCAAACCATTCTAATGTATTTGGGGAGAAGTTAAAAGATACCATTTTGGATAAAAGCAAACTGTGGTTTACAGTATCGAAAGCCTTTTTGAGATCTAGAAAAACAGCTCCTACCACATTACCCCTGTCCAAGGACTGTTTGACGTTTTCAATAAGGCAACAATTTGCTGTTTCTGTTGAGTATCCTGGTCTAAAACCAAATTGATGTGGATGAAGAAGTTGACTGTCTTGTAAGTAGTCTATCAGCTGTGTAGCTACAACTTTTTCAAGAACCTTAGATAGGACTGGTAAGATAGAGATTGGGCGGTAATTGCATATATCGTCTTTACTGCCTGATTTATGAACTGGTATGACGACAGCTTTTAACCTGTTGGACTTTAACTTTAACACTTTAACATACTTCCCGATGTCTGGGGAGGCTTAAATTTTCAGGTATTAATAAAATCAACAATAGAACACTAAATGCAAAATTTCAGCACGCAACGATAAGTTATTCCGATTTTGAGTTTCAATCCTAAAGGGGGGGTGGGAGTCTCTCCCTATCTGTGCTTGCTCTTGAGAGAGATCAATTACTATACTTCCCGATATCTGGGGATGCTGAAATTTTCAGGATTTCCTACTATCGACATTGTAACCCTGAAAGCAAATTTTAATCCCACAACTCTCAAGTTTTTCCGATTTTGAGATTGATGCATAAAGGGGGGAGGGGGTGGGAGGCGCTCCCCATCGCGCCTTGTTCTTTAAAGAGTTCACCGACTATACTTCCCGATAACTGGGGTTGCTCAAGTTTTCAGGTATTCATAAGATGGAAATTAGAACCCTAAATTAAAAGTTTAAGCCAGCAACTCCAAGTTTTCCGATTTGAGTTTGAAGCCTAACGGGGGAGGGGGGTGTTCTCCCCTTCTGGGCTTGTTCTTGAGAGTTCAACTCACTATACTTCCCGATGTCTTGGGAGGCTTAAATTTTAAGGTATCGATAAGATCAACATTAGAACCCTAAATGCAAAGTTTCAGCCTGAAACTCCAAATTTGTCCATTTTTGAATTTGAAGCATAACGGGTGTGGGGAGGAGTCCATCCCTATAGGGGATTGTTCTTTACAGAGTTCACCTACTATACTTCCAAATTTCATGTTAGGCTGAAATTTTTATGTATTCGTAAGAACAACATTAGAAGCCTAAATGAAAAGTTTCTTCCCGAAACTCGAAGTTGTTCCGATTTTGAGTTTGAATCCTAATCCCTATCTACGATTGTTCTTGAGAGAGTACAACTACTATACTTACCGATGTCTGGGGAGGCTGAAATTTTCAGGTAATCATAAGATCAACGTTAGACCTCTAAATGAAAAGTTTCTGCCCGAAACTCCAAGTTGTTCCGATTTTGAGTTTGAGGGCTAATGGGGGGGGGGGGGCCCTCTCTGGGCTTGTTCTTGAGAGTTCAACTACTATACTTCCCAATGTCTGGGGAGGCTTAAATTTTCTACTATTAATAAGATCAACATTAGAACCCTAAATGCAAATTTTCAGCATGCAACTACAAGTTCTTCCGATTTTGAATTTTAATCCTAAGGGGGGGGGAGGCGTTTCCTATCTGGCCTTGCTCTTGAGAGAGATCAACTACTATACTTCCCGATGTCTGGGGAGGCTTGAATTTTCAGGTATTCATAAGATCAAGATTAGAACCCTAAATGCAAAGTTTCAGCCCGCAACTCCAAGTTGTTCTGATTTTGAGTTTTAAGCCTCGGGGGGGGGGGGGGATCTCCTTATTGGGGCTTTTTTTTGAAATACTTAAAGTACTATACTTCCCGATGTCTGGGTAGGCTTAATTTTTCAGGTATTCATAAAATCATCATTAGAACACTAAATGCAAGGTTTCAGCCCGCAACTCCAAGTTGTTCCGATTTTGAGTTTCAAGCATGGGGGGGTGGGGTAGCGCTCCCTATCTGATCTTGATCTTGAGTGAGTTCAACTACTATACTTCCCGATGTCTGGGGAGGCTTAAATTTCAGGTATTCAAAAAATCAACATAAAAACCTTAAATGCAAAGCTTAATCCCGCAACACCAAGCGGTTCCGATTTTGAGTTTGAAGCCTGGGGGGGGGGGGAGGCGCTCTCTTCATGGGCTTTATCTTGAGAGAGTTCAACTACGATACTTCCCGATGTCTGAGGAGGTTGCAATTTTTAGGTAATCTTAAGATCAACATTAGAACCCTAAAGGCAAATTTTAAGCCTGCATCTCAAAAGTTTTTCCAGTTTTTAGTTTTAAGCCCTGAAGGGGGGGAGTGGCGCTCGCTATCGGGGCTTGTTCTTTAGAGATTGCAGCTACTATACTTCACGATTTCTGGGGAGGGTGAAATTTTCAGGTATTCATAAGATCAACATTAGAACCCTAAATGCAAAGTTTAAACCCTCAACTCCAAATTGTTCTGATTTTGAGTTTGAAGCCTAAGTGGTTGTGTGTGTGTGTGGGGGGGGGCTCCCTATCTGGGATTGTTCTAGAGAGAGTTCAACAACTATACTTCCCGATGTCTGGGGAGGCTTCAATTTTCAGGTATTCATAAGATCAGCATTAGAACCCTAAATGCAAAGTTTCAGCTCGCAACTCGAAGTTGATCCTATTTTGTGTATCAAGCCTGAGGCGGTGGGGGGGGGAGGCGATCCTTATCTGGTCTTGTTCTAGAGAGAGTTCAACTACTATACTTCCCGATGTCTGGGGAGGCTTCAGTTTTCAGGTATTCATAAGATCAACATTAGAACCCTAAATGCAAAGTTTCAGGTCGCAACTCGAAGTTGATCCTATCTTGTGTTTCAAGCCTGAGGCGGGGGGGGGGGGGGGAGGCGATCCTTATCTGGTCTTGTTCTAGAGAGAGTTCAACTACTATACTTCCTGATGTCGGGGGAGGCTGAAATTTTAAAGTATTCATCAGATCATCATAAGAACCCTAAATGCAAAGTTTGAGCCCACAAAAACAAGTTGTTCTGATTTTGAGTTTGAAGCCGGGGGGGGGGGGGGGCTCTCCCTATCTGTGACTCTTCTTGAGAGAGTTCAACTACTATACTTCCCGATGTCGGGGGAGGCTGAAATTTTCAGCTATGTTTAAGATAAACATTAGAACCATAAATGCAAAGTTTCAGTCCAAAACGCAAGGTTGTTCTGATTTTGAGTTTGAAGCCTAACGGGGGGGGGGGGGGGGGGTCTCTCCCTATCAAGGTTTGTTGTTGAAAAAGTTAAACTACTATACTTCACGATGTGTTGCCAGGCTTAAATTTCAGATCAACATTAGAACCCTAAATACAAAGTTTCAGCCCACAACTACAAGTGGTTCATATTTTGACTTTAAAGCTAAAAAGAGGGTGGGGTCGCTCCCTATCTGGGCTTGTTGTTGATAGAGTTCACCTACTATACTTCACAATGTCTGTGGAGGCTGAAATTTTAAGGTATTCAAAAAATCAACACTAGAACCCTAAAGTAAAGTTTAAGCCTAAAATTCCAAGCAGTTCCGATTTTGAGTTTGAAGCCTAAGGGGGTGGAGTGGCGCTCCCTATCTGGGCTTATTCTTGAGAGAGTTGAACTAATATACTTCACAATGTCTGTGGAGGCTTAAATTTTTAGGTATTCAAAAAATCAACATTAAAACCCTAAAGCAAAGTTGAAGCCCTCAGCTCCAAGTTGTTCCAATTTTGAGTGTGAAGCATGAGTGGTGGTGGGGTGGGGGTGGCGCTCCCTATCTTAGTTTGTTCTTGAGAGAGTTCAACTACTATACTTCACAATGTCTGTGGAGGCTGAAATTATAAGGTATTCAAAAAAATCAACATTAGAACCCTAAAGCAAAGTTTAAGCCCGAAACTCCAAGCGGTTCAAATTTTGACTTTTAAGCCTAAGGGATGGGGGGGGGGGGGGGTGAGTAGCGCTCCCTTTCTGGGCTTTGATCTATAGAGAGTTCAATGACTATACTTCCCGATGTCTGAAGAGGTTTAAATTTTCAGGTATCCATGAGTTAAACAGTAGATCCCTCAATGCAAAGTTTCAGCCAGCAACTCCAAACAGTTCTGATTCTGAGTTTGAAGCCTAAAGGGTGGGTAGAGGTGGGCCCTAACTTGGCTTTTTCTTGAGAGAGTTCAACTACTATACTTTCCGATGTCTGGGGAGGCTGAAATTTTCAGGTATTAATAAGATCAACATTAGAACCCTAAATGCAATGTTTCAGAACGCAACACCAAGTGGTTCTGATTTTGAGATTGAAGCCTAAGGGGGGGGGGGGGGGTGCTCCCAATCTGGGGTTGTTCTTGAGAGAGTTGAACTACTATACTTCCCGATGTCTGGGGAGGCTTAAATTTTGAGGTTTTGATAAGATCAACATTTTAAACCTAAATGCAAAGTTTCAGAATGCAACTCCAAGTGGATCCGATTTTGAGTTAGAAGCCTAAGGGGGGGATGGGGGCGCTTCCAATCTGGGATTGTTCTAGAGAGAGTTCAACTACCATACTTCCCGATATCTGGGCAGGCTTAAATTTTCAGGTATTAATAAGATCAACATTAGAACCTTAAATGCACAGTTTCTGCCCGCAACTCCAAGTTGTTCCAATTTTGAGTTTGAAATCTAAGGGGGGGGGGGGGGGGGTGCTTCCTATATGGGATTGTTCTGGAGTGAGTTCAACTACTATTTTTGCCGATGTCTTGGGAGGCTAAAATTTTCAGGTATTCATAGTGTCAACATTAGAACACTAAAAGCAAATTTAAAGACCGCAACTCAAATTTGTTCCGATTTTGATTTTGAAGCATAAAGTGTGTGTGAGGGGGAGGGGCGCTCCCTTTCGGGGCTTGTTCTTTAAAGAGTTCAACTATTATACTACCCGATGTCTGGGGAGGTTGAAATTTTCAGGGATTCATAGTATCAACATTAGAAACCTAAAAGCAAATTTTAAGCCGACAACTCCAATTTTTTCCGATTTGAGTTTGAATCCTAAGAGGTGGGGGGGGGGGGTGCTCCCTATCTGGGTTTGTTCTTGAAAGTTCAACTACTATTCTTCCCGATGTATTGGGAGGCTTAAATGTTCAGGTATTCATAAGAAAAACATTAGAGCCCTAAATGCAAAGTTTCATACCGAAACTCCAAGTTTGTCCGAATTTGAGTTTGAAGCATAACGGGGGAGGGGGAGGGAGTCCCTCCCTAAAGAGGATTGTTCTTTGCAGAGTTCACCTATATACTTCCCAGTGTCATGTGAGGATGAAATTTTCAGGTATTCGTTTCATCAACATTAGATCAATAAAAGTAAAAGAAAAGTTTCAGCCGAAACTCCCAAGTTGTTCCGATTTTGAGTTTGAAGGCTAAAGGGGGGGTGGGGGGCTCCTTATCTGGGATTGTTCCTAAGAGAGTTCAACTACTATACTTCCCGATGTCTGGAGAGGCTGAAATTTTCACGTATTCATAAGATAAGCATTAGCAACCTAAATGCAAAGTTCTGCCCGAAACTCCCAAGTTGTTCCGATTTTGAATTTGAAGCCTAAGGGGGGGGGGGGGGGCTCCCAATCTTGGATTGTTCTAGAGAGAGTTCAACTACTATACTTATCGATGTCTGGGGAGGCTGAAATTTTCAGGTATTAATAAGATCAACAATATAACCCTAAATGCAAAGTTTAAGCCCGCAACTCCAAGTGGATCCGATTTTGAGTTTGAAGCCCAAGGGGGGGGGGGGGGGGTCCCAATCTTGGATTGTTCTAGAGAGAGTTCAACTACTATACTTCTCGATGTCTGGGGAGGCTGAAATTTTCAGGTATTAATAAGATCAACATAAGAACCCTAAAAGCACAGTTTCAGCCCACAAGTTGCTCAAGTTTTCAGGTATTCATAAGATGGAAATTAGAACCCTAAATTAAAAGTTTAAGCCAGCAACTCCAAGTTTTCCGATTTGAGTTTGAAGCCTAACGGGGGAGGGGGGGAGTTCTCCCCTTCTGGGCTTGTTCTTGAGAGTTCAACTCACTATACTTCCCGATGTCTTGGGAGGCTTAAATTTTAAGGTATCCATAAGATCAACATTAGAACCCTAAATGCAAAGTTTCAGCCTGAAACTCCAAATTTGTCCATTTTTGAATTTGAAGCATAACGGGTGTGGGGAGGAGTCCATCCCTATAGGGGATTGTTACAGAGTTCACCTACTATACTTCCAAATTTCATGTTAGGCTGAAATTTTTATGTATTCGTAAGAACAACATTAGAAGCCTAAATGAAAAGTTTCTTCCCGAAACTCCAAGTTGTTCCGATTTTGAGTTTGAATCCTAAGGGTGGGGGGGGGGGGGGGCTCCCTATCTACGATTGTTCTTGAGAGAGTACAACTACTATACTTACCGATGTCTGGGGAGGCTGAAATTTTCAGGTAATCATAAGATCAACGTTAGACCCCTAAATGAAAAGTTTCTGCCCGAAACTACAAGTTGTTCCGATTTTGAGTTTGAGGGCTAATGGGGGGGGGGGGGGGGCGCTCCCTCTCTGGGCTTGTTCTGTTGAATGTTTTGTGGTGATTGTTTTGCTGCACGGTGGCGCAGTGGTTAGCACTGCGGCAGCAAAGTTTACCCTTGGCCGGGGGATTGTGGGGATCGTGGGTTCGATCCCAGCCCCCGACCAACAGTGATCTGTGAGGAGTTTGCATGTTCTCCCCGTGTTGCGTGGGTTTACTCCGGGATTTCTCCGGTTTCCTCCCACATGCCAAAAACATGCATGTTAGGTTAATTGGCTGTTCTAAATTGTCCCTAGATATCTGTTTCCCATAGGCCCTTAGAATAGAGGGTTAGTATTAATGAAAGCGCTTGGAGTGGTCTTTGTGACTAGAAAAGCGCCATATAAGTGCAGGTTAGTTAGTTAGTTAGTTAGTTCTTGAGAGTTCAACTACTATACTTCCCAATGTCTGGGGAGGCTTAAATTTACTATTATTAATAAGATCAACATTAGAACCCTAAATGCAAATTTTCAGCATGCAACTACAAGTTCTTCCGATTTTGAATTTTAATCCTAAGGGGGGGGGGCGTTTCCTATCTGGCCTTGCTCTTGAGAGAGATCAACTACTATACTTCCCGATGTCTGGGGAGGCTTGAATTTTCAGGTATTCATAAGATCAAGATTAGAACCCTAAATGCAAAGTTTCAGCCCGCAACTCCCAAGTTGTTCTGATTTTGAGTTTGAAGCCTTGGGGGGGGGGGGGGGGGGGTATCTCCTTATTGGGGCTTTCTTTTTTGAAATACTTAAAGTACTATACTTCCCGATGTCTGGGTAGGCTTAATTTTTCAGGTATTCATAAAATCAACATTAGAACACTAAATGCAAGGTTTCAGCCCGCAACTCCAAATTGTTCCGATTTTGAGTTTCAAGCATGGGGGGGTGGGGTAGCGCTCCCTATCTGATCTTGATCTTGAGTGAGTTCAACTACTATACTTCCCGATGTCTGGGGAGGCTTAAATTTAAGGTATTCATAAAATCAACATAAGAACCTTAAATGCAAAGCTTAATCCCGCAACACCAAGCGGTTCCGATTTTGAGTTTGAAGCCTGGGGGGGGGGGAGGTGCTCTCTTCATGGGCTTTATCTTGAGAGAGTTCAACTACGATACTTCCCGATGTCTGAGGAGGTTGCAATTTTTAGGTAATCTTAAGATCAACATTAGAACCCTAAAGGCAAATTTTAAGCCTGCATTTCAAAAGTTTTTCCAGTTTTTAGTTTTAAGCCTGGAGGGGGGGAGTGGCGCTCGCTATCGGGGCTTGTTCTTTAGAGATTGCAGCTACTATACTTCACGATTTCTGGGGAGGGTGAAATTTTCAGGTATTCATAAGATCAACATTAGAACCCTAAATGCAAAGTTTAAACCCTCAACTCCAAGTTGTTCTGATTTTGAGTTTGAAGCCTAAGTGGTTGTGTGTGTGTGTGGGGGGGGGGGCTCGAAGTTGATCCTGTTTTGTGTATCAAGCCTGAGGCGGTGGGAGGGGGAGGCGATCCTTATCTGGTCTTTCTAGAGAGAGTTCAACTACTATACTTCCCGATGTCTGGGGAGGCTTCAGTTTTCAGGTATTCATAAGATCAACATTAGAACCCTAAATGCAAAGTTTCAGGTCGCAACTCGAAGTTGATCCTATTTTGTGTTTCAAGCCTGAGGCGGCGGGGGGGGGGGGGGGGGGGCGATCCTTATCTGGTCTTGTTCTAGAGAGAGTTCAACTACTGTACTTCCTGATGTCGGGGGAGGCTGAAATTTTAAAGTATTCATCAGATCATCATAAGAACCCTAAATGCAAAGTTTGAGCCCACAAAAACAAGTTGTTCTGATTTTGAGTTTGAAGCCGGGGGGGGGGGGGGGCTCTCCCTATCTGTGACTCTTCTTGAGAGAGTTCAACTACTATACTTCCCGATGTCGAGGGAGGCTGAAATTTTCAGCTATGTTTAAGATAAACATTAGAACCATAAATGCAAAGTTTCAGTCCAAAACGCAAAGTTGTTTTGATTTTGAGTTTGAAGCCTAACGGGGGGGGGGGGGGGGTCTCTCCCTATCAAGGTTTGTTGTTGAAAAAGTTAAACTACTATACTTCACGATGTGTTGCCAGGCTTAAATTTCAGATCAACATTAGAACCCTAAAAACCTTCCTGATGATTTTGAAGCATAAAGTGTGTGTGGGGGGGAGACGCTCCCTTTCGGGGCTTGTTCTTTAAAGAGTTCAGCTATTATACTTCCCGATGTCTGGGGAGGTTGAAATTTTCAGGGATTCATAGTATCAACATTAGAAACCTAAATGCAAATTTTAAGCCGGCAACTCCAATTTTTTCCGATTTGAGTTTGAATCCTAAGAGGTGGGGGGGGGGGTGCTCCCTATCTGGGTTTGTTCTTGAAAGCTCAACTACTATTCTTCCCGATGTATTGGGAGGCTTAAATTTTCAGGTATTCATAAGAAAAACATTAGAGCCCTAAATGCAAAGTTTCATCCCGAAACTCCCAAGTTTGTCTGAATTTGAGTTTGAAGCATAACGGGGGAGGGGGAGGGAGTCCCTCCCTAAAGAGGATTGTTCTTTGCAGAGTTCACCTATATACTTCCCAGTGTCATGTGAGGATGAAATTTTCAGGTATTCGTTTGATCAACATTAGATCAAAAAAAGTAAAAGAAAAGTTTCAGCCGAAACTCCAAGTTGTTCCGATTTTGAGTTTGAAGGCTAAAGGGGGGGGGGGGGGTGCTCCTTATCTGGGATTGTTCTTAAGAGAGTTCAACTACTATATTTCCCGATGTCTGGAGAGGCTGAAATTTTCAGGTATTCATAAGATCAGCATTAGCAACCTAAATGCAAAGTTCTGCCCGAAACTCCAAGTTGTTCCGATTTTGAATTTGAAGCCTAAGGGGGGGGGGGGGGGGTCCCAATCTTGGATTGTTCTAGAGAGAGTTCAACTACTATACTTCTCGATGTCTGGGGAGGCTGAAATTTTCAGGTATTAGTAAGATCAACATAAGAACCCTAAAAGCACAGTTTCAGCCCACAACTCCCAAGTTTTTCCGAATTGAGTTTGAAGGCTAAAGGTGGGGGAGTGCTCCCGATCTCGGCTTGTTCTTTAAAGTTCAACTACTATACTGCCCAATGTCTTGGGAGGCTTAAATTTTCAGGTATTCATAAGATCAACATTAGAATCCTAAATGCAAAGTTTCAGGCCGAAACTCCAAGTTTGTCCGATTTTGAGTTTGAAGCAAAATGGGGGCGGGGGTAGTCGTTCCCTATAGGGGCTTTTTCTTTATTCAGTTAAACTACTATACTTCCCAATGTCATGGGAGGCTTAAATTTTCATGTATTCATAAGATCAACATTAGAATCCTAAATTAAAAGTTTCACCCCTAAACTCGAAGTTGTTCTGATTTTGAGTTTGAGTCCTGGGGTGCGGGGGGGGAGGGGGCTCCCAATCTTGGATTATTCTAGAGAGAGTTCAACTACTATACTTCCCGATGTCTGGGGAGGCTGAAATTTTCAGGTGTTGATAAAATCAACATTATAACCCTAAATGCAAAGATTCTGCAAGCAACTCCAAGTGGATCCGATTTTGAGTTTGAAGCCTAAGGGGCGGTGGGGGCGGGGGAGCTCCAAATCTTGGATTGTTCTCGAGAGAGTTAAACTACTATACTTCCCGATGTCTGGGGAGGCTTAAATTTTCAAGTATTCATAAGAACAACATTAGAACCCTAAATGCTAAGTTTCACCTGGAAACTCCATGTTGTTCCGATTTTGAGTTTGAAGCCTAAGGGGGGGGGGGGCGCTCCCTATCTGGAATTGTTCTTGAGAGAGTTCAACTACTATACTTCCCGATGTCTGGGGAAGATTAAATTTTAAGGTATTAACAAGATCAACATTAGAAGCCTAAATGCACAGTTTAAGCCAACAACTACAAGTTTTTTCTGATTTTGAGTTTTTAGCCTCATCGGGGGGGGGGGGGCGCTTCCTATCTGGGCTTGATTTAGAAAGAGTTCAACAACTGTACTTCCCGATGTCTGGGGAGACTGAAATTTTCAGGTATTAGAACCTAAATGCACAGTTTCAGCCCCCAACTCCAACTTGTTCCGATTTTGAGTTTGAAGCCTAAGGGGGGGTTGCAGGCGCTCCCTATCTGGTTTTGCTCTTGAGAGAGTTCAAGTACAATACGTCCCAATGTCTGGGGAGGCTGAAATTTTCACGTATACATAATATCAATATTAGAGGCCTAAATGCAAATTTTCAGCCCGCATCTCGAAGTTGTTTCACGTGATGAGTTTGAAGCCTAAAGGGGGGTGGGGAGGCACTCCCTATCAGGGCTTGTTCTTTAAAGAGTTCAACGACTATACTTCCCGTTGTCTAGGGATTCTGAAATTTTAAGCTATTTTTAAGATCAAAATTAGAACCCTAAATGAAAAGTTTCAGCCCGCAACTTAAAGTTGTTCCGATTTTGAGTTTGAAGCCTAAGGGGACCGGGGGGGTGGTGGCGCTCCCTATCTGGAATAGTTCTTGAGAGACTTCAACTACTATACTTCCCAATGTCATGTGAGGCTGAAAATTTCAGGTATTCATAAGATCAACGTTAGACCCCGAAATGAAAATTTTCAGTCCGAAACTTTAAGTTATTCCGATTTTGAGTTGGAATCCTAAGGGTGGGGGGGCACTCCCAATCTTGGATTGTTCTAGAGAGAGTTCAACTACTATACTTCCCGATGTCTTGGATTAAATTTTCAGGTATTTATAAGATCAAAATTAGAAGCCTAAATGCACAGTTTCAGCCAGCAACTACAAGTTGTTCCGATTTTGTGTTTTACGCCTGGGGGGGGGGGGGCTCCCTATCTGGGATTTTTCTTGAGAGAGTTCAACTACTATTTTTCCCGATGTTTGGGGAGGCTGAAATTTTCAGGTATTCATAAGATCAACATTAGACCCCTAAATGCAAAGTTTAAGCCCGAAACATCAAGTTGTTCCGATTTTGAGTTAGAAGCCTGTCGGGGTGGGGTGGGGGGGGGTCCCTATCTGGAATTGTTCTTGAGAGACTTCAACTACTACACTTCCCGATGTCTTGGGAGGCTTAAATTTTCAGGCATTGATAAGATCAACATTATAACACTAAATGCAAAGTTTTAGCCCACAACTCCAAGTGGATCCGATTTTGAGTTTGAAGCCTAAGGGGGGTGGGGGCTCCGAATGTTGGATTGTTCTAGAGAGAGTTCAATTACTATACTTCCCGATGTCTTGGGAGGCTTAAAATTTCAGGTATTAATAAGATCAACATTAGAACACTAAATGCAAAATTTCAGCACGCAACTCCCAACTTTTTCCAATTTTGAGTTTGAAGACTAAAGGGGGGGGGGGGTTGAGGCACTCCCTATCAGGTCTTGTTCTTTAAAGAGTTCACCGTCTATACTTCCCGATTTCTTGGGGTGCTGAAATTTTAAGGTATTCATAAGATCAACATTAGACCCTAAATGAAAAGTTTCAGCCCGTAACTTCCAAGTTTTTCCGATATTGAGTTTGAAGCCTAAGGGTGGGGCTGCCTAACTGGGATTGTTCTTGAGAGAGTTCAACTACTATACTTCCCCATGTCTTGTGAGGCTGAAATTTTAAGGGATTGATAAGATCAACATTTTAACCCTAAATGCAAAGTTTAAGCCAGCAAAATACAAGTGGATCTGATTTTGAGTTTGAAGCCTTAGTTGGGGGGGGGGGGGGGCGCTCCCAAACTGGGATTGTTTTGGAGAGACTTTAACTACTATACTTCCCGATGTCTGGGGAGGCTTAAATTTTCAGGTATTAATAAAATCAACATTAGAACACTAAATGCAAAATTTCAGCACGCAACGATAAGTTATTCCGATTTTGAGTTTCAATCCTAAAGGGGGGTGGGAGTCTCTCCCTATCTGTGCTTGCTCTTGAGAGAGATCAATTACTATACTTCCCGATATCTGGGGATGCTGAAATATTCAGGATTTCCTACTATCGACATTGTAACCCTGAAAGCAAATTTTAATCCCGCAACTCTCAAGTTTTTCCGATTTTGAGATTGATGCATAAAGGGGGGAGGGGGTGGGAGGCGCTCCCCATCGCGCCTTGTTCTTTAAAGAGTTCACCGACTATACTTCCCGATAACTAGGGTTGCTCAAGTTTTCAGGTATTCATAAGATGGAAATTAGAACCCTAAATTAAAAGTTTAAGCCAGCAACTCCAAGTTTTCCGATTTGAGTTTGAAGCCTAACGGGGGAGGGGGGTGTTCTCCCCTTCTGGGCTTGTTCTTGAGAGTTCAACTCACTATACTTCCCGATGTCTTGGGAGGCTTAAATTTTAAGGTATCGATAAGATCAACATTAGAACCCTAAATGCAAAGTTTCATCCTGAAACTCCAAATTTGTCCATTTTTGAATTTGAAGCATAACGGGTGTGGGGAGGAGTCCATCCCTATAGGGGATTGTTCTTTACAGAGTTCACCTACTATACTTCCAAATTTCATGTTAGGCTGAAATTTTTATGTATTCGTAAGAACAACATTAGAAGCCTAAATGAAAAGTTTCTTCCCGAAACTCGAAGTTGTTCCGATTTTGAGTTTGAATCCTAAGGGTGGGGGTGGGGGGCTCCCTATCTAGGATTGTTCTTGAGAGAGTACAAGTACTATTCTTACCGATGTCTGGGGAGGCTTAAATTTAAGGTATTCAAAAAAATCAACATAAGAACCTTAAATGCAAAGCTTAATCCCGCAACACCAAGCGGTTCCGATTTTGAGTTTGAAGCCTGGGGGGGGGAAGGCGCTCTCTTCATGGGCTTTATCTTGAGAGAGTTCAACTACGATACTTCCCGATGTCTGAGGAGGTTGCAATTTTTAGGTAATCTTAAGATCAACATTAGAACCCTAAAGGCAAATTTTAAGCCTGCATCTCAAAAGTTTTTCCAGTTTTTAGTTTTAAGCCTGAAGGGGGGGAGTGGCGCTCGCTATCGGGGCTTGTTCTTTAGAGATTGCAGCTACTATACTTCACGATTTCTGGGGAGGGTGAAATTTTAAGGTATTCATAAGATCAACATTAGAACCCTAAATGCAAAGTTTAAACCCTCAACTCCAAGTTGTTCTGATTTTGAGTTTGAAGCCTAAGTGGTTGTGTGTGTGTGTGTGGGGGGGGGGGGGCTCCCTATCTGGGATTGTTCTAGAGAGAGTTCAACAACTATACTTCCCGATGTCTGGGGAGGCTTCAATTTTCAGGTATTCATAAGATCAACATTAGAACCCTAAATGCAAAGTTTCAGCTCGCAACTCGATATTGATCCTATTTTGTGTATCAAGCCTGAGGCGGTGGGGGGGGGGGGGCGATCCTTATCTGGTCTTGTTCTAGAGAGAGTTCAACTACTATACTTCCCGATGTCTGGGGAGGCTTCAGTTTTCAGGTATTCATAAGATCAACATTAGAACCCTAAATGCAAAGTTTCAGGTCGCAACTCGAAGTTGTTCCTATTTTGTGTTTCAAGCCTGAGGCGGGGGGGGGGGGTGGAGGCGATCCTTATCTTGTCTTGTTCTAGAGAGAGTTCAACTACTATACTTCCTGATGTCGGGGGAGGCTGAAATTTTAAAGTATTCATCAGATCATCATAAGAACCCTAAATGCAAAGTTTGAGCCCACAAAAACAAGTTGTTCGGATTTTGAGTTTGAAGCCGGGGGGGGGGGGGGGCTCTCCCTATCTGTGACTCTTCTTGAGAGAGTTCAACTACTATACTTCCCGATGTCGGGGGAGGCTGAAATTTTCAGCTATGTTTAAGATAAACATTAGAACCATAAATGCAAAGTTTCAGTCCAAAACGCAAAGTTGTTCTGATTTTGAGTTTGAAGCCTAACGGGGGGGGGGGGGGGTCTCTCCCTATCAAGGTTTGTTGTTGAAAAAGTTAAACTACTATACTTCACGATGTGTTGCCAGGCTTAAATTTCAGATCAACATTAGAACCCTAAATACAAAGTTTCAGCCCACAACTACAAGTGGTTCATATTTTGACTTTAAAGCTAAAAAGAGGGTGGGGTCGCTCCCTATCTGGGCTTGTTGTTGATAGAGTTCACCTACTATACTTCACAATGTCTGTGGAGGCTGAAATTTTAAGGTATTCAAAAAATCAACACTAGAACCCTAAAGTAAAGTTTAAGCCTTAAATTCCAAGCAGTTCCGATTTTGAGTTTGAAGCCTAAGGGGGTGGAGTGGCGCTCCCTATCTGGGCTTGTTCTTGAGAGAGTTGAACTAATATACTTCACAATGTCTGTGGAGGCTTAAACTTTTAGGTATTCAAAAAATCAACATTAAAACCCTAAAGCAAAGTTTAAGCCCTCAGCTCCAAGTTGTTCCAATTTTGAGTTTGAAGCATGAGTGGTGGTGGGGTGGGGGTGGCGCTCCCTATCTTAGTTTGTTCTTGAGAGAGTTCAACTACTATACTTCACAATGTCTGTGGAGGCTGAAATTTTAAGGTATTCAAAAAAATCAACATTAGAACCCTAAAGCAAAGTTTAAGCCCGAAACTCCAAGCGGTTCAAATTTTGAGTTTGAAGCCTAAGGTGGGGGGGGGGGGGGGGGTGAGTAGCGCTCCCTTTCTGGGCTTGATCTATAGAGAGTTCAACGACTCTACTTCCCGATGTCTGAAGAGGTTGGAATTTTCAGGTATCCATGAGTTAAACAGTAGATCCCTCAATGCAAAGTTTCAGCCAGCAACTCCAAACAGTTCCGATTCTGAGTTTGAAGCCTAAAGGGTGGGTAGAGGTGGGCCCTAACTTGGCTTTTTCTTGAGATAGTTCAACTACTATAATTTCCGATGTCTGGGGAGGCTGAAATTTTCAGGTATTCATAAGATCAACATTAGAACCCTAAATGCAATGTTTCAGAACGCAACACCAAGTGGTTCTGATTTTGAGATTGAAGCCTAAGGGGGGGTGGGGGGTGCTCCCAATCTGGGGTTGTTCTTGAGAGAGTTGAACTACTATACTTCCCGATGTCTGGGGAGGCTGACATTTTGAGGTTTTGATAAGATCAACATTTTAAACCTAAATGCAAAGTTTCAGAATGCAACTCCAAGTGGATCCGATTTTGAGTTAGAAGCCTAAGTGGGGGATGGGGGCGCTTCCAATCTGGGATTGATCTAGAGAGAGTTCAACTACCATACTTCCCGATATCTGGGCAGGCTTAAATTTTCAGGTATTAATAAGATCAACATTAGAACCTTAAATGCACAGTTTCTGCCCGCAACTCCAAGTTGTTCCAATTTTGAGTTTGAAATCTAAGGGGGGGGGGGGGTGCTTCCTATATGGGATTGTTCTGGAGAGAGTTCAACTACTATTTTTGCCGATGTCTTGGGAGGCTAAAATTTTCAGGTATTCATAGTATCAACATTAGAACACTAAAAGCAAATTTAAAGACCGCAACTCAAATTTGTTCCGATTTTGATTTTGAAGCATAAAGTGTGTGTGGGGGGGAGGCGCTCCCTTTCGGGGCTTGTTCTTTAAAGAGTTCAACTATTATACTTCCCGATGTCTGAGGAGGTTGAAATTTTCAGGGATTCATAGTATCAACATTAGAAACCTAAATGCAAATTTTAAGCCGGCAACTCCAATTTTTTCCGATTTGAGTTTGAATCCTAAGAGGTTGGGGGGGGTGCTCTCTATCTGGGTTTGTTCTTGAAAGTTCAACTACTATTCTTCCCGATGTATTGGGAGGCTTAAATTTTCAGGTATTCATAAGAAAAACATTAGAGCCCTAAATGCAAAGTTTCATCCCGAAACTCCAAGTTTGTCCGAATTTGTTTGAAGCATAACGGGGGAGGGGGAGGGAGTCCCTCCCTAAAGAGGATTGTTCTTTGCAGAGTTCACCTATATACTTCCCAGTGTCATGTGAGGATGAAATTTTCAGGTATTCGTTTGATCAACATTAGATCAAAAAAAGTAAAAGAAAAGTTTCAGCCGAAACTCCAAGTTGTTCCGATTTTGAGTTTGAAGCCTGGGGGGCGGGGGAGGGGGGGCTCCCAATCTTGGATTATTCTAGAGAGAGTTCAACTACTATACTTCCCGATGTCTGGGGAGGCTGAAATTTTCAGGTGTTGATAAAATCAACATTATAACCCTAAATGCAAAGTTTCTGCAAGCAACTCCAAGTGGATCCGATTTTGAGTTTGAAGCCTAAGGGGCGGTGGGGGCGGGGGAGCTCCAAATCTTGGATTGTTCTAGAGAGAGTTAAACTACTATACTTCCCGATGTCTGGGGAGGCTTAAATTTTCAAGTATTCATAAGAACAACATTAGAACCCTAAATGCTAAGTTTCACCTGGAAACTCCATGTTGTTCCGATTTTGAGTTTGAAGCCTAAGGGGGTGGGGGGGGCGCTCCCTATCTGGAATTGTTCTTGAGAGAGTTCAACTACTATACTTCCCGATGTCTGGGGAGGATTAAATTTTAAGGTATTAACAAGATCAACATTAGAAGCCTAAATGCACAGTTTAAGCCAGCAACTACAAGTTTTTCTGATTTTGAGTTTTTAGCCTCATCGGGGGGGGGGGGGGCGCTTCCTATCTGGGCTTGATTTAGAAAGAGTTCAACAACTGTACTTCCCGATGTCTGGGGAGACTGAAATTTTCAGGTATTAAAAAGATCAACATTAGAAACCTAAATGCACAGTTTCAGCCCGCAACTCCAACTTGTTCCGATTTTGAGTTTGAAGCCTAAGGGGGGCGTTGGAGGCGCTCCCTATCAGGTTTTGCTCTTGAGAGAGTTCAAGTACAATACGTCCCAATGTCTCGGGAGGTTGAAATTTTCACGTATACATAATATCAATATTAGAGGCCTAAATGCAAATTTTCAGCCCGCATCTCGAAGTTGTTTCAGGTGTTGAGTTTGAAGCCTAAAGGGGGGTGGGGAGGCACTCCCTATCAGGGCTTGTTCTTTAAAGAGTTCAACGACTATACTTCCCGATGTCTAGGGATGCTGAAATTTTAAGCTATTTTTAAGATCAAAATTAGAACCCTAAATGAAAAGTTTCAGCCCGCAACTTAAAGTTGTTCCGATTTTGAGTTTGAAGCCTAAGGGGGGCGGGGGGGGGGGGGTGTCGCTCCCTATCTGGAATAGTTCTTGAGAGACTTCAACTACTATACTTCCCAATGTCATTTGAGGCTTAAAATTTCAGGTATTCATAAGATCAACATTAGACCCCTAAATGAAAATTTTCAGTACGAAACTTTAAGTTATTCTGATTTTGAGTTTCATGCCTAAGGGGTGGGGGAGTGGGCGCTCCCAATCTTGGATTGTTCAAGAGAAAGTTCAACTACTATACTTCCCGATGTCTGGGGAGGCTTCAGTTTTCAGGTATTCATAAGATCAACATTAGAACCCTAAATGCAAAGTTTCAGGTCGCAACTCGAAGTTGATCCTATTTTGTGTTTCAAGTCTGAGGCGGCGGGGGGGGGGGGGGGCGATCCTTATCTGGTCTTGTTCTAGAGAGAGTTCAACTACTGTACTTCCTGATGTCGGGGGAGGCTGAAATTTTAAAGTATTCATCAGATCATCATAAGAACCCTAAATGCAAAGTTTGAGCCCACAAAAACAAGTTGTTCTGATTTTGAGTTTGAAGCCGGGGGGGGGGGGGGGGGGCTCTCCCTATCTGTGACTCTTCTTGAGAGAGTTCAACTACTATACTTCCCGATGTCGGGGAAGGCTGAAATTTTCAGCTATGTTTAAGATAAACATTAGAACCATAAATGCAAAGTTTCAGTCCAAAACGCAAAGTTGTTTTGATTTTGAGTTTGAAGCCTAACAGGGGGGGGGGGGGGGGTCTCTCCCTATCAAGGTTTGTTGTTGAAAAAGTTAAACTACTATACTTCACGATGTGTTGCCAGGCTTAAATTTCAGATCAACATTAGAACCCTAAATACAAAGTTTCAGCCCACAACTAGAAGTGGTTCACATTTTGACTTTAAAGCTAAAAAGAGGGTGGGGTCGCTCCCTATCTGGGCTTGTTGTTGATAGAGTTCACCTACTATACTTCACAATGTCTGTGGAGGCTGAAATTTTAAGGTATTCAAAAAATCAACACTAGAACCCTAAAGTAAAGTTCAAGCCTAAAATTCCAAGCAGTTCCGATTTTGAGTTTGAAGCCTAAGGGGATGGAGTGGCGCTCCCTATCTGGGCTTGTTCTTGAGAGAGCTGAACTAATATACTTCACAATGTCTGTGGAGGCTTAAATTTTTAGGTATTCAAAAAATCAACATTAAAACCCTAAAGCAAAGTTTAAGCCCTCAACTCCAAGTTGTTCCAATTTTGAGTTTGAAGCATGAGTGGTGGTGGGGTGGGGGTGGCGCTCCCTATCTTAGTTTGTTCTTGAGAGAGTTCAACTACTATACTTCACAATGTCTGTGGAGGCTGAAATTTTAAGGTATTCAAAAAATCAACATTAGAACCCTAAAGCAAAGTTTAAGCCCGAAACTCCAAGCGGTTCAAATTTTGAGTTTGAAGCCTAAGGTGGGGGGGGGGGGGGTGAGTAGCGCTCCCTTTCTGGGCTTGATCTATAGAGAGTTCAACGACTCTACTTCCCGATGTCTGAAGAGGTTGAAATTTTCAGGTATCCATGAGTTAAACAGTAGATCCCTCAATGCAAAGTTTCAGCCAGCAACTCCAAACAGTTCCGATTCTGAGTTTGAAGCCTAAAGGGTGGGTAGAGGTGGGCCCTAACTTGGCTTTTTCTTGAGAGAGTTCAACTACTATAATTTCCGATGTCTGGGGAGGAAGAAATTTTCAGGTATTCATAAGATCAACATTAGAACCCTAAATGCAATGTTTCAGAACGCAACACCAAGTGGTTCTGATTTTGAGATTGAAGCCTAAGGGGGGGGGGGGGTGCTCCCAATCTGGGGTTGTTCTTGAGAGAGTTGTACTACTATACTTTACTATACTTCCCGATGTCTGGGGAGGCTGAAATTTTGAGGTTTTGATAAGATCAACATTTTAAACCTAAATGCAAAGTTTCAGAATGCAACTCCAAGTGGATCCGATTTTGAGTTAGAAGCCTAAGTGGGGGATGGGGGCGCTTCCAATCTGGGATTGTTCTAGAGAGAGTTCAACTACCATACTTCCCGATATCTGGGCAGGCTTAAATTTTCAGGTATTAATAAGATCAACATTAGAACCTTAAATGCACAGTTTCTGCCCGCAACTCCAAGTTGTTCCAATTTTGAGTTTGAAATCTAAAGGGGGGGGGGGTGCTTCCTATATGGGATTGTTCTGGAGTGAGTTCAACTACTATTTTTGCCGATGTCTTGGGAGGCTAAAATTTTCAGGTATTCATAGTGTCAACATTAGAACACTAAAAGCAAATTTAAAGACCGCAACTCAAATTTGTTCTGATTTTGATTTTGAACCATAAAGTGTGTGTGGGGGGGAGGCGCTCCCTTTCGGGGCTTGTTCTTTAAAGAGTTCAGCTATTATACTTCCCGATGTCTGGGGAGGTTGAAATTTTCAGGGATTCATAGTATCAACATTAGAAACCTAAATGCAAATTTTAAGCCGGCAACTCCAATTTTTTCCGATTTTGAGTTTGAATCCTAAGAGGTGTGTGGGGGGGGGGGGGGTGCTCCCTATCTGGGTTTGTTCTTGAAAGCTCAACTACTATTCTTCCCGATGTATTGGGAGGCTTAAATTTTCAGGTATTCATAAGAAAAACATTAGAGCCCTAAATGCAAAGTTTCATCCCGAAACTCCAAGTTTGTCTGAATTTGAGTTTGAAGCATAACGGGGGAGGGGGAGGGAGTCCCTCCCTAAAGAGGATTGTTCTTTGCAGAGTTCACCTATATACTTCCCAGTGTCATGTGAGGATGAAATTTTCAGGTATTCGTTTGATCAACATTAGATCAAAAAAGTAAAAGAAAAGTTTCAGCCGAAACTCCAAGTTGTTCCGATTTTGAGTTTGAAGGCTAAAGGGGGGGGGGGGGGGGCGCCTTATCTGGGATTGTTCTTAAGAGAGTTCAACTACTATATTTCCCGATGTCTGGAGAGGCTGAAATTTTCAGGTATTCATAAGATCAGCATTAGCAACCTAAATGCAAAGTTCTGCCCGAAACTCCAAGTTGTTCCGATTTTGAATTTGAAGCCTAAGGGGGGGGGGGGGGGGGTGTCCCAATCTTGGATTGTTCTAGAGAGAGTTCAACTACTATACTTCTCGATGTCTGGGGAGGCTGAAATTTTCAGGTATTAGTAAGATCAACATAAGAACCCTAAAAGCACAGTTTCAGCCCACAACTCCCAAGTTTTTGCCGAATTGAGTTTGAAGGCTAAAGGTGGGGGAGTGCTCCCGATCTCGGCTTGTTCTTTAAAGTTCAACTATTATACTGCCCAATGTCTTGGGAGGCTTAAATTTTCAGGTATTCATAAGATCAACATTAGAATCCTAAATGCAAAGTTTCAGGCCGAAACTCCAAGTTTGTCCGATTTTGAGTTTGAAGCAAAATGGGGGCGGGGGTAGTCGTTCCCTATAGGGGCTTTTTCTTTATTCAGTTAAACTACTATACTTCCCAATGTCATGGGAGGCTTAAATTTTCATGTATTCATAAGATCAACATTAGAATCCTAAATTAAAAGTTTCACCCCTAAACTCGAAGTTGTTCTGATTTTGAGTTTGAAGCCTGGGGTGCGGGGGGGGAGGGGGCTCCCAATCTTGGATTGTTCTAGAGAGAGTTCAACTACTATACTTCCCGATGTCTGGGGAGGCTGAAATTTTCAGGTGTTGATAAAATCAACATTATAACCCTAAATGCAAAGATTCTGCAAGCAACTCCAAGTGGATCCGATTTTGAGTTTGAAGCCTAAGGGGCGGTGGGGGCGGGGGAGCTCCAAATCTTGGATTGTTCTCGAGAGAGTTAAACTACTATACTTCCCGATGTCTGGGGAGGCTTAAATTTTCAAGTATTCATAAGAACAACATTAGAACCCTAAATGCTAAGTTTCACCTGGAAACTCCCATGTTGTTCCCATTTTGAGTTTGAAGCCTAAGGGGGGGGGGGGCGCTCCCTATCTGGAATTGTTCTTGAGAGAGTTTAACTACTATACTTCCCGATGTCTGGGGAAGATTAAATTTTAAGGTATTAACAAGATCAACATTAGAAGCCTAAATGCACAGTTTAAGCCAACAACTACAAGTTTTTCTGATTTTGAGTTTTTAGCCTCATCGGGGGGGGGGGGCGCTTCCTATCTGGGCTTGATTTAGAAAGAGTTCAACAACTGTACTTCCCGATGTCTGGGGAGACTGAAATTTTCAGGTATTAAAAAGATCAACATTAGAAACCTAAATGCACAGTTTCAGCCCGCAACTCCAACTTGTTCCGATTTTGAGTTTGAAGCCTAAGGGGGGGTTGCAGGCGCTCCCTATCTGGTTTTGCTCTTGAGAGAGTTCAAGTACAATACGTCCCAATGTCTGGGGAGGCTGAAATTTTCACGTATACATAATATCAATATTAGAGGCCTAAATGCAAATTTTCAGCCCGCATCTCGAAGTTGTTTCAGGTGTTGAGTTTGAAGCCTAAAGGGGGGTGGGGAGGCACTCCCTATCAGGGCTTGTTCTTTAAAGAGTTCAACGACTATACTTCCCGATGTCTAGGGATGCTGAAATTTTAAGCTATTTTTAAGATCAAAATTAGAACCCTAAATGAAAAGTTTCAGCCCGCAACTTAAAGTTGTTCCGATTTTGAGTTTGAAGCCTAAGGGGGGGGGGGGGGTGTCGCTCCCTATCTGGAATAGTTCTTGAGAGACTTCAACTACTATACTTCCCAATGTCATGTGAGGCTTAAAATTTCAGGTATTCATAAGATCAACATTAGACCCCTAAATGAAAATTTTCAGTACGAAACTTTAAGTTATTCTGATTTTGAGTTTCATGCCTAAGGGGTGGGGGAGTGGGCGCTCCCAATCTTGGATTGTTCAAGAGAAAGTTCAACTACTATACTTCCCGATGTCTGGGGAGGCTTCAGTTTTCAGGTATTCATAAGATCAACATTAGAACCCTAAATGCAAAGTTTCAGGTCGCAACTCGAAGTTGATCCTATTTTGTGTTTCAAGCCTGAGGCGGCGGGGGGGGGGGGGGCGATCCTTATCTGGTCTTGTTCTAGAGAGAGTTCAACTACTGTACTTCCTGATGTCGGGGGAGGCTGAAATTTTAATGTATTCATCAGATCATCATAAGAACCCTAAATGCAAAGTTTGAGCCCACAAAAACAAGTTGTTCTGATTTTGAGTTTGAAGCCGGGGGGGGGGGGGGCTCTCCCTATCTGTGACTCTTCTTGAGAGAGTTCAACTACTATACTTCCCGATGTCGGGGGAGGCTGAAATTTTCAGCTATGTTTAAGATAAACATTAGAACCATAAATGCAAAGTTTCAGTCCAAAACGCAAAGTTGTTTTGATTTTGAGTTTGAAGCCTAACAGGGGGGGGGGGGGGGTCTCTCCCTATCAAGGTTTGTTGTTGAAAAAGTTAAACTACTATACTTCACGATGTGTTGCCAGGCTTAAATTTCAGATCAACATTAGAACCCTAAATACAAAGTTTCAGCCCACAACTAGAAGTGGTTCACATTTTGACTTTAAAGCTAAAAAGAGGGTGGGGTCGCTCCCTATCTGGGCTTGTTGTTGATAGAGTTCACCTACTATACTTCACAATGTCTGTGGAGGCTGAAATTTTAAGGTATTCAAAAAATCAACACTAGAACCCTAAAGTAAAGTTCAAGCCTAAAATTCCAAGCAGTTCCGATTTTGAGTTTGAAGCCTAAGGGGATGGAGTGGCGCTCCCTATCTGGGCTTGTTCTTGAGAGAGCTGAACTAATATACTTCACAATGTCTGTGGAGGCTTAAATTTTTAGGTATTCAAAAAATCAACATTAAAACCCTAAAGCAAAGTTTAAGCCCTCAACTCCAAGTTGTTCCAATTTTGAGTTTGAAGCATGAGTGGTGGTGGGGTGGGGGTGGCGCTCCCTATCTTAGTTTGTTCTTGAGAGAGTTCAACTACTATACTTCACAATGTCTGTGGAGGCTGAAATTTTAAGGTATTCAAAAAATCAACATTAGAACCCTAAAGCAAAGTTTAAGCCCGAAACTCCAAGCGGTTCAAATTTTGAGTTTGAAGCCTAAGGTGGGGGGGGGGGGGGGTGAGTAGCGCTCCCTTTCTGGGCTTGATCTATAGAGAGTTCAACGACTCTACTTCCCGATGTCTGAAGAGGTTGAAATTTTCAGGTATCCATGAGTTAAACAGTAGATCCCTCAATGCAAAGTTTCAGCCAGCAACTCCAAACAGTTCCGATTCTGAGTTTGAAGCCTAAAGGGTGGGTAGAGGTGGGCCCTAACTTGGCTTTTTCTTGAGAGAGTTCAACTACTATAATTTCCGATGTCTGGGGAGGAAGAAATTTTCAGGTATTCATAAGATCAACATTAGAACCCTAAATGCAATGTTTCAGAACGCAACACCAAGTGGTTCTGATTTTGAGATTGAAGCCTAAGGGGGGGGGGGGGTGCTCCCAATCTGGGGTTGTTCTTGAGAGAGTTGTACTACTATACTTTACTATACTTCCCGATGTCTGGGGAGGCTGAAATTTTGAGGTTTTGATAAGATCAACATTTTAAACCTAAATGCAAAGTTTCAGAATGCAACTCCAAGTGGATCCGATTTTGAGTTAGAAGCCTAAGTGGGGGATGGGGGCGCTTCCAATCTGGGATTGTTCTAGAGAGAGTTCAACTACCATACTTCCCGATATCTGGGCAGGCTTAAATTTTCAGGTATTAATAAGATCAACATTAGAACCTTAAATGCACAGTTTCTGCCCGCAACTCCAAGTTGTTCCAATTTTGAGTTTGAAATCTAAGGGGCGGGGGGGGGGGTGCTTCCTATATGGGATTGTTCTGGAGAGAGTTCAACTACTATTTTTTGTAGACTTTGTAGACTTTGTAGACTTTGTGGACTGGTGCCATCGGAACTGCCTCCAGATCAACGCGAGGAAAACTAAGGAGCTGGTGGTGGACTGCCGCAGGCATGGGCAGCCCCTCACAGCACCAGTAAATATACAGGGAACAGACATCGAGATGGTGACATCCTACAAGTACCTGGGTATTCATCTGAACAATAAACTAGACTGGTCACACAATACTGACGCACTCTACAAGAAGGGACAGCGCAGGCTGTTCCTGCTGAGGAGACTCAGGTCTTTTGGTGTACAAGGGGCGCTGCTGAAGTCATTCTATGACACGGTGGTGGCATCAGCCATCACTTTTGGAGTGGTCTGCTGGGGCAGTGGCATTACTGCAGCCGATAGGAAGAGACTGAACAAACTGATTAAGAAAGCTAGCTCTGTCCTGGGGCAACGCCTTGATCCGATGGAGGAGATAGGAGAGAGAAGGACGGTGGCTAAACTGTCATCTCTGCTGGAGTCCGAGTTCCACCCTATGCAGGACATACTGGATGCACTGAGGAGCTCATTTAGCAGCAGACTACATCATCCCAGGTGCACAACCGAGAGGTTTCGTAGGTCCTTCCTACCAACGGCTGTCAGACTGTACAACCTAAGCAGGGCTGCTCGCAGAGATAGCAAAAAGACGTAACAAACTAATAGTTTTTTTTTTTTTTTTTTTGAATGCAAAAGATGCAATAGACTTACACAATGGTCCTCTCCGGCATACAAATAGGAACATACCGGTCGCTATGGAGGGTGAGAATATGTATGGGCACATAATCATACCATGTAGGATAACTAAATAGACGGTTATGCTGTTTCATCCCACCTAGCAACAATGCTCTGCACTGTGTGTGTTTATATATTTACATATTTATTCCATCTAGCTACAATGCTCAGCACTGGGTGTGTTTATATATCTATATATTTATTCCATCTAGCTACAATGCTCCGCACTGTGTTTTTATATATCTACATATTATTCCATCTAGCTACATTGCTCCGCACTGTGTGTGTTTATATACTTGCATATTTATTCCACCTAGCTGCAATGCTCCATACTGTGGGTGTTTATATATTTACATATTTATTCCATCTAGCTACAATGCTCTGCACTGTGTGTTCATATATTCATATATTTATTCCATCCAGCTACAGTGCTCTGCACTGTGTGTCTGTGTGTGTATATATATATTTTATAGTAATATGTACATATGTATATTAGCTGCTCTTGCTTGCTTGTTTTTTCTTGCCTTCTGATTGTTGCTCTGAGTGTTGCTATCCCTGTGCTGTTGCAATCCTGGAATTTCCCCGTTGTGGGACTAATAAAGGCTTATCTTATCTTATTCCGATTTTGAGTTGGAATCCTAAGGGTGGGGGGGCACTCCCAATCTTGGATTGTTCTAGAGAGAGTTCAACTACTATACTTCCCGATGTCCTGGATTAAATTTTCAGGTATTTATAAGATCAAAATTAGAAGCCTAAATGCACAGTTTCAGCCAGCAACTACAAGTTGTTCCGATTTTGTGTTTTACGCCTGGGGGGGGGGGGGCTCCCTATCTGGGATTTTTCTTGAGAGAGTTCAGCTACTATTTTTCCCGATGTTTGGGGAGGCTGAAATTTTCAGGTATTCATAAGATCAACATTAGACCCCTAAATGCAAAGTTTAAGCCCGAAACATCAAGTTGTTCCGATTTTGAGTTAGAAGCCTGTCGGGGTGGGGTGGGGGGGGGTCCCTATCTGGAATTGTTCTTGAGAGACTTCAACTACTACACTTCCCGATGTCTTGGGAGGCTTAAATTTTCAGGCATTGATAAGATCAACATTATAACACTAAATGCAAAGTTTTAGCCCACAACTCCAAGTGGATCCGATTTTGAGTTTGAAGCCTAAGGGGGGGGGGGGCTCCGAATGTTGGATTGTTCTAGAGAGAGTTCAATTACTATACTTCCCGATGTCTTGGGAGGCTTAAAATTTCAGGTATTAATAAGATCAACATTAGAACACTAAATGCAAAATTTCAGCACGCAACTCCCAACTTTTTCCAATTTTGAGTTTGAAGACTAAAGGGGGGGGTGGTTGAGGCACTCCCTATCAGGTCTTGTTCTTTAAAGAGTTCACCGTCTATACTTCCCGATTTCTTGGGGTGCTGAAATTTTAACGTATTCATAAGATCAACATTAGACCCTAAATGAAAAGTTTCAGCCCGTAACTTCCAAGTTTTTCCGATATTGAGTTTGAAGCCTAAGGGTGGGGCTGCCTAACTGGGATTGTTCTTGAGAGAGTTCAACTACTATACTTCCCCATGTCTTGTGAGGCTGAAATTTTAAGGGATTGATAAGATCAACATTTTAACCCTAAATGCAAAGTTTAAGCCAGCAAAATACAAGTGGATCTGATTTTGAGTTTGAAGCCTTAGTTGGTGGGGGGGGGGCGCTCCCAAACTGGGATTGTTTTGGAGAGACTTTAACTACTATACTTCCCGATGTCTGGGGAGGCTTAAATTTTCAGGTATTAATAAAATCAACATTAGAACACTAAATGCAAAATTTCAGCACGCAACGATAAGTTATTCCGATTTTGAGTTTCAATCCTAAAGGGGGGTGGGAGTCTCTCCCTATCTGTGCTTGCTCTTGAGAGAGATCAATTACTATACTTCCCGATATCTGGGGATGCTGAAATTTTCAGGATTTCCTACTATCGACATTGTAACCCTGAAAGCAAATTTTAATCCCGCAACTCTCAAGTTTTTCCGATTTTGAGATTGATGCATAAAGGGGGGAGGGGGTGGGAGGCGCTCCCCATCGCGCCTTGTTCTTTAAAGAGTTCACCGACTATACTTCCCGATAACTGGGGTTGCTCAAGTTTTCAGGTATTCATAAGATGGAAATTAGAACCCTAAATTAAAAGTTTAAGCCAGCAACTCCAAGTTTTCCGATTTGAGTTTGAAGCCTAACGGGGGAGGGGGGTGTTCTCCCCTTCTGGGCTTGTTCTTGAGAGTTCAACTCACTATACTTCCCGATGTCTTGGGAGGCTTAAATTTTAAGGTATCGATAAGATCAACATTAGAACCCTAAATGCAAAGTTTCAGCCTGAAACTCCAAATTTGTCCATTTTTGAATTTGAAGCATAACGGGTGTGGGGAGGAGTCCATCCCTATAGGGGATTGTTCTTTACAGAGTTCACCTACTATACTTCCAAATTTCATGTTAGGCTGAAATTTTTATGTATTCGTAAGAACAACATTAGAAGCCTAAATGAAAAGTTTCTTCCCGAAACTCGAAGTTGTTCCAATTTTGAGTTTGAATCCTAAGGGTGGGGGTGGGGGGGCTCCCTATCTAGGATTGTTCTTGAGAGAGTACAACTACTATACTTACCGATGTCTGGGGAGGCTTAAATTTAAGGTATTCAAAAAATCAACATAAGAACCTTAAATGCAAAGCTTAATCCCGCAACACCAAGCGGTTCCGATTTTGAGTTTGAAGCCTGGGGGGGGGAAGGCGCTCTCTTCATGGGCTTTATCTTGAGAGAGTTCAACTACGATACTTCCCGATGTCTGAGGAGGTTGCAATTTTTAGGTAATCTTAAGATCAACATTAGAACCCTAAAGGCAAATTTTAAGCCTGCATCTCAAAAGTTTTTCCAGTTTTTAGTTTTAAGCCTGAAGGGGGGGAGTGGCGCTCGCTATCGGGGCTTGTTCTTTAGAGATTGCAGCTACTATACTTCACGATTTCTGGGGAGGGTGAAATTTTCAGGTATTCATAAGATCAACATTAGAACCCTAAAGGCAAAGTTTAAACCCTCAACTCCAAGTTGTTCTGATTTTGAGTTTGAAGCCTAAGTGGTTGTGTGTGTGTGTGTGTGTGGGGGGGGGGCTCCT
This sequence comes from Pholidichthys leucotaenia, assembly GCA_020510985.1. Taxonomy (NCBI): domain Eukaryota; kingdom Metazoa; phylum Chordata; class Actinopteri; order Cichliformes; family Pholidichthyidae; genus Pholidichthys; species Pholidichthys leucotaenia. The sequence continues at coordinate 77,124,631 of CM035839.1, read as the reverse complement.
TATCTGGTCTTGTTCTAGAGAGAGTTCAACTACTATACTTCCCGATGTCTGGGGAGGCTTCAGTTTTCTGGTATTCATAAGATCAACATTAGAACCCTAAATGCAAAGTTTCAGGTCGCAACTCGAAGTTGTTCCTATTTTGTGTTTCAAGCCTGAGGCGGGGGGGGGGGGGGAGGCGATCCTTATCTGGTCTTGTTCTAGAGAGAGTTCAACTACTATACTTCCTGATGTCGGGGGAGGCTGAAATTTTAAAGTATTCATCAGATCATCATAAGAACCCTAAATGCAAAGTTTGAGCCCACAAAAACAAGTTGTTCGGATTTTGAGTTTGAAGCCGGGGGGGGGGGGGGGGCTCTCCCTATCTGTGACTCTTCTTGAGAGAGTTCAACTACTATACTTCCCGATGTCGGGGGAGGCTGAAATTTTCAGCTATGTTTAAGATAAACATTAGAACCATAAATGCAAAGTTTCAGTCCAAAACGCAAAGTTGTTCTGATTTTGAGTTTGAAGCCTAACGGGGGGGGGGGGGGGGTCTCTCCCTATCAAGGTTTGTTGTTGAAAAAGTTAAACTACTATACTTCACGATGTGTTGCCAGGCTTAAATTTCAGATCAACATTAGAACCCTAAATACAAAGTTTCAGCCCACAACTACAAGTGGTTCATATTTTGACTTTAAAGCTAAAAAGAGGGTGGGGTCGCTCCCTATCTGGGCTTGTTGTTGATAGAGTTCACCTACTATACTTCACAATGTCTGTGGAGGCTGAAATTTTAAGGTATTCAAAAAATCAACACTAGAACCCTAAAGTAAAGTTTAAGCCTTAAATTCCAAGCAGTTCCGATTTTGAGTTTGAAGCCTAAGGGGGTGGAGTGGCGCTCCCTATCTGGGCTTGTTCTTGAGAGAGTTGAACTAATATACTTCACAATGTCTGTGGAGGCTTAAATTTTTAGGTATTCAAAAAATCAACATTAAAACCCTAAAGCAAATTTTAAGCCCTCAGCTCCAAGTTGTTCCAATTTTGAGTTTGAAGCATGAGTGGTGGTGGGGTGGGGGTGGCGCTCCCTATCTTAGTTTGTTCTTGAGAGAGTTCAACTACTATACTTCACAATGTCTGTGGAGGCTGAAATTTTAAGGTATTCAAAAAAATCAACATTAGAACCCTAAAGCAAAGTTTAAGCCCGAAACTCCAAGCGGTTCAAATTTTGAGTTTGAAGCCTAAGGTGGGGGGGGGGGGGGGGGTGAGTAGCGCTCCCTTTCTGGGCTTGATCTATAGAGAGTTCAACGACTCTACTTCCCGATGTCTGAAGAGGTTGGAATTTTCAGGTATCCATGAGTTAAACAGTAGATCCCTCAATGCAAAGTTTCAGCCAGCAACTCCAAACAGTTCCGATTCTGAGTTTGAAGCCTAAAGGGTGGGTAGAGGTGGGCCCTAACTTGGCTTTTTCTTGAGATAGTTCAACTACTATAATTTCCGATGTCTGGGGAGGCTGAAATTTTCAGGTATTCATAAGATCAACATTAGAACCCTAAATGCAATGTTTCAGAACGCAACACCAAGTGGTTCTGATTTTGAGATTGAAGCCTAAAGGGGGGGGGGGGGGGTGCTCCCAATCTGGGGTTGTTCTTGAGAGAGTTGTACTACTATACTTCCCGATGTCTGGGGAGGCTGAAATTTTGAGGTTTTGATAAGATCAACATTTTAAACCTAAATGCAAAGTTTCAGAATGCAACTCCAAGTGGATCCGATTTTGAGTTAGAAGCCTAAGTGGGGGATGGGGGCGCTTCCAATCTGGGATTGTTCTAGAGAGAGTTCAACTACCATACTTCCCGATATCTGGGCAGGCTTAAATTTTCAGGTATTAATAAGATCAACATTAGAACCTTAAATGCACAGTTTCTGCCCGCAACTCCAAGTTGTTCCAATTTTGAGTTTGAAATCTAAGGGGCGGGGGGGGGGGGTGCTTCCTATATGGGATTGTTCTGGAGAGAGTTCAACTACTATTTTTGCCGATGTCTTGGGAGGCTAAAATTTTCAGGTATTCATAGTATCAACATTAGAACACTAAAAGCAAATTTAAAGACCGCAACTCAAATTTGTTCCGATTTTGATTTTGAAGCATAAAGTGTGTGTGTGGGGGAGGCGCTCCCTTTCGGGGCTTGTTCTTAAAAGAGTTCAACTATTATACTTCCCGATGTCTGAGGAGGTTGAAATTTTCAGGGATTCATAGTATCAACATTAGAAACCTAAAAGCAAATTTTAAGCCGGCAACTCCAATTTTTTCCGATTTGAGTTTGAATCCTAAGAGGTTGGTGGGGGGGTGCTCTCTATCTGGGTTTGTTCTTGAACGTTCAACTACTATTCTTCCCGATGTATTGGGAGGCTTAAATTTTCAGGTATTCATAAGAAAAACATTAGAGCCCTAAATGCAAAGTTTCATCCCGAAACTCCAAGTTTGTCCGAATTTGTTTGAAGCATAACGGGGGAGGGGGAGGGAGTCCCTCCCTAAAGAGGATTGTTCTTTGCAGAGTTCACCTATATACTTCCCAGTGTCATGTGAGGATGAAATTTTCAGGTATTCGTTTGATCAACATTAGATCAAAAAAAGTAAAAGAAAAGTTTCAGCCGAAACTCCAAGTTGTTCCGATTTTGAGTTTGAAGGCTAAAGGGGGGGGGGGGGGTGCTCCTTATCTGGGATTGTTCTTAAGAGAGTTCAACTACTATATTTCCCGATGTCTGGAGAGGCTGAAATTTTCAGGTTTTCATAAGATCAGCATTAGCAACCTAAATGCAAAGTTCTGCCCGAAACTCCCAAGTTTTTCCGATTTTGAATTTGAAGCCTAAGGGGGGGGGGGGGGGGCTCCCAATCTTGGATTGTTCTAGAGAGAGTTCAACTACTATACTTATCGATGTCTGGGGAGGCTGAAATTTTCAGGTATTAATAAGATCAACAATATAACCCTAGATGCAGAGTTTGAGCCCGCAACTCCCAAGTGGATCCGATTTTGAGTTTGAAGCCCAAGGGGGGAGGGAGAGGGGGCTCCCAATCTTGGATTTTTCTAGAAAGAGTTCAACTACTATTGTTTTTGATGTCTGGGGAGGCTGAAATTTTCAGGTATTAATAAGATCAACATAAGAACCCTAAAAGCATAGTTTCAGCCCGCAACTCCCAAGTTTTTCCGAATTGAGTTTGAAGGCTAAAAGTGGGGGAGTGCTCCCGATCTCGGCTTGTTCTTTAAAGTTCAACTACTATACTGCCCAATGTCTTGGGAGGCTTAAATTTTCAGGTATTCATAAGATCAACATTAGAATCCTAAATGCAAAGTTTCAGGCCGAAACTCCAAGTTTGTCCGATTTTGAGTTTGAAGCAAAATGGGGGCGGGGGTAGTCGTTCCCTATAGGGGCTTTTTCTTTATTCAGTTAAACTACTATACTTCCCAATGTCATGGGAGGCTTAAATTTTCATGTATTCATAAGATCAACATTAGAATCCTAAATTAAAAGTTTCACCCCTAAACTCCAAGTTGTTCCGATTTTGAGTTTGAAGCCTGGGGGGCGGGTGGGGGGGGCTCCCAATCTTGGATTATTCTAGAGAGAGTTCAACTACTATACTTCCCGATGTCTGGGGAGGCTGAAATTTTCAGGTGTTGATAAAATCAACATTATAACCCTAAATGCAAAGTTTCTGCAAGCAACTCCAAGTGGATCCGATTTTGAGTTTGAAGCCTAAGGGGCGGTGGGGGCGGGGGAGCTCCAAATCTTGGATTGTTCTAGAGAGAGTTAAACTACTATACTTCCCGATGTCTGGGGAGGCTTAAATTTTCAAGTATTCAGAAGAACAACATTAGAACCCTAAATGCTAAGTTTCACCTGGAAACTCCATGTTGTTCCGATTTTGAGTTTGAAGCCTAAGGGGGTGGGGGGGCGCTCCCTATCTGGAATTGTTCTTGAGAGAGTTCAACTACTATACTTCCCGATGTCTGGGGAGGATTAAATTTTAAGGTATTAACAAGATCAACATTAGAAGCCTAAATGCACAGTTTAAGCCAGCAACTACAAGTTTTTCTGATTTTGAGTTTTGAGCCTCATCGGGGGGGGGGGGGCGCTTCCTATCTAGGCTTGATTTAGAAAGAGTTCAACAACTGTACTTCCCGATGTCTGGGGAGACTGAAATTTTCAGGTATTAAAAAGATCAACATTAGAAACCTAAATGCACAGTTTCAGCCCGCAACTCCAACTTGTTCCGATTTTGAGTTTGAAGCCTAAGGGGGGGTTGGAGGCGCTCCCTATCAGGTTTTGCTCTTGAGAGAGTTCAAGTACAATACGTCCCAATGTCTGGGGAGGCTGAAATTTTCACGTATACATAATATCAATATTAGAGGCCTAAATGCAAATTTTCAGCCCGCATCTCGAAGTTGTTTCAGGTGTTGAGTTTGAAGCCTAAAGGGGGGTGGGGAGGCACTCCCTATCAGGGCTTGTTCTTTAAAGAGTTCAACGACTATACTTCCCGATGTCTAGGGATGCTGAAATTTTAAGCTATTTTTAAGATCAAAATTAGAACCCTAAATGAAAAGTTTCAGCCCGCAACTTACAAGTTGTTCCGATTTTGAGTTTGAAGCCTAAGGGGGGCGGGGGGGGGGGGGCGCTCCCTATCTGGAATAGTTCTTGAGAGACTTCAACTACTATACTTCCCAATGTCATGTGAGGCTTAAAATTTCAGGTATTCATAAGATCAACATTAGACCCCTAAATGAAAATTTTCAGTCCGAAACTTTAAGTTATTCCGATTTTGAGTTGGAATCCTAAGGGGGGGGGGCACTCCCAATCTTGGATTGTTCTAGAGAGAGTTCAACTACTATACTTCCCTGTATCTGGGGAGGATTATATTTTCAGGAATTGATAAGATCAATATTTTAACACTAAATGCAAAGTTTCAGCCCACAACTCCAAGTGGATCCGATTTTGAGTTTCATGCCTAAGGGGTGAGGGAGTGGGCGCTCCCAATCTTGGATTGTTCAAGAGAAAGTTCAACTACTATACTTCCCGATGTCTTGGGAGGATTAAATTTTCAGGTATTTATAAGATCAAAATTAGAAGCCTAAATGCACAGTTTCAGCCAGCAACTACAAGTTGTTCCGATTTTGTGTTTTACGCCTGGGGGGGGGGGGGGCTCCCTATCTGGGATTTTTCTTGAGAGAGTTCAACTACTATTTTTCCCGATGTTTGGGGAGGCTGAAATTTTCAGGTATTCATAAGATCAACATTAGACACCTAAATGCAAAAGTTTAAGCCCGAAACTTCAAGTTGTTCCGATTTTGAGTTAGAAGCCTGTCGGGGTGGGGTGGGGGGGTGGTCCCTATCTGGAATTGTTCTTGAGAGACTTCAACTACTACACTTCCCGATGTCTTGGGAGGCTTAAATTTTCAGGCATTGATAAGATCAACATTATAACACTAAATGCAAAGTTTTAGCCCACAACTCCAAGTGGATCCGATTTTGAGTTTGAAGCCTAAGGGGGTGGGGGGGGGGCTCCGAATGTTGGATTGTTCTAGAGAGAGTTCAATTACTATACTTCCCGATGTCTTGGGAGGCTTAAAATTTCAGGTATTAATAAGATCAACATTAGAACACTAAATGCAAAATTTCAGCACGCAACTCCCAACTTTTTCCAATTTTGAGTTTGAAGACTAAAAGGGGGGGGGGGGGTTGAGGCACTCCCTATCAGGTCTTGTTCTTTAAAGAGTTCACCGTCTATACTTCCCGATTTCTTGGGGTGCTGAAATTTTAAGGTATTCATAAGATCAACATTAGACCCTAAATGAAAAGTTTCAGCCCGTAACTTCCAAGTTTTTCCGATATTGAGTTTGAAGCCTAAGGGTGGGGCTGCCTAACTGGGATTGTTCTTGAGAGAGTTCAACTACTATACTTCCCCATGTCTTGTGAGGCTGAAATTTTAAGGGATTGATAAGATCAACATTTTAACCCTAAATGCAAAGTTTAAGCCAGCAAAATACAAGTGGATCTGATTTTGAGTTTGAAGCCTTAGTTGGGGGGGGGGGGGGCGCTCCCAAACTGGGATTGTTTTGGAGAGACTTTAACTACTATACTTCCCGATGTCTGGGGAGGCTTAAATTTTCAGGTATTAAAAAAATCAACATTAGAACACTAAATGCAAAATTTCAGCACGCAACGATAAGTTATTCCGATTTTGAGTTTCAATCCTAAAGGGGGGGTGGGAGTCTCTCCCTATCTGGGCTTGCTCTTGAGTGAGATCAATTACTATACTTCCCGATATCTGGGGATGCTGAAATTTTCAGGATTTCCTACTATCGACATTGTAACCCTGAAAGCAAATTTTAATCCCGCAACTCCAAGTTTTTCCGATTTTGAGATTGATGCATAAAGGGGGGAGGGGGTGGGAGGCGCTCCCCATCGCGCCTTGTTCTTTAAAGAGTTCACCGACTATACTTCCCGATAACTGGGGTTGCTCAAGTTTTCAGGTATTCATAAGATGGAAATTAGAACCCTAAATTAAAAGTTTAAGCCAGCAACTCCAAGTTTTCCGATTTGAGTTTGAAGCCTAACGGGGGAGGGGGGGTGTTCTCCCCTTCTGGGCTTGTTCTTGAGAGTTCAACTCACTATACTTCCCGATGTCTTGGGAGGCTTAAATGTTAAGGTATCGATAAGATCAACATTAGAACCCTAAATGCAAAGTTTCAGCTTGAAACTCCAAATTTGTCCATTTTTGAATTTGGCATAACGGGTGTGGGGAGGAGTCCATCCCTATAGGGGATTGTTCTTTACAGAGTTCACCTACTATACTTCCAAATTTCATGTTAGGCTGAAATTTTTATGTATTCGTAAGAACAACATTAGAAGCCAAAATGAAAAGTTTCTTCCCGAAACTCGAAGTTGTTCCGATTTTGAGTTTGAATCCTAAGGGTGGTGGGGGGGGGGGGGGGGCTCCCTATCTACGATTGTTCTTGAAAGAGTACAACTACTATACTTACCGATGTCTGGGGAGGCTGAAATTTTCAGGTAATCATAAGATCAACGTTAGACCCCTAAATGAAAAGTTTCTGCCCGAAACTACAAGTTGTTCCGATTTTGAGTTTGAGGGCTAATGGGGGGGGGGGGGGCGCTCCCTCTCTGGGCTTGTTCTTGAGAGTTCAACTACTATACTTACCGATGTCTGGGGAGGCTGAAATTTTCAGGTAATCATAAGATCAACGTTAGACCCCTAAATGAAAAGTTTCTGCCCGAAACTCCAAGTTTTCCGATTTGAGTTTGAAGCCTAACGGGGGAGGGGGGGGGGTGTTCTCCCCTTCTGGGCTTGTTCTTGAGAGTTCAACTCACTATACTTCCCGATGTCTTGGGAGGCTTTAATTTTAAGGTATCCATAAGATCAACATTAGAACCCTAAATGCAAAGTTTCAGCCTGAAACTCCAAATTTGTCCATTTTTGAATTTGAAGCATAACGGGTGTGGGGAGGAGTCCATCCCTATAGGGGATTGTTCTTTACAGAGTTCACCTACTATACTTCCAAATTTCATGTTAGGCTGAAATTTTTATGTATTCGTAAGAACAACATTAGAAGCCTAAATGAAAAGTTTCTTCCCGAAACTCCAAGTTGTTCCGATTTTGAGTTTGAATCCTAAGGGTGGGAGGGGGGGCTCCCTATCTACGATTGTTCTTGAGAGAGTACAACTACTATACTTACCGATGTCTGGGGAGGCTTAAATTTTCTACTATTAATAAGATCAACATTAGAACCCTCAATGCAAATTTTCAGCATGCAACTACAAGTTCTTCCGATTTTGAATTTTAATCCTAAGGGGACTGGAGGCGTTTCCTATCTGGCCTTGCTCTTGAGAGAGATCAACTACTATACTTCCCGATGTCTGGGGAGGCTTGAATTTTCAGGTATTCATAAGATCAAGATTAGAACCCTAAATGCAAAGTTTCAGTCCGCAACTCCCAAGTTGTTCTGATTTTGAGTTTGAAGCCTCGGGGGGGGGGGGGGGGGTATCTCCTCATTGCGGCTTTTTTTTTGAAATACTTAAAGTACTATACTTCCCGATGTCTGGGTAGGCTTAATTTTTCAGGTATTCATAAAATCAACATTAGAACACTAAATGCAAGGTTTCAGCCCGCAACTCCAAGTTGCTCCGATTTTGAGTTTCAAGCATGGGGTGGTGGGGTAGCGCTCCCTATCTGATCTTGATCTTGAGTGAGTTCAACTACTATACTTCCCGATGTCTGGGGAGGCTTAAATTTAAGGTATTCATAAAATCAACATAAGAACCTTAAATGCAAAGCTTAATCCCGCAACACCAAGCGGTTCCGATTTTGAGTTTGAAGCCTGGGGGGGGGGAGGCGCTCTCTTCATGGGCTTTATCTTGAGAGTTCAACTACGATACTTCCCAATGTCTGAGGAGGTTGCAATTTTTAGGTAATCTTAAGATCAACATTAGAACCCTAAAGGCAAATTTTAAGCCTGCATCTCAAAAGTTTTTCCAGTTTTTAGTTTTAAGCCTGAAGGGGGGGAGTGGCGCTCGCTATCAGGGCTTGTTCTTTAGAGATTGCAGCTACTATACTTCACGATTTCTGGGGAGGGTGAAATTTTCAGGTATTCATAAGATCAACATTAGAACCCTAAATGCAAAGTTTAAACCCTCAACTCCAAGTTGTTCTGATTTTGAGTTTGAAGCCTAAGTGGTTGTGTGTGTGTGGGGGGGGGGCTCCCTATCTGGGATTGTTCTAGAGAGAGTTCAACAACTATACTTCCCGATGTCTGTGGAGGCTTCAATTTTCAGGTATTCATAAGATCAACATTAGAACCCTAAATGCAAAGTTTCAGCTCGCAACTCGAAGTTGATCCTATTTTGTGTATCAAGCCTGAGGTGGTGGGGGGGGGGAGGCGATCCTTATCTGGTCTCGTTCTAGAGAGAGTTCAACTACTATACTTCCTGATGTTGGGGGAGGCTGAAATTTTAAAGTATTCATCAGATCATCATAAGAACCCTAAATGCAAAGTTTTAGCCCACAAAAACAAGTTGTTCTGATTTTGAGTTTGAAACCGGGGGGGCGGCTCTCCTTATCTGTGACTCTTCTTGAGAGAGTTCAACTACTATACTTCCCGATGTCGGGGGAGGCTGAAATTTTCAGCTATGTTTAAGATAAACATTAGAACCATAAATGCAAAGTTTCAGGCCAAAACGCTAAGTTGTTCTGATTTTGAGTTTTAAGCCTAACCGGGGGGGGGGGGGGGGGGGGTGTCTCTCCCTATCAAGGATTGTTGATGAAAAAGTTAAACTACTATACTTCACGATGTGTTGCCAGGCTTAAATTTCAGATCAACATTAGAACCCTAAATACAAAGTTTCAGCCCACAACTACAAGTGGTTCATATTTTGACTTTAAAGCTAAAAAGAGGGTGGGGTCGCTCCCTATCTGGGCTTGTTGTTGATAGAGTTCAACTACTATACTACTATATGTCTGTGGAGGCTGAAATTTTAAGGTATTCAAAAAATCAACACTAGAACCCTAAAGCAAAGTTTAAACCTAAAATTCCAAGCAGTTCCGATTTTGAGTTTGAAGCCTAAGGGGGTGGAGTGGCGCTCCCTATCTGGGCTTTTTCTTGAGAGAGTTGAACTAATATACTTCACAATGTCTGTGGAAGCTTAAATTTTTAGGTATTCAAAAAATCAACATTAAAACCCTAAAGCAAAGTTTAAGCCCTCAGCTCCAAGTTGTTCCAATTTTGAGTTTGAAGCATGAGTGGTGGTGGGGTTGGGGTGGCGCTCCCTATCTTAGTTTGTTCTTGAGAGAGTTCAACTACTATACTTCACAATGTCTGTGGAGGCTGAAATTTTAAGGTATTCAAAAAAATCAACATTAGAACCCTAAAGCAAAGTTTAAGCCCGAAACTCCAAGCGGTTCAAATTTTGACTTTGAAACCTCAGGAATGGGGGAGGTGAGTAGCGCTCCCTTTCTGGGCTTGATCTATAGAGAGTTCAACGACTCTACTTCCCGATGTCTGAAGAGGTTGAAATTTTCAGGTATCCATGAGTTAAACAGTAGGTCCCTCAATGCAAAGTTTATGCCAGCAACTCCAAACAGTTCCGATTCTGAGTTTGAAGCCTAAAGGGTGGGTAGAGGTGGGCCCTAACTTGGCTTTTTCTTGAGAGAGTTCAACTACTATACTTTCCGATGTCTGGGGAGGCTGAAATTTTCAGGTATTCATAAGATCAATATTAGAACCCTAAATGCAATGTTTCAGAACGCAACACCAAGTGGTTCTGATTTTGAGATTGAAGCCTGGGGGGGGGGGGGGTGTGTGCTCCCAATCTGGGGTTGTTCTTGAGAGAGTTGAACTACTATACTTCCCGATGGTCTGGGGAGGCTGAAATTTTGAGGTTTTGATAAGATCAGCATTTTAAACCTAAATGCAAAGTTTCAGAATGCAACTCCCAAGTGGATCCAATTTTGAGTTAGAAGCCTAAGGGGGGGGGGGGGGGGTGTTTCCTATATGGGATTGTTCTGGAGTGAGTTCAACTACTATTTTTGCCGATGTCTTGGGAGGCTAAAATTTTCAGGTATTCATAGTGTCAACATTAGAACACTAAAAGCAAATTTAAAGACCGCAACTCAAATTTGTTCCGATTTTGATTTTGAAGCATAAAGTGTGTGTGGGGGGGAGGCGCTCCCTTTCGGGGCTTGTTCTTTAAAGAGTTCAACTATTATACTTCCCGATGTCTGGGGAGGTTGAAATTTTCAGGAATTCATAATATCAACATTAGAAACCTAAAAGCAAATTTTAAGCTGGCAACTCCAATTTTTTCCGATTTGAGTTTGAATCTTAAGAGGTGGGGGTGGGGGGGTGTGCTCCCTATCTGGGTTTGTTCTTGAAAGTTCAACTACTATTCTTCCCGATGTATTGGGAGGCTTAAATTTTCAGGTATTCATAAGAAAAACATTAGAGCCCTAAATGCAAAGTTTCATCCCGAAACTCCAAGTTTGTCCGAATTTGAGTTTGAAGCATAACGGGGGAGGGGGAGGGAGTCCCTCCCTAAAGAGGATTGTTCTTTGCAGAGTTCACCTATATATTTCCCAGTGTCATGTGAGGATGAAATTTTCAGGTATTCGTTTGATCAACATTAGATCAAAAAAAGTAAAAGAAAAGTTTCAGCCGAAACTCCAAGTTGTTCCGATTTTGAGTTTGAAGGCTAAGGGTGGGGCTGCCTAACTGGGATTGTTCTTGAGAGAGTTCAACTACTATACTTCCCGATGTCTTGTGAGGCTGAAATTTGAAGGGATTGATAAGATCAACATTTTAACCCTAAATGCAAAGTTTAAGCCAGCAAAATACAAGTGGATCTGATTTTGAGTTTGAAGCCTTAGTTGGGGGGGGGGGGGGGGCGCTCCCAAACTGGGATTGTTTTGGAGAGACTTTAACTACTATACTTCCCGATGTCTGGGGAAGCTTAAATTTTCAGGTATTAATAAGATCAACATTAGAACACTAAATGCAAAATTTCAGCACGCAACGATAAGTTATTCCGATTTTGAGTTTCAATCCTAAAGGGGGGGTGGGAGTCTCTCCCTATCTGGGCTTGCTCTTGAGAGAGATCAATTACTATACTTCCCGATATCTGGGGATGCTGAAATTTTCAGGATTTCCTACTATCGACATTGTAACCCTGAAAGCAAATTTTAATCCCGCAACTCCAAGTTTTTCCGATTTTGAGATTGATGCATAAAGGGGGGAGGGGGTGGGAGGCGCTCCCCATCGCGCCTTGTTCTTTAAAGAGTTCACCGACTATACTTCCCGATAACTGGGGTTGCTCAAGTTTTCAGGTATTCATAAGATGGAAATTAGAACCCTAAATTCAAAGTTTAAGCCAGCAACTCCAAGTTTTCCGATTTGAGTTTGAAGCCTAACGGGGGAGGGGGGGTGTTCTCCCCTTCTGGGCTTGTTCTTGAGAGTTCAACTCACTATACTTCCCGATGTCTTGGGAGGCTTAAATTTTAAGGTATCCATAAGATCAACATTAGAACCCTAAATGCAAAGTTTCAGCCTGAAACTCCAAATTTGCCCATTTTTGAATTTGAAGCATAACGGGTGTGGGGAGGAGTCCATCCCTATAGGGGATTGTTCTTTACAGAGTTCACCTACTATACTTCCAAATTTCATGTTAGGCTGAAATTTTTATGTATTCGTAAGAACAACATTAGAAGCCTAAATGAAAAGTTTCTTCCCGAAACTCCAAGTTGTATCTACGATTGTTCTTGAGAGAGTACAACTACTATACTTACCGATGTCTGGGGAGGCTGAAATTTTCAGGTAATCATAAGATCAACGTTAGACCCCTAAATGAAAAGTTTCTGCCCGAAACTCCAAGTTGTTCCGATTTTGAGTTTGAGGGCTAATGGGGGGGGGGGGGGGTGCTCCCTCTCTGGGCTTGTTCTTGAGAGTTCAACTACTATACTTCCCAATGTCTGGGGAGGCTTAAATTTTCTACTATTAATAAGATTAACATTAGAACCCTAAATGAAAATTTTCAGCATGCAACTACAAGTTCTTCCGATTTTGAATTTTAATCCTAAGGGGGGGATGGGGCGTTTCCTATCTGGCCTTGCTCTTGAGAGAGATCAACTACTATACTTCCCGATGTCTGGGGAGGCTTGAATTTTCAGGTATTCATAAGATCATGATTAGAACCCTAAATGCAAAGTTTCAGCCCGCAACTCCAAGTTGTTCTGATTTTTAGTTTGAAGCCTCGGGGGGGGGGGGGGGGGCACTCCCTATCTGGAATTGTTCTTGAGAGAGTTCAACTACTACCCGATTTCTGGGGAGGATTAAATTTTAAGGTATTAACAAGATCAACATTAGAAGCCTAAATGCACAGTTTAAGCCAGCAACTACAAGTTTTTCTGATTTTGAGTTTTTAGCCTCATCGGGGGGGGGGGGGGGCGCGCTTCCTATCTGGGCTTGATTTAGAAAGAGTTCAACAACTGTACTTCCCGATGTCTTGGGTGACTGAAATTTTCAGGTATTAAAAAGATCAACATTAGAAACCTAAATGCACAGTTTCAGCCCGCAACTCCAACTTGTTCCGATTTTGAGTTTGAAGCCTAAGGGGGGGTTGGAGGCGCTCCCTATCTGGTCTTGCTCTTGAGAGAGTTTAAGTACAATACGTCCCAATGTCTGGGGAGGCTGAAATTTTCACGTATACATAATATCAATATTAGCGGCCTAAATGCAAATTTTCAGCCCGCATCTCGAAGTTGTTTCAGGTGTTGAGTTTGAAGCCTAAAGGGGGGTGGGGAGGCACTCCCTATAAGGGCTTGTTCTTTAAAGAGTTCAACGACTATACTTCCCGATGTCTAGGGATGCTGAAATTTTAAGCTATTTTTAAGATCAAAATTAGAACCCTAAATGAAAAGTTTCAGACCGCAACTTAAAGTTGTTCTGATTTTGAGTTTGAAGCCTAAGGGGGGCGGGGGGTGGGGTGGCGCTCCCTATCTGGAATAGTTCTTGAGAGACTTCAACTACTATACTTCCCAATGTCATGTGAGGCTGAAAATTTCAGTTATTCATAAGATCAACATTAGACCCCTAAATGAAAATTTTCAGTCCGAAACTTTAAGTTATTCCGATTTTGAGTTGGAATCCTAAGGGGGGGGGGGGGGCACTCCCAATCTTGGATTGTTCTAGAGAGAGTTCAACTACTATACTTCCCTGTATCTGGGGAGGATTATATTTTCAGGAATTGATAAGATCAATATTTTAACACTAAATGCAAAGTTTCAGCCCACAACTCCAAGTGGATCCGATTTTGAGTTTAATGCCTAAGGGGTGGGGGAGTGGGCGCTCCCAATCTTGGATTGTTCAAGAGAAAGTTCAACTACTATTTCTTCCCGATGTCTTGGGAGGATTAAATTTTCAGGTATTTATAAGATCAAAATTAGAAGCCTAAATGCACAGTTTCAGCCAGCAACTACAAGTTGTTCCGATTTTGTGTTTTACTCCTGGGGGGGGGGGGGGGCTCCCTATCTGGGATTTTTCTTGAGAGAGTTCAACTACTATTTTTCCCCGATGTTTGGGGAGGCTGAAATTTTCAGGTATTCATAAGATCAACATTAGACCCCTAAATGCAAAGTTTAAGCACGAAACTTCAAGTTGTTCCGATTTTGAGTTAGAAGCCTGTCGGGGTGGGGTGGGGTGGGGGTGGTCCCTATCTGGAATTGTTCTTGAGAGACTTCAACTACTACACTTCCCGATGCCTTGGGAGGCTTAAATTTTCAGGCATTGATAAGATCAACATTATAACACTAAATGCAAAGTTTTAGCCCACAACTCCAAGTGGATCCGATTTTGAGTTTGAAGCCTAAGGAAGGGGGGGGCTCCGAATGTTGGATTGTTCTAGAGAGAGTTCAATTACTATACTTCCCGATGTCTTGGGAGGCTTAAAATTTCAGGTATTAATAAGATCAATATTAGAACACTAAATGCAAAATTTCAGCACGCAACTCCAACTTTTTCCAATTTTGAGTTTGAAGACTAAAGGGGGGGCGGTTGAGGCACTCCCTATCAGGTCTTGTTCTTTAAAGAGTTCACCGTCTATACTTCCCGATTTCTTGGGGTGCTGAAATTTTAAGGTATTAATAAGATCAACATTAGACCCTAAATGAAAAGTTTAAGCCCGTAACTTCAAGTTTTTCCGATATTGAGTTTGAAGCCTAAGGGTGGGGCTGCCTAACTGGGATTGTTCTTGAAAGAGTTCAACTACTATACTTCCCGATGTCTTGTGAGGCTGAAATTTTAAGGGATTGATAAGATCAACATTTTAACCCTAAATGCAAAGTTTAAGCCAGCAAAATACAAGTGGATCTGATTTTGAGTTTGAAGCCTTAGTTGGGGGGGGGGGGGCGCTCCCTATCTGGGATTGTTTTGGAGAGACTTTAACTACTATACTTCCCGATGTCTGGGGAGGCTTAAATTTTCAGGTATTAATAAGATCAACATTAGAACACTAAATGCAAAATTTCAGCACGCAACGATAAGTTATTCCGATTTTGAGTTTCAATCCTAAAGGGGGGGTGGGAGTCTCTCCCTATCTGGGCTTGCTCTTGAGAGAGATCAATTACTATACTTCCCGATATCTGGGGATGCTGAAATTTTCAGGATCTCCAACTATCGACATTGTAACCCTGAAAGCAAATTTTAATCCCGCAACTCCAAGTTTTTCCGATTTTGAGATTGATGCATAAAGGGGGGAAGGGGTGGGAGGCGCTCCCCATCGCGCCTTGTTCGTTAAAGAGTTCACCGACTATACTTCAAGATAACTGGGGTTGCTCAAGTTTTCAGGTATTCATAAGATGGAAATTAGAACCCTAAATTAAAAGTTTAAGCCAGCAACTCCAAGTTTTCCGATTTGAGTTTGAAGCCTAACGGGGGAGGGGGGGTGTTCTCGCCTTCTGGGCTTGTTCTTGAGAGTTCAACTCACTATACTTCCCGATGTCTTGGAAGGCTTAAATTTTAAGGTATTCATAAGATCAACATTAGAACCCTAAATGCAAAGTTTCAGCCTGAAACTCCAAATTTGTCCATTTTTGAATTTGAAGCATAACGGGTGTGGGGATGAGTCCATCCCTATAGGGGATTGTTCTTTACAGAGTTCACCTACTATACTTCCAAATTTCATGTGAGGCTGAAATTTTTATGTATTCGTAAGATCAACATTAGAAGCCTAAATGAAAAGTTTCTTCCCGAAACTCCAAGTTGTTCCGATTTTGAGTTTGAATCCTAAGGGGGCGGGGGGGGGGGGGGGCTCCCTATCTACGATTGTTCTTGAGAGAGTACAACTACTATAACTACCGATGTCTGGGGAGGCATAAATTTTCAGGTAATCATAAGATCAACGCTAGACCCCTAAATGCAAAGTTTCTGCCCGAAACTCCAAGTTGTTCCGATTTTGAGTTTGAGGGCTAATGGGGGAGGGGGGGGGCGCTCCCTCTCTGGGCTTGTTCTTGAGAGTTCAACTACTATACTTCCCAATGTCTGGGGAGGCTTAAATTTTCTACTATTAATAAGATCAACATTAGAACCCTAAATGCAAATTTTCAGCATGCAACTACAAGTTCTTCCGATTTTGAATTTTAATCCTAAGGGGGCGGGGAGGCGTTTCCTATCGGGCCTTGCTCTTGAGAGAGATCAACTACTATACTTCCCGATGTCTGGGGAGGCTTGAATTTTCAGATATTCATAAGATCAAGATTAGAACCCTAAATGCAAAGTTTCAGCCCGCAACTCCAAGTTGTTCTGATTTTGAGTTTGAAGCCTCGGGGAAGGGTGGGGGGGGGGGGTAGCTCCTTATTGTGGCTTTTTTTTTGAAATACTTAAAGTACTATACTTCCCGATGTCTGGGTAGGCTTAATTTTTCAGGTATTCGTAAAATCAACATTCGAACACTAAATGCAAGGTTTCAGCCCGCAACTCCCAAGTTCTTCCGATTTTGAGTTTCAAGCATGGGGGGGTGGGGTAGCGCTCCCTATCTGATCTTGATCTTGAGTGAGTTCAACTACTATACTTCCCGATGTCTGGGGAGGCTTAAATTTTAAGGTATTCATAAAATCACCATAAGAACCTTAAATGCAAAGCTTAATCCCGCAACACCAAGCTGTTCCGATTTTGAGTTTGAAGTCTGGGGGGGGAGGGCGCTCTCTTCAGGGGCTTTATCTTGAGAGAGTTCAACTACGATACTTCCCGATGTCTGAGGAGGTTGCAATTTTTAGGTAGTCTTAAGATCAACATTAGAACCCTAAAGGCAAATTTTAAGCCTGCATCTCAAAAGTTTTTCCAGTTTTTAGTTTTAAGCCTGAAGGGGGGGAGTGGCGCTCGCTATCGGGGCTTGTTCTTTAGAGATTTCAGCTACTATACTTCACGATTTCTGGGGAGGGTGAAATTTTCAGGTATTCATAAGATCAACATTAGAACCCTAAATGCAAAGTTTAAACCCTCAACTCCAAGTTGTTCTGATTTTGAGTTTGAAGCCTAAGTGGTTGGGTGGCGGGGGGGGGCTCCCTATCTGGGATTGTTCTAGAGAGAGTTCAACAACTATACTTCCCGATGTCTGGGGAGGCTTCAATTTTCAGGTATTCATAAGATCAACATTAGAACCCTAAATGCAAAGTTTCAGCTCGCAACTCGAAGTTGATCCTATTATGTGTTTCAAGCCTGAGGCGGTGGGGGGGGAGGCGATTCTTATCTGGTCTTATTCTAGAGAGAGTTCAACTACTATACTTCCCGATGTCGGGGGAGGCTGAAATTTTAAAGTATTCATCAGATCATCATAAGAACATTAAATGCAAAGTTTCAGCCCACAAATTACAGTTGTTCCGATTTTGAGTTTGAAGCCGGGGGGGGGGGGGGGGCGCTCCCTATCTGTGACTCTTCTTGAGAGAGTTCAACTACTATACTTCCCGATGTTGGGGGAGGCTGAAATTTTCAGCTATATTTAAGATAAACATTAGAACCATAAATGCAAAGTTTCAGCCCGAAACGCAAAGTTGTTCTGATTTTGAGTTTGAAGCCTAACGGGGGTTCATATTTTGACTTTAAAGCTAAAAGGAGGGCGGGGGGGGGGGGTCGCTCCCTATCTGGGTTTGTTCTTGATAGAGTTCAACTACTATACTTCACAATTAGCACTTTTCCATGGGCCTTGGTCAGCCTCGCCCCGAGAACACGACTTGGGTCGGCGCCGCCCCATGGTCCCTCGATTGCTTTTCAACAGTACTGCAGCCCGGCCGCTGCTGGGTGGGATTTCTTAACAGCAAGGCGGCGCCTCACTCTCGTGACGTGAAGCGCGCGACCCAAACAAACATAACATGGCTGCTCTACAAGGCGACTCCTCGGTTTGTGGCTTTTTTCGCCGTAAATACCAAAAAGCTCCGCCAGATAAGGGTACGGGCAGCGAGACTAAACACTCTGGAATAGTTCTGCAGCTTCTGGGAGAGCCGAAGACGTGAGGATACAAACTAGGTAAGCTAATGGTTGCTAATGCTACTTTGCTGTAAGTACGTCATGCTACACTGTAATGTCTGCAAGTTAGGTACTAAAATATGTATGCTGTGTGTGTGTGTTTCAGATGGCTCTGTTGTTGAGAAATTACCTCTTCAAATGGTCGTTCTGGCTCAGCATCGCCTCTCACTGTCATCAGCCTGGCACTAACGACTGCACAGCTTCACCAAGCTTAAGAATTTCTGTAGAAACGTTCATTTTCTGTACAACAAATTACTCTGCTCTGTGAAAATCATGGAGAGACTGTACCTGCTTCTGCAGCAGTCTGAGGTGTGGTCATAGAAAAAATTGATCAGCTGACACAACTTGATCGCCAGATTAATAACTATATTAGCCACAAAATATCTATTCAAAAAGTAAACAGTACTGAGTTACGTATAAGATATATTTTATAGTTATGATGTATTATAGGCCAAAACAAACTTGATCTAGGATTAAAGGCAATTATGTAAAATAGTTAAAAATAGGTAATGTTAATGAAGGCCTGTCTTTCTCTGTTTTTTTTTTTTTCTGGGGGGGGTTATTGCCTTCCCTCACTGATACCCTTGCTTTGTAATCCTGTATATGTATACATATATATTTTTTTTCACCCTATTAATCCTTTTTGGAGACTGATGTGATACTTGGAAGATCAGTATGTGTAGTACCATCTTGTATAAAGTCAGTAAAAACTTTAATTACAAAAAGGCAATTAAAATAATGCAGTCATAAGGTCACATGGAAAATAATTGATTTCCTCGTTACATGTACTGTAGAAATGTATATTCTCTGCATCAACAATGTACTATACATGCATTCATGTAGTATTGCACTGGGAATTGCACTGACAATAAACCTGTGAATTTTTGGCAGATGTCTCTTTTTTTGATATATCTGAAGGTTACCACCATGTGGCACAAATTAAACACTGAAAGATTGGCAAAGCTAAGAACAATCCAGCATTTTGAGAAATCACTTTTGGTTGGGTGTAAGTCTCATCAAAATTATGAGCCATATTGTATTATATAATATTATGAACCATAAAGCAGTTTGTGTTAAATTTTAAATCCCATTAAACCTAATCCGGGGGCTTCCAATCAGTTGTCATGGGGGGTCAAGACCCTGCAGGTTCTCTCTTCTACCCAGTCTCTTCAGCAGGTGTTGTCACTGATCAGTCAGTGGAAGAAGTTCAGTGGAGTCTGCTGTTGAAGACACTGGTTGGAGGTAAAGCCTGCAGGGTCTTTGCCCTCCATGGCACATGATTAGACACACCTGCCCAAAACCCATTATGATGAAGAGCAGATGCTAATATGACCCAGAATTCCTCCATATACATCCAACAATACAGTGTTCAGTTAATAAAATTATTGTGTTGGTTACTTTTTTCTTAAAAATGAGCCATTATTTTCAAGGTCACAGATAAATCCTTTGTACAGTTGACTCTTTTCCCAGTGGTGTCTTAACAGACAAAATGGAAAATCATGATGCAAACACTTAAGTCACTAAATTCTTTATTACAATCAGCAGCAAATTCCAGATTATTCAGAATGTGCAAAATTCAAACTGTAAAAAAGAATAAAATTTGAATGGGTCACACACGGCTGCCACGCTCCCTCACTGAGAAGCAACCAGATCGGCCCCGGTCCTGGTCCAGCAGATCTTCAGCCTGCATCTCTGTATATATATTTAAATAGTGAGGCAAGGTCCAGTTGGGATGGACATTTTCCGTCTTGCCTACACAAAAGACAAATGGGTGGTGGTTGGTTAAAGCAAGTTTAACACATATTGGGGAAATACACTTGTTGCTAAAAGCCAGTGGTGGAATGTGAGTTAATGAATGAATCTTAATTTCGGGTTGGTTAAAGGTAAAGATTAAAAGAAAATAGAATAATATAACAAAGGGGAAAAAAATTTAACAAGGTCAAATTAAACAATAACTCCTCTGATTATACAGTTCAACATAGGTTATCTGAAATGGGTGATGGCTGAAGCCGCAGCTTACATTGCCCACCATATTTCATACAAGTATTCAAAAGAAAAACAAAATAGGAGCGATTACAATTTGAATGTGACAATAAAGTACTTCGTTGTTGTATTTAACCACAGTTTTCATGTAGCTGCGCTTCGGTAGATTTTTCAGGGGCTGCGTTACATTTAAAATCATTTGTTTTTACTGTGGCTTCAGCAATCAGAATGAATTAATAACGTTAACTGATGCTGTGAATCACCGAGTATGGACTCACTCAGTCAAAATCTGAAGCTTTTATCCAAAGCCACAAACCAGGACTTTAACCAGGATTAACATATTTCATCGTTTTGCTCTGAAAAGCGAATATTTAGGAGAAAACATGCGCGATTCACCAGTTGGTACTAGCAAAAAAACGCTAGCTACAAAACGTTAGCCATCACAGAACAGCACACAATTTAATGCCCAGGACCAAAGTGGAATAAAAAACGCAAACCAGGACTTTAACCAGGATTAACATATTTCATTGTTTTGCTCTGACAAGCGAATATTTAGGAGAAAACATGCGCGATTCACCAGTTGGTACTTGCTAGCTAGCAAATTAAAAACGTTAGCCAGCACAGAACAGCACTGTGATGGTCAAAAAAAGTGACCGTACTACCAATAGGATAAATAAGCAAGCAGATGCACATTATTAAAAATCACTCACCATATAAATAGATGGTTTTCGTCTACAGCTGGTCCATACTCCGGTTTCTGTGCAGCCATAGGTCCGGGTCACTCCTCACTGTGGATCTGCCACAAAGCAGAGAAAACTCCGCACCTCTTCATTGGACCACGGTGTAGAGTGCCGCAAAACCTACAACGCTGTCTGTATTAATATCATGTTCACTCCGTGACCGACTTAGTCCATGACAATATTGCAAATAGCCGTTAGAAGACGGGGAAGACCGTCGCTATTATCGTGACGTTACGACCTGACCAATCAGCGGCGACCAGTCTGTTGACATCACATCACAGCCCCGGGCCCGCGGAGCCGGGGCCGTGAGCGACCCTGCCCTCGATCAGGTATGAAAATCGCGCCTGCTAACCGGTGCTGGGGCTCATGGAAAATGCACAAACACCGGGGCCCTGGTACGGTGCTGGGGAAAGCGGGGCCCGTGGAAAAGGCCCTAATGTCTGTGGAGGCTGAAATTTTAAGGTATTCAAAAAATCAACACTAGAACCCTAAAGCAAAGTTTAAGCCCGCAATTCCAAGCAGTTCCGATTTTGAGTTTGAAGCCTAAGGGGGTGGAGTAGCGCTCCCTATCTGGGCTTGTTCTTGAGAGAGTTGAACTAATATATTTCACAATGTCTGTGGAGGCTTAAATTTTAAGGTATTCAAAAAATCAAGATTAAAACCCAAAAGCAAAGTTTAACCCCTCAGCTCCAAGTTGTTCCAATTTTGAGTTTGAAGCATGAGTGGTGGTGGGGTGGGGGTGGTACTCCCTATCTTAGTTTGTTCTTGAGAGAGTTCAACTACTATACTTCACAATGTCTGTGGAGGCTGAAATTTTAAGGTATTCAAAAAATCAACATTAGAACCCTAAAGCAAAGTTTCTGCCCGAAACTCCAAGTTGTTCCAATTTTGAGTTTGAGGGATAATGGGGGGGGGGGGGGGGCTGCTCCCTATCTGGGCTTGTTCTTGAGAGTTCAACTACTATACTTCCCGATGTCTGGGGAGGCTTAAATTTTCTACTATTAATAAGATCAACATTAAATGCAAATTTTCAGCATGCACCTACAAGTTCTTCCGATTTTGAATTTTAATCCTAAAAAGGGGGGGTGGGAGGCGTTTCCTATCTGGCCTTGCTCTTGAGAGAGATCAACTACTATACTTCCCGATTTCTGGGGAGGATGAAATTTTCAGGTATTCATTTTACCAACATTAGAACCCTAAAATCAAATATTTAAGGCCGCAACTCCAAGTTGTTCCGATATTGAGTTCCTTATCTGGAATTGTTATTGAGAGAGTTCAAATACTATACTTCCCGAATTCTGGGGAGGCTGAAATTTTCACGTATTCATAGAACAAAATTGGAACCCTAAATGCAAGTTTTCAGCCCGCAACTCCCAAGTTTTTCCAATTTTCAGTTTGAATACTAAAGGGGGGGGGGGGGGTTTGAGGCACTCACTATCAGGTCTTGTTCTTTAAAGAGTTCACCGTCTATACTTCCCAATGTCTTGGGGTGCTGAAATTTTAAGGTATTCATAAGATCAACATTAGACCCTAAATGAAAAGTTTCAGCCCGCAACTTCAAGTTCTGATATTGAGTTTGAAGCCTAAGGGGGGGGGGGGGGGGGCTGCCTATCTGGGATTGTTCTTGAGAGAGTTCAACTACTATACTTCCCGATGTCTTGTGAGGCTGAAATTTTCAGGGATTGATAAGATCAACATTTTAACCTTAAATGCAAAGTTTAAGCCAGCAAACTCCAAGTGGATCCGATTTTGAGTTTGAAGCCTTAGGTGTGGGGGGGGGGGGGGTGCTCACAATCTGGGATTGTTCTAGAGAGACTTTAACTACTATACTTCCCGATGTCTGGGGAGACATAAATTTTCAGGTATTAATAAGATCAACATTAGAACCCTAAATGCAAAATTTCAGCACGCAACTATAAGTTGTTCCGATTTTGAGTTTCAATCCTCAAGGGGGGGTGGGAGTCTCTCCCTATCTGGGCTTGCTCTTGAGAGAGATCAATTACTAGACTTCCCGATATCTGGGGATGCTGAAATTTTCAGGATTTCATACTATCAACATTGGAACCCTAAAAGCAAATTTTAAGCCCGCAACTCCCAAGTTTTTCCAATTTTGAGATTGATGCATAAGGGGGGTGGGGGTGGGAGGCGCTCCCCATCGCGGCTTGTTCTTCAAAGAGTTCACCGACTATACTTCTGGGGTTGCTCAAGTTTTCAGGTATTAATAAGATGAAAAATAGAACCCTAAATTAAAAGTTTAAGCCAGCAACTCCCAAGTTTTCCGATTTGAGTTTGAAGCCTAACGGGGGAGTGTGGGGGGGGGGGGTTCTCCCCTTCTGGGCTTGTTCTTAAGAGTTCAACTACTATACATCCCGATGTCTGGGGAGGCTGAAATTTTCAGGTAATCATAAGATCAACATTATATCCCTAAATGCAAAGTTTCTACCCGAAACTCCAAGTTGTTCCGATTTTGAGATTGATGCATAAAGGGGGGAGGGGGTGGGAGGCGCTCCCCATCGCGCCTTGTTCTTTAAAGAGTTCACCGACTATACTTCCCGATAACTGGGGTTGCTCAAGTTTTCAGGTATTCATAAGATGAAAATTAGAACCCTAAATTAAAAGTTTAAGCCAGCAACTCCAAGTTTTCCGTTTTGAGTTTGAAGCCTAACGGGGGAGGGGGGGTGTTCTCCCCTTCTGGGCTTGTTCTTGAGAGTTCAACTACTATACTTCCCGATGTCTTGGGAGGCTTAGATTTTAAGGTATTCATATGATCAACATTAGAACCCTAAATGCAAATTTTCAGCCTGAAACTCCAAATTTGTCCATTTTTGAAGTTGAAGCATAACGGGTGTGGGGAGGAGTCCATCCCTATAGGGGATTGTTCTTTACAGAGTTCACCTACTATACTTCCAAATTTCATGTGAGGCTGAAATTTTTATGTATTCGTAAGATCAACATTAGAAGCCTAAATGAAAAGTTTCTTCCCGAAACTCCAAGTTGTTCCGATTTTGAGTTTGAATCCTAAGGGGGGGGGGGGGGGGGCTCCCTATCTACGATTGTTCTTGAGAGAGTTCAACTACTATACTTCCCGATGTCTTGGGAGGCTTAGATTTTAAGGTATTCATAAGATCAACATTAGAACGCTAAATGCAAAGTTTCAGCCTGAAACTCCAAATTTGTCCATTTTTGAAGTTGAAGCATAACGGGTGTGGGGAGGAGTCCATCCCTATAGGGGATTGTTCTTTACAGAGTTCACCTACTATACTTCCAAATTTCATGTGAGGCTGAAATTTTTATGTATTCGTAAGATCAACATTAGAAGCCTAAATGAAAAGTTTCTTCCCGAAACTCCAAGTTGTTCCGATTTTGAGTTTGAGGACTAATGGAGGGGGGGGGGGAGCACTCCCTCTCTTGGCTTGTTCTTGAGAGTTCAACTACTATACTTCCCAATGTCTGGGGAGGCTTAAATTTTCTACTATTAATAAGATCAACATTAGAACCCTAAATGCAAATTTTCATCATGCAACTACAAGTTCTTCCGATTTTGAATTTTAATCCTAAGGGGGGGGGGGGGGGAGGAGGCGTTTCCTATCTGGCCTTGCTCTTGAGAGAGATCAACTACTATACTTCCCGATGTCTGGGGAGGCTTGAATTTTTAGGTATTCATAAGATCAAGATTAGAACCCTAAATGCAAAGTTTCAGCCCGCAACTCCAAGTTGTTCTGATTTTGAGTTTGAAGCCTCGGGGAAGGGGGGGGTAGCTCCTTATTGGGGCTTTTTTTTGGAAATACTTAAAGTACTATACTTCCCGATGTCTGGGTAGGCTTAATTTTTCAGGTATTCATAAAATCAACATTAGAAAACTAAATGCAAGGTTTCAGCCCGCAACTCCAAGTTGTTCCGATTTTGAGTTTCAAGCATGGGGGGGTGGGGTAGCGCTCCCTATCTGATCTTGATCTTGATTGAGTTCAACTACTATACTTCCCGATGTCTGGGGAGGCTTAAATTTAAGGTATTCATAAAATCACCATAAGAACCTTAAATGCAAAGCTTAATCCCGCAACACCAAGCGGTTCCGATTTTGAGTTTGAAGCCTGGGGGGGGGGGGGGGGCGCGCTCTCTTCATGGGCTTTATCTTGAGAGAGTTCAACTACGATACTTCCCGATGTCTGAGGAGGTTGCAATTTTTAGGTAGTCTTAAGATCAACATTAGAACCCTAAAGGCAAATTTTAAGCCTGCATCTCAAAAGTTTTTCCAGTTTTTAGTTTTAAGCCTGAAGGGGGGGAGTGCCGCTTGCTATCGGGGCTTGTTCTTTAGAGATTTCAGCTACTATACTTCACGATTTCTGGGGAGGGTGAAATTTTCAGGTATTCATAAGATCAACATTAGAACCCTAAATGCAAAATTTAAACCCTCAACTCCAAGTTGTTCTGATTTTGAGTTTGAAGCCTAAGTGGTTGGGTGGGGGGGGGGGCTCCCTATCTGGGATTGTTCTAGAGAGAGTTCAACAACTATACTTCCCGATGTCTGGGGAGGCTTCAATTTTCAGGTATTCATAAGATCAACATTAGAACCCTAAATGCAAAGTTTCAGCTCGCAACTCGAAGTTGATCCTATTTTGTGTTTCAAGCCTGAGGCGGTGGGGGGGGGGAGGCGATCCTTATCTGGTCTTGTTCTAGAGAGAGTTCAACTACTATACTTCCCGATGTCGGGGGAGGCTGAAATTTCAAAGTATTCATCAGATCATCATAAGAACCCTAAATGCAAAGTTTCAGCCCACAAATTAGAGTTGTTCCGATTTTGAGTTTGAAGCCGGGGGGGGGGGGGGCTCTCCCTATCTGTGACTCTTCTTCAGAGAGTTCAACTACTATACTTCCCGATGTCGGGGGAGGCTGAAATTTTCAGCTATATTTAAGATAAACATTAGAACCATAAATGCAAAGTTTCAGGCCGAAACGCAAAGTTGTTCTGATTTTGAGTTTGAAGCCTAACGGTGGGGGGGGGGGGGTCTCTCCCTATCAAGGTTTGTTGTTGAAAAAGTTAAACTACTATACTTCACGGTGTGTTGCGAGGCTTAAATTTCAGATCAACATTAGAACCCTAAATACAAAGTTTCAGCTCACAACTACAAGTGGTTCATATTTTGACTTTAAAGCTAAAAGGAGGGCGGGGGGGGGGGGTCGCTCCCTATCTGGGCTTGTTCTTGATAGAGTTCAACTACTATACTTCACAATTAGCACTTTTCCATGGGCCTTGGTCAGCCTCGCCCCGAGAACACGACTTGGGTCGGCGCCGCTCCATGGTCCCTCGATTGCTTTTCAACAGTACTGCAGCCCGGCCGCTGCTGGGTGGGATTTCTTAACAGCAAGGCGGCACCTCACTCTCGTGACGTGAAGCGCGCGACCCAAACAAACATAACATGGCTGCTCTACAAGGCGACTCCTCGGTTTGTGGCTTTTTTCGCCGTAAATACCAAAAAGCACCGCCAGATAAGGGTACGGGCAGCGAGACTAAACACTCTGGAATAGTTCTGCAGCTTCTGGGAGAGCCGAAGACGTGAGGATACAAACTAGGTAAGCTAATGGTTGCTAATGCTACTTTGCTGTAAGTACGTCATGCTACACTGTAATGTCTGCAAGTTAGGTACTAAAATATGTATGCTGTGTGTGTGTGTTTCAGATGGCTCTGTTGTTGAGAAATTACCTCTTCAAATGGTCGTTCTGGCTCAGCATCGCCTCTCACTGTCATCAGCCTGGCACTAATGACTGCACAGCTTCACCAAGCTTAAGAATTTCTGTAGAAACGTTCATTTTCTGTACAACAAATTACTCTGCTCTGTGAAAATCATGGAGAGACTGTACCTGCTTCTGCAGCAGTCTGAGGTGTGGTCATAGAAAAAATTGATCAGCTGACACAACTTGATCGCCAGATTAATAACTATATTAGCCACAAAATATCTATTCAAAAAGTAAACAGTACTGAGTTACGTATAAGATATATTTTATAGTTATGATGTATTATAGGCCAAAACAAACTTGATCTAGGATTAAAGGCAATTATGTAAAATAGTTAAAAATAGGTAATGTTAATGAAGGCCTGTCTTTCTCTGTTTTTTTTTTTTTTCGGGGTGGGGGGGTTATTGCCTTCCCTCACTGATATCCTTGCTTTGTAATCCTGTATATGTATACATATATATTTTTTTTCACCCTATTTATCCTTTTTGGAGACTGATGTGATACTTGGAAGATCAGTATGTGTAGTACCATCTTGTATAAAGTCAATAAAAACTTTAATTACAAAAAGGCAATTAAAATAATGCAGTCATAAGGTCACATGGAAAATAATTGATTTCCTCGATACATGTACTGTAGAAATGTATATTCTCTGCATCAACAATGTACTATACATGCATTCATGTAGTATTGCACTGGGAATTGCACTGACAATAAACCTGTGAATTTTTGGCAGATGTCTCTTTTTTATATATCTGAAGGTTACCACCATGTGGCACAAATTAAACACTGAAAGACTGGCAAAGCTAAGAACAATCCAGCATTTTGAGAAATCACTTTTGGTTGGGTGTAAGTCTCATCAAAATTATGAGCCATATTGTATTATATAATATTATGAACCATAAAGCAGTTTGTGTTAAATTTTAAATCCCATTAAACCTAATCCGGGGGCTTCCAATCAGTTGTCATGGGGGGTCAAGACCCTGCAGGTTCTCTCTTCTACCCAGTCTCTTCAGCAGGTGTTGTCACTGATCAGTCAGTGGAAGAAGTTCAGTGGAGTCTGCTGTTGAAGACACTGGTTGGAGGTAAAGCCTGCAGGGTCTTTGCCCTCCATGGCACATGATTAGACACACCTGCCCAAAACCCATTATGATGAAGAGCAGATGCTAATATGACCCAGAATCCCTCCATATACATCCAACAATACAGTGTTCAGTTAATAAAATTATTGTGTTGGTTACTTTTTTCTTAAAAATGAGCCATTATTTTCAAGGTCACAGATAAATCCTTTGTACAGTTGACTCTTTTCCCAGTGGTGTCTTAACAGACAAAATGGAAAATCATGATGCAAACACTTAAGTCACTAAATTCTTTATTACAATCAGCAGCAAATTCCAGATTATTCAGAATGTGCAAAATTCAAACTGTAAAAAAGAATAAAATTTGAATGGGTCACACACGGCTGCCACGCTCTCTCACTGAGAAGCAACCGGATCGGCCCCTGGTCCTGGTCCAGCAGATCTTCAGCCTGCATCTCTGTATATATATTTAAATAGTGAGGCCAGGTCCAGTTGGGGTGGACATTTTCCGTCTTGCCTACACAAAAGACAAATGGGTGGTGGTTGGTTAAAGCAAGTTTAACACATATTGGGGAAATACACTTGTTGCTAAAAGCCAGTGGTGGAATGTGAATTAATGAATGAATCTTAATTTCGGGTTGGTTAAAGGTAAAGATTAAAAGAAAATAGAATAATATAACAAAGGGGAAAAAAATTTAACAAGGTCAAATTAAACAATAACTCCTCTGATTATACAGTTCAACATAGGTTATCTGAAATGGGTGATGGCTGAAGCCGCAGCTTATATTGCCCACCATATTTCATCCAAGTATTCAAAAGAAAAACCAAACAGGAGCGATTACTATTTGAATGTAACAATAAAGTACTTCGTTGTTGTATTTAACCACAGTTTTCATGTAGCTGCGCTTCGGTAGATTTTTCAGGGGCTGCGTTACATTAAAAATCATTTGTTTTTACTGTGGCTTCAGCAATCAGAATTAATTAATAACGTTAACTGATGCTGTGAATCACCGAGTATGGACTCACTCAGTCAAAATCTGAAGTTTTTATCCAAAACCACAAACCAGGACTTTAACCAGGATTAACATATTTCATCGTTTTGCTCTGACAAGCGAATATTTAGGAGAAAACATGCGCGATTCACCAGTTGGTACTTGCTAGCTAGCAAATTAAAAATGTTAGCTTTAAAACGTTAGCCAGCACAGAACAGCACTGTAATGGCTCAAAAAAAGTGACCGTACTACCAATAGGATAAATAAGCAAGCAGATGCACATTATTAAAAATCACTCACCATATAAATAGATGGTTTTCGTCTACAGCTGGTCCATACTCCGGTTTCTGTGCAGCCATAGGTCCGGGTCACTCCTCACTGTGGATCTGCCACAAAGCAGAGAAAACTCCGCACCTCTTCATTGGACCACGGTGTAGAGTGCCGCAAAACCTACAACGCTGTCTGTATTAATATCATGTTCACTCCGTGACCGACTTAGTCCATGACAATATTGCAAATAGCCATTAGAAGACGGGGAAGACCATCGCTATTATCGTGACGTTACGACCTGACCAATCAGCGGCGACCAGTCTGGTGACGTCACATCACAGCCCCGGGCCCGCGGAGCCGGGGCCGTGAGCGACCCTGCCCTCGATCAGGTACGAAAATCGCGCCTGCTAACCGGTGCTGGGGCTCATGGAAAATGCACAAACACCGGGGCCCTGGTGCGGTGCTGGGGAAAGCGGGGCCCGTGGAAAAGGCCCTAATGTCTGTGGAGGCTGAAATTTTAAGGTATTCAAAAAATCAACACTAGAACCCTAAAGCAAAGTTTAATCCCACAATTCCAAGCAGTTCCGATTTTGAGTTTGAAGCCTAAGGGGGTGGAGTGGCGCTCCCTATCTGGGCTTGTTCTTGAGAGAGTTGAACTAATATACTTCACAATGTCTGTGGAGGCTTAAATTTTAAGGTATTCAAAAAATCAAGATTAAAACCCTAAAGCAAAGTTTAAGCCCTCAGCTCCAAGTTGTTCCAGTTTTGAGTTTGAAGCATGAGTGGTGGTGGGGTGGGGGTGGTGCTCCCTATCTTAGTTTGTTCTTGAGAGAGTTCAACTACTATACTTCACAATGTCTGTAGAGGCTGAAATTTTAAGGTATTAAAAAAATCAACATTAGAACCCTAAAGCAAAGTTTCTGCCCGAAACTCCAAGTTGTTCCAATTTTGAGTTTGAGGGCTAAT
Source organism: Pholidichthys leucotaenia (assembly GCA_020510985.1). Lineage (NCBI taxonomy): Eukaryota > Metazoa > Chordata > Actinopteri > Cichliformes > Pholidichthyidae > Pholidichthys > Pholidichthys leucotaenia. The sequence goes on along the minus strand of CM035839.1, from coordinate 77,094,827 downwards.
GGGGGGGGGGGGGGGGGGCTGCTCCCTATCTGGGCTTGTTCTTGAGAGTTCAACTACTATACTTCCCGATGTCTGGGGAGGCTTAAATTTTCTACTATTAATAAGATCAACATTAAATGCAAATTTTCAGCATGCACCTACAAGTTCTTCCGATTTTGAATTTTAATCCTAAAGAGGGGGGGTGGGAGGCATTTCCTATCTGGCCTTGCTCTTGAGAGAGATCAACTACTATACTTCCCGATTTCTGGGGAGGATGAAATTTTCAGGTATTCATTTTACCAACATTAGAACCCTAAAATCAAATATTTAAGGCCGCAACTCCAAGTTGTTCTGATATTGAGTTTGAAGAATAGGGGGGGGGGGGGGCACTCCCTATCGGGTCTTGTTCTTTAAACAGTTCAACTACTAAACTTCCCGATGTCTGGGGAGGCTTAAATTTTCAGGTATTCATAAGAACAACAATAGAACCCTAAATGCAAAGTTTCTTCCCGACACTCCAAGTTGTTCCAATTTTGAGTTTGAATCCTAAGGGGGGGCAGGGTCTCCCTATCTGGGATTGTTCTTGAGAGAGTTCAACTACTATACTTCCTGATGTCTGGGGAGGCTGAAAATTTCAGGTAATCATAAGATCAACATTAGTACCCTAAATACTTAAAAACATTAGTACCCTAATTCAACTCTATATAAATAAAGTTGAATTGAATTGAATTAAATGCACAGTTTAAGCCCGAAAGTCCAAGTTGTTCAGATTTTGAGTTTGAAGCCTGGGGTGGGTGGGGGTGGGGGGGTGGGGCTCCCGATCTGGAATTGTTATTAAGAGAGTTCAAATACTATACTTCCCGAATTCTGGGGAGGCTGAAATTTTCACGTATTCATAGAACAAAATTGGAACCCTAAATGCAAGTTTTCAGCCCGCAACTCCAAGTTTTTCCAATTTTCAGTTTGAATACTAAAGGGGGGCGGGGGGTTGAGGCACTCCCTATCAGGTCTTGTTCTTTAAAGAGTTCACCGTCTATACTTCCCAATGTCTTGGGGTGCTGAAATTTTAAGGTATTCATAAGATCAACATTAGACCCTAAATGAAAAGTTTCAGCCCGCAACTTCAAGTTCCGATATTGAGTTTGAAGCCTAAGGGGGGGGGGGGGGCTGTCTATCTGGGATTGTTCTTGAGAGAGTTCAACTACTATACTTCCCGATGTCTTGTGAGGCTGAAATTTTCAGGGATTGATAAGATCAACATTTTAACCCTAAATGCAAAGTTTAAGCCAGCAAACTCCAAGTGGATCCGATTTTGAGTTTGAAGCCTTAGGTGTGTGGGGGGGGGGGGCGCTCACAATCTGGGATTGTCCTAGAGAGACTTTAACTACTATACTTCCCGATGTCTGGGGAGACATAAATTTTCAGGTATTAATAAGATCAACATTAGAACCCTAAATGCAAAATTTCAGCACGCAACTATAAGTTGTTCCGATTTTGAGTTTCAATCCTCAAGGGGGGGGTGGGAGTCTCTCCCTATCTGGGCTTGCTCTTGAGAGAGATCAATTACTAGACTTCCCGATATCTGGGGATGCTGAAATTTTCAGGATTTCATACTATCAACATTGGAACCCTAAAAGCAAATTTTAAGCCCGCAACTCCCAAGTTTTTCCGATTTTGAGATTGATGCATAAGGGGGGTGGGGGTGGGAGGCACTCCCCATCGCGGCTTGTTCTTCAAAGAGTTCACCGACTATACTTCTGGGGATGCTCAAGTTTTCAGGTATTCATAAGATGAAAAATAGAACACTAAATTAAAAGTTTAAGCCAGCAACTCCAAGTTTTCCGATTTGAGTTTGAAGCCTAACGGGGGAGTGGGGGGGGGGGGGTTCTCCCCTTCTGGGCTTGTTCTTGAGAGTTCAACTACTATACATCCCGATGTCTGGGGAGGCTGAAATTTTCAGGTAATCATAAGATCAACATTATATCCCTAAATGCAAAGTTTCTACCCGAAACTCCCAAGTTTTTCCGATTTTGAGATTGATGCATAAAGGGGGGAGGGGATGGGAGGCGCTCCCCATCGCGCCTTGTTCTTTAAAGAGTTCACAGACTATACTTCCCGATAACTGGGGTTGCTCAAGTTTTCAGGTATTCATAAGATGAAAATTAGAACCCTAAATTAAAAGTTTAAGCCAGCAACTCTCAAGTTTTCCGATTTGAGTTTGAAGCCTAACGGGGGAGGGGGGGTGTTCTCCCCTTCTGGGCTTGTTCTTGAGAGTTCAACTACTATACTTCCCGATGTCTTGGGAGGCTTAGATTTTAAGGTATTCATAAGATCAACATTAGAACCCTAAATGCAAAGTTTCAGCCTGAAACTCCAAATTTGTCCATTTTTGAATTTGAAGCATAACGGGTGTGGGGAGGAGTCCATCCCTATAGGGGATTGTTCTTTACAGAGTTCACCTACTATACTTCCAAATTTCATGTGAGGCTGAAATTTTTATGTATTCGTAAGATCAACATTAGAAGCCTAAATGAAAAGTTTCTTCCCGAAACTCCAAGTTGTTCCGATTTTGAGTTTGAATCCTAGGGGGGGGGGGGGGGGGGGCTCCCTATCTACGATTGTTCTTGAGAGAGTACAATTACTATACTTACCGATGTCTGGGGAGGCTTCAGTTTTCAGGTATTCATAAGATCAACATTAGAACCCTAAATGCAAAGTTTCAGCTCGCAACTCGAAGTTGATCCTATTTTGTGTTTCAAGCCTGAGGCGGTGGGGGGGGAGGCGATCCTTATCTGGTCTTGTTCTAGAGAGAGTTCACCTACTATACTTCCCGATGTCGGGGGAGGCTGAAATTTTAAAGTATTCATCAGATCATCATAAGAACCCTAAATGCAAAGTTTCAGCCCACAAATTAGAGTTGTTCCGATTTTGAGTTTGAAGCCGGGGGGGGGGGGGGGGGCTCTCCCTATCTGTGACTCTTCTTGAGAGAGTTCAACTACTATACTTCCCGATGTCGGGGGAGGCTGAAATTTTCAGCTATATTTAAGATAAACATTAGAACCATAAATGCAAAGTTTCAGGCCGAAACGCAAAGTTGTTCTGATTTTGAGTTTGAAGCCTAACCGGGGGGGGGGGGGGGGGGGTCTCTCCCTATCAAAGTTTGTTGTTGAAAAAGTTAAATTACTATACTTCACGGTGTGTTGCGAGGCTTAAATTTCAGATCAACATTAGAACCCTAAATACAAAGTTTCAGCCCACAACTACAAGTGGTTCATATTTTGACTTTAAAGCTAAAAGGAGGGCGGGGGGGGGGGGGGCGCTCCCTATCTGGGCTTGTTCTTGATAGAGTTCAACTACTATACTTCACAATTAGCACTTTTCCATGGGCCCCGGTCAGCCTCGCCCCGAGAACACGACTTGGGTCGGCGCCGCTCCATGGTCCCTCGATTGCTTTTCAACAGTACTGCAGCCCGGCCGCTGCTGGGTGGGATTTCTTAACAACAAGGCGGCGCCTCACTCTCGTGACGTGAAGCGCGCGACCCAAACAAACATAACATGGCTGCTCTACAAGGCGACTCCGCGGTTTGTGGCTTTTTTCGCCGTAAATACCAAAAAGCACCGCCAGATAAGGGTACGGGCAGCGAGACTAAACACTCTGGAATAGTTCTGCAGCTTCTGGGAGAGCCGAAGACGTGAGGATACAAACTAGGTAAGCTGATGGTTGCTAATGCTACTTTGCTGTAAGTACGTCATGCTACACTGTAATGTCTGCAAGTTAGGTACTAAAATATGTATGCTTTGTGTGTGTGTTTCAGATGGCTCTGTTGTTGAGAAATTACCTCTTCAAATGGTCGTTCTGGCTCAGCATCGCCTCTCACTGTCATCAGCCTGGCACTAATGACTGCACAGCTTCACCAAGCTTAAGAATTTCTGTAGAAATGTTCATTTTCTGTACAACAAATTACTCTGCTCTGTGAAAATCATGGAGAGACTGTACCTGCTTCTGCAGCAGTCTGAGGTGTGGTCATAGAAAAAATTGATCAGCTGACACAACTTGATCGCCAGATTAATAACTATATTAGCCACAAAATATCTATTCAAAAAGTAAACAGTACTGAGTTACGTATAAGATATATTTTATAGTTATGATGTATTATAGGCCAAAACAAACTTGAACTAGGATTAAAGGCAATTATGTATAATAGTTAAAAATAGGTAATGTTAATGAAGGCCTGTCTTTCTCTGTTTTTTTTTTTTTCTGGGGGGGGGGGGGTTATTGCCTTCTCTCACTGATATCCTTGCTTTGTAATCCTGTATACGTATACATATATATTTTTTTTCACCCTATTTATCCTTTTTGGAGACTGATGTGATACTTGGAAGATCAGTATGTGTAGTACCATCTTGTATAAAGTCAATAAAAACTTTAATTACAAAAAGGCAATTAAAATAATGCAGTCATAAGGTCACATGGAAAATAATTGTTTTGCTCGATACATGTACTGTAGAAATGTATATTCTCTGCATCAACAATGTACTATACATGCATTCATGTAGTATTGCACTGGGAATTGCACTGACAATAAACCTGTGAATTTTTGGCAGATGTCTCTTTTTTATATATCTGAAGGTTACCACCATGTGGCACAAATTAAACACTGAAAGATTGGCAAAGCTAAGAACAATCCAGCATTTTGAGAAATCACTTTTGGTTGGGTGTAAGTCTCATCAAAATTATGAGCCATACTGTATTATATAATATTATGAACCATAAAGCAGTTTGTGTTAAATTTTAAATCCCATTAAACCTAATCCGGGGGCTTCCAATCAGTTGTCATGGGGGGTCAAGACCCTGCAGGTTCTCTCTTCTACCCAGTCTCTTCAGCAGGTGTTGTCACTGATCAGTCAGTGGAAGAAGTTCAGTGGAGTCTGCTGTTGAAGACACTGGTTGGAGGTAAAGCCTGCAGGGTCTTTGCCCTCCATGGCACATGATTAGACACACCTGCCCAAAACCCATTATGATGAAGAGCAGATGCTAATATGACCCAGAATTCCTCCATATACATCCAACAATACAGTGTTCAGTTAATAAAATTATTGTGTTGGTTACTTTTTTCTTAAAAATGAGCCATTATTTTCAAGGTCACAGATAAATCCTTTGTACAGTTGACTCTTTTCCCAACGGTGTCTTAACAGACAAAATGGAAAATCATGATGCAAACACTTAAGTCACTAAATTCTTTATTACAATCAGCAGCAAATTCCAGATTATTCAGAATGTGCAAAATTCAAACTGTAAAAAAGAATAAAATTTGAATGGGTCACACACGGCTGCCACGCTCCCTCACTGAGAAGCAACCGGATCGGCCCTGGTCCTGGTCCAGCAGATCTTCAGCCTGCATCTCTGTATATATATTTAAATAGTGAGGCAAGGTCCAGTTGGGGTGGACATTTTCCGTCTTGCCTACACAAAAGACAAATGGGTGGTGGTTGGTTAAAGCAAGTTTAACACATATTGGGGAAATACACTTGTTGCTAAAAGCCAGTGGTGGAATGTGAATTAATGAATGAATCTTAATTTCGGGTTGGTTAAAGGTAAAGATTAAAAGAAAATAGAATAATATAACAAAGGGGAAAAAAATTTAACAAGGTCAAATTAAACAATAACTCCTCTGATTATACAGTTCAACATAGGTTATCTGAAATGGGTGATGGCTGAAGCCGCAGCTTACATTGCCCACCATATTTCATCCAAGTATTCAAAAGAAAAACAAAACAGGAGCGATTACTATTTGAATGTGACAATAAAGTACTTCGTTGTTGTATTTAACCACAGTTTTCATGTAGCTGCGCTTCGGTAGATTTTTCAGGGGCTGCGTTACATTTAAAATCATTTGTTTTTACTGTGGCTTCAGCAATCAGAATGAATTAATAACGTTAACTGATGCTGTGAATCACCGAGTATGGACTCACTCAGTCAAAATCTGAAGTTTTTATCCAAAACCACAAACCAGGACTTTAACCAGGATTAACATATTTCATCGTTTTGCTCTGACAAGCGAATATTTAGGAGAAAACATGCGCGATTCACCAGTTGGTACTAGCAAAAAAACGCTAGCTACAAAACGTTAGCCATCACAGAACAGCACACAATTTAATGCCCAGGACCAAAGTGGAATAAAAAACGCAAACCAGGACTTTAACCAGGATTAACATATTTCATCGTTTTGCTCTGACAAGCGAATATTTAGGAGAAAACATGCGCGATTCACCAGTTGGTACTTGCTAGCTAGCAAATTAAAAACGTTAGCTTTAAAACGTTAGCCAGCACAGAACAGCACTGTAATGGCTCAAAAAAAGTGACCGTACTACCAATAGGATAAATAAGCAAGCAGATGCACATTATTAAAAATCACTCACCATATAAATAGATGGTTTTCGTCTACAGCTGGTCCATACTCCGGTTTCTGTGCAGCCATAGGTCCGGGTCACTCCTCACTGTGGATCTGCCACAAAGCAGAGAAAACTCCGCACCTCTTCATTGGACCACGGTGTAGAGTGCCGCAAAACCTACAACGCTGTCTGTATTAATATCATGTTCACTCCGTGACCGACTTAGTCCATGACAATATTGCAAATAGCCGTTAGAAGACGGGGAAGACCGTCGCTATTATCGTGACGTTACGACCTGACCAATCAGCGGCGACCAGTCTGTTGACGTCACATCACAGCCCCGGGCCCGCGGAGCCGGGGCCGTGAGCGACCCTGCCCTCGATCAGGTACGAAAATCGCGCCTGCTAACCGGTGCTGGGGCTCATGGAAAATGCACAAACACCGGGGCCCTGGTGCGGTGCTGGGGAAAGCGGGGCCCGTGGAAAAGGCCCTAATGTCTGTGGAGGCTGAAATTTTAAGGTATTCAAAAAATCAACACTAGAACCCTAAAGCAAAGTTTAAGCCAGCAATTCCAAGCAGTTCCGATTTTGAGTTTGAAGCCTAAGGGGGTGGAGTGGTGCTCCCTACCTGGGCTTGTTCTTGAGAGAGTTGAACTAATATACTAAACAATGTCTGTGGAGGCTTAAATTTTAAGGTATTCAAAAAATCAAGATTAAAACCCTAAAGCAAAGTTTAAGCCCTCAGCTCCAAGTTGTTCCAATTTTGAGTTTGAAGCATGAGTGGTGGTGGGGTGGGGGTGGTACTCCCTATCTTAGTTTGTTCTTGAGAGAGTTCAACTACGATACTTCACAATGTCTGTGGAGGCTTAAATTTTAAGGTATTCAAAAAATCAACATTAGAACCCTAAAGCAAAGTTTCTGCACGAAACTCCAAGTTGTTCCAATTTTGAGTTTGAGGGCTAATGGGGGGGGGGGGGTGCTCCCTATCTGGGCTTGTTCTTGAGAGTTCAACTACTATACTTCCCGATGTCTGGGGAGGCTTAAATTTTCTACTATTAATAAGATCAACATTAAATGCAAATTTTCAGCATGCACCTACAAGTTCTTCCGATTTTGAATTTTAATCCTAAAGAGGGGGGGTGGGAGGCGTTTCCTATCTGGTCTTGCTCTTGAGAGAGATCAACTACTATACTTCCCGATTTCTGGGGAGGATGAAATTTTCAGGTATTCATTTTACCAACATTAGAACCCTAAACTCAAATATTTAAGGCCGCAACTCCAAGTTGTTCCGATATTGAGTTTGAAGAATAGGGGGGGGGGCACTCCCTATCGGGTCTTGTTCTTTAAACAGTTCAACTACTATACTTCCCGATGTCTGGGGAGGCTTAAATTTTCAGGTATTCATAAGAACAACAATAGAACCCTAAATGCAAAGTTTCTTCACGACACTCCAAGTTGTTCCAATTTTGAGTTTGAATCCTAAGGGGGGGGCACTCCCAATCGGGTCTTGTTCTTTAAACAGTTCAACTACTATACTTCCCAATGTCTGGGGAGGCTGAAAATTTCAGGTAATCATAAGATCAACATTAGTACCCTAAATGCACAGTTTAAGCCCGAAAGTCCAAGTTGTTCCGATTTTGAGTTTGAAGCCTGGGGTAGGTGGGGGTGGGGGGGGGGGGGGGTGGCGCTCCCTATCTGGAATTGTTATTGAGAGAGTTCAAATACTATACTTCCCGAATTCTGGGGAGGCTGAAATTTTCACGTATTCATAGAACAAAATTGGAACCCTAAATGCAAGTTTTCAGCCCGCAACTCAAGGTTTTCCAATTTTCAGTTTGAATACTAAAGGGGGTGGGGGTGGGGGGTTGAGGCACTCCCTATCAGGTCTTGTTCTTTAAAGAGTTCACCGTCTATACTTCCCAATGTCTTGGGGTGCTGAAATTTTAAGGTATTCATAAGATCAACATTACACCCTAAATGAAAAGTTTCAGCCCGCAACTTCAAGATCCGATATTGAGTTTGAAGCCTAAGGGGGGGGCTGCCTATCTGGGATTGTTCTTGAGAGAGTTCAACTACCATACTTCCCGATGTCTTGAGAGGCTGAAATTTTCAGGGATTGATAAGATCAACATTTTAACCCTAAATGCAAAGTTTAAGCCAGCAAACTCCAAGTGGATCCGATTTTGAGTTTGAAGCCTTAGGTGGGGGTGGGGCGCTCACAATCTGGGATTGTTCTAGAGAGACTAACTACTATACTTCCCGATGTCTGGGGAGACATAAATTTTCAGGTATTAATAAGATCAACATTAGGACCCTAAATGCAAAATTTCAGCACGCAACTATAAGTTGTTCCGATTTTGAGTTTCAATCCTCAAGGGGGGGGTGGGAGTCTCTCCCTATCTGGGCTTGCTCTTGAGAGAGATCAATTACTAGACTTCCCGATATCTGGGGATGCTGAAATTTTCAGGATTTCATACTATCAACATTGGAACCCGAAAAGCAAATTTTAAGCCCGCAACTCCAAGTTTTTCCGATTTTGAGATTGATGCATAAAGGGGGGTGGGGGTGGGAGGCGCTCCCCATCGCGGCTTGTTCTTCAAAGAGTTCACCGACTATACTTCCGGGGTTGCTCAAGTTTTCAGGTATTCATAAGATAAAAAATAGAACCCTAAATTAAAAGTTTAAGCCAGCAACTCCAAGTTTTCCGATTTGAGTTTGAAGCCTAACGGGGGAGTGGGGGGGGGGGGGTTCTCCCCTTCTGGGCTTGTTCTTGAGAGTTCAACTACTATACATCCCGATGTCTGGGGAGGCTGAAATTTTCAGGTAATCATAAGATCAACATTATATCCCTAAATGCAAAGTTTCTACCCGAAACTCCAAGTTTTTCCGATTTTGAGATTGATGCATAAAGGGGGGAGGGGGTGTGAGGCGCTCCCCATCGCGCCTTGTTCTTTAAAGAGTTCACCGACTATACTTCCCGATAACTGGGGTTGCTCAAGTTTTCAGGTATTCATAAGATGAAAATTAGAACCCTAAATTAAAAGTTTAAGCCAGCAACTCCAAGTTTTCCGATTTGAGTTTGAAGCCTAACGGGGGAGGGGGGGGGGGGTGTTCTCCCCTTCTGGGCTTGTTCTTGAGAGTTCAACTACTATACTTCCCGATGTCTTGGGAGGCTTAGATTTTAAGGTATTCATAAGATCAACATTAGAACCCTAAATGCAAAGTTTCAGCCTGAAACTCCAAATTTGTCCAATTTTGAGTTTGAAGCATAACGGGTGTGGGGAGGAGTCCATCCCTATAGGGGATTGTTCTTTACAGAGTTCACCTACTATACTTCCACATTTCATGTGAGGCTGAAATTTTTATGTATTCGTAAGATCAACATTAGAAGCCTAAATGAAAAGTTTCTTCCCGCAACTCCAAGTTGTTCTGATTTTGAGTTTGAAGCCTCGGGAGGGGGGGGGGGGGGTAGCTCCTTATTGGGGCTTTTTTTTTTTGAAATACTTAAAGTACTATACTTCCCGATGTCTGGGCAGGCTTAATTTTTCAGGTATTCATAAAATCAACATTAGAACACTAAATGCAAGGTTTCAGCAACAACTCCAAGTTGTTCCGATTTTGAGTTTCAAGCATGGGGGGGGTGGGTAGCACTCCCTATCTGATCTTGATCTTGAGTGAGTTCAACTACTATACTTCCCGATGTCTGGGGAGGCTTAAATTTTAAGGTATTCATAAAATCAACATAAGAACCTTAAATGCAAAGCTTAATCCCGCAACACCAAGCGGTTCCGATTTTGAGTTTGAAGCCTGGGGGGGGGGGGGGGGGGGCGCTCACTTCATGGGCTTTATCTTGAGAGAGTTCAACTACGATACTTTCCGATGTCTGAGGAGGTTGCAATTTTTGGGTAGTCATAAGATCAACATTAGAACCCTAAAGGCAAATTTTAAGCCTGCATCTCAAAAGTTTTTCCAATTTTTAGTTTTAAGCCTGAAGGGGGGGAGTGGCGCTTTCTATCGGGGCTTGTTCTTTTGAGATTTCAGCTACTATACTTCACGATTTCTGGGGAGGGTGAAATTTTCAGGTATTCATAAGATCAACATTAGAACCCTAAATGCAAAGTTTAAACCCTCAACTCCAAGTTGTTCTGATTTTGAGTTTGAAGCCTAAGTGGTTGGGGGGGGGGGGCGCTCCCTATCTGGGATTGTTCTAGAGAGAGTTCAACAACTATACTTCCCGATGTCTGGGGAGGCTTCAATTTTCAGGTATTCATAAGATCAACATTAGAACCCTAAATGCAAAGTTTCAGCTCGCATCTCGAAGTTGATCCTATTTTGTGTTTCAAGCCTGAGGCGGTGGGGGGGAGGCAATCCTTATCTGGTCTTGTTCTAGAGAGAGTTCAACTACTATACTTCCCGATGTCGGGGGAGGCTGAAATTTTAAAGTATTCAGCAGATCATCATAAGAACCCTAAATGCAAAGTTTCAGCCCACAAATCCAAGTTGTTCCGATTTTGAGTTTGAAGCCGGGGGGGGTGTGGGGGGCTCTCCCTATCTGTGACTCTTCTTGAGAGAGTTCAACTACTATACTTCCCGATGTCGGGGGAGGCTGAAATTTACAGCTTTATTTAAGATAAACATTAGAACCATAAATGCAAAGTTTCAGGCCGAAACGCAAAGTTGTTCTGATTTTGAGTTTGAAGCCTTACGGGGGGGAGGGGTCTCTCCCTATCAAGGTTTGTTGTTGAAAAAGTTAAACTACTATACTTCACGATGTGTTGCGAGGCTTAAATTTCAGATCAACATTAGAACCCTAAATACAAAGTTTCAGCCCACAACTACAAGTGGTTCATATTTTGACTTTAAAGCTAAATAGAGGGCGGCGGTGGGGGGGGGGGGGTCGCTCCCTATCTGGGCTTGTTCTTGATAGAGTTCAGCTACTATACTTCACAATTTCTGTGGAGGCTGAAATTTTAAGGTATTCAAAAAATCAACACTAGAACCCTAAAGCAAAGTTTAAGCCCGCAATTCCAAGCAGTTCCGATTTTGAGTTTGAAGCCTATGGGGGTGGAGTGGTGCTCCCTATCTGGGCTTGTTCTTGAGAGAGTTGAACTAATATACTTCACAATGTCTGTGGAGGCTAAAATTTTAAGGTATTCAAAAAATCAAAATTAAAACCCTAAAGCAAAGTTTAAGCCCTCAGCTCCAAGTTGTTCCAATTTTGAGTTTGAAGCATGAGTGGTGGTGGAGTGGGGGTGGCGCTCCCTATCTTAGTTTGTTCTTGAGAGAGTTCAACTACTATACTTCACAATGTCTGTGGAGGCTGAAATTTTAAGGTATTAAAAAAATCAACATTAGAACCCTAAAGCAAAGTTTCTGCCCGAAACTCCAAGTTGTTCCGATTTTGAGTTTGAGCACTAATGGGGGGGGGGGGGGGTGCTCCCTATCTGGGCTTGTTCTTGAGAGTTCAACTACTATACTTCCCGATGTCTGGGGAGGCTTAAATTTTCTACTATTAATAAGATCAACATTAAATGCAAATTTTCAGCATGCAACTACAAGTTCTTCCGATTTTTAATTTTAATCCTAAAGAGGGGGGGGTGGGAGGCGTTTCCTATCTGGCCTTGCGCTTGAGAGAGATCAACTACTATACTTCCCGATGTCTGGTGAGGATGAAATTTTCAGGTATTCATTTTACCAACATTAGAACCCTAAAATCAAATATGTAAGGCCGCAACTCCAAGTTGTTCCGATATTGACTTTGAAGAATAGGGGGGGGGCACTCCCTATCGGGTCTTGTTCTTTAAACAGTTCAACTACTATACTTCCTGATGTCTGGGGAGGCTGAAATTTTCAGGTATTCAGAAGAACAACAATAAAACCCTAAATGCAAAGTTTCTTCCCGACACTCCCAAGTTGTTCCAGTTTTGAGTTTGAATCCTAAGGGGGGGACAGGGTCTCCCTATGTGTGATTGTTCTTGAGAGAGTTCAACTACTATACTTTCTGATGTCTGGGGAGGCTGAAAATTTCAGGTAATCATAAGATCAACATTCGTACCCTAAATGCACAGTTTCAGCCCACAAATCCAAATTGTTCCGAATTTGAGTTTGAATCCTAAGGGGGGGGGGGGCGCTCCTTATCTGGGCTTGCTCTTGAAAGAGTTCAAATACTATACTTCCCGAATTCTGGGGAGGCTGAAATTTTCACGTATTCATAAGATCAACATTAGACCCCTAAATTCAAAGTTTCTGCCCGAAACTCCAAGTTGTTCTGATTTTGAGTTTGAAGCATAAGGGGGGTGGGGGGGGGGCTCCCAATCTTGGATTGTTCTAGAGAGAGTTCAACTACTATACTTATCGATGTCTGGGGAGGATTAAATTTTCAGGTATTAATAAGATCAACATTAGATGCCTGAATGCACAGGTTCACCCCGCAACTACAATTTATTCCGATTTTGAGTTTGAAGCCTAAAGGGGGGGGGGGGGCTTGCTCCCTCTCTGGGATTGTTCTTGATAGAGTTCAACTACTATACTTCCCGATGTCTGGGGAGGCAGAAATTTAAAGGTATTGATAAGATCAAGAATATAACCCTAAATGCAAAGTTTAATCCCGCAACTCCAAGTGGATCCGATTTTGAGTTTGAAGCCTAAGGGGGGGGGGGGGTCCTAATCTTGGATTGTTCTTGAGAGAGTTCAACTACTATACTTCCTGATGTCTGGGAAGGCTGAAATTTTAAGGTATTGATAAGATCAACATTTTAACCCTAAATGCAAAGTTTTATCCCGCAACTCCAAGTGGATCCGATTTTGAGATTGAAGCAAAAGGGGGGTGGGGGGTGGGGGCTCCCTATATTGGATTGTTCTAGAAAGAGTTCAACTACTATACTGCCTGATGTCTGGGGAAGCTGAAATTTTCAGGTATTAAAAAGATCATAATTAGAACCCTAAAAGCACAGTTTCAGCCCGCAACTCCAAGTTTTTCCGATTTGAGTTTGATGGCTAAAGGAGGGGGGGGGGGGTGCTCCCGATCTCGGCTTGTTCTTGAATGTTCTTCTACTATGCTGCCCGATGTGTTGGGAGGCTTAAATTTTCAGGATCAAGATTAACATTAAGATCAACATTAGAATCCTAAATTAAAATTTTCACCCCTAAACTCCAAGTTGTTCCGATTTTGAGTTTGATGCCTGGGGGGTGTGGGGGATCCCAATCTTGGATTGTTCGAGAAAGAGTTCAACTACTAGTACTTCCCGATGTCTGGGGAGGCTTAAATTTTAAGGTACTGATAACATCAACATTATAACCCTAAATGTAAAGTTTCATCCCGCATCTACAACTGGTTCCTATTTTGAGTTTGAAGCCTAAGGGGGGTGGGGGTGGGGGCTCCCAATCTTGGATTGTTATAGAATGAGTTCAACTACTATACTTCCTAATGTGGGGAGGCTTAAATTTTCAGGTATTGATAAGATCAACATTAGAACCCTAAATGCAAAGTTTCATCCCGAAACTCAAAGTTTGTCCGATTTTGAGTTGGAAGCATAACGGGGGGGGGTGGGGGGTAGTCGTTCCCGATAGGGGCTTGTTCTTTATAGAGTTAACCTTCTATACTTCCCAATGTCATGGGAGGCTGAAATTTTCAGGTATTCATGAGATCAACATTAGAACCCTAAATGAAAAGTTTCAGTCTGAAACTCTGCCTTGTGGGGGTGGGGGCGCCCAATCTTGGATTGTTCGAGAGAGAGTTCAACTACTATACTTACTGATGTCTGGGGAGGCTTAAATTTTCAGGTACTGATAAAATCAACATTATAACCCTAAATGCAACGTTTCAGCCCGCAACTACAAGTTGTTCAGATTTTGAAGTTGAAGCCTAAGGGGGGGGGGGGGGGTGGCACTCCCAATCTTGGATTGTTCTAGAGAGAGTTCAACTACTATACTTCCCGATGTCTGGGGAGGATTACATTTTCATGCATTGATACGATCAACATTTTAACCCTAAATGCAAAGTTTCAGCCCGCAACTCCAAGTGGATCCGATTTTGAGTTTGATGCCTAAGGGGTGGGGGTGTGGGCGCTCCCTATCTTGGATTGTTCTAGAGAAAGTTCAACTACTATACTTCCCGATGTCTTGGGAGGATTATATTTTCAGGTATTTATATGATCAAAATTAAAACCCTAAATGCACAGTTTCAGACAGCAACTACAAGTTGTTACGAATTTGTGTTTTAAGCCTAAGGGGGGGGGGGGTGCGCTCCATATCTGGGAATGTTATTGAGAGAGTTCAACTACTATTTTTCCCGATGTCTGGGGAGGCTGAAATTTTCAGGTATTCATAAGATCAACATTCGACCCCTAAATGCAAAGTTTAAGCCCGAAACTCCAAGTTGTTCCTATTTTGAGTTTTAAGCCTTGGGGGTGGGGGCGCTCCCTATCTGGAATTGTTCTTGAGAGACTTGAACTACTACACTTCCCGATGTCTGGGGAGGATTGAATTTTAAGGTATTGATAAGTTTAACATTATAACACTAAATGCAAAGTTTCAACCCGCAACTCCAAGTGCATCCGATTTTGAGTTTGAAGCCTAAGGGGGGGGGGGGCTCTGAATGTTGGATTGTTCAAGAGAGAGTTCAACTACTATACTTCCTGATGTCTTGGCAGGATTAAATTTTCAGGTATTTATAAGATCAAAATTAGAAGCCTAAATGCACAGTTTAAGCCAGCAACTACAAGTTGTTCCGATTTTGTCTTTTAAGCCTAAGGGGTGGGGGGCACTCCCTATCTGGGCTTGTTTTAGAAAGACTTCAACTGCTATACTTCCCGATGTCTGGGAAGGCTGAAATTTTTAGGTACTGACAAGATCAACATTACAAACCCAAATGCAAAGTTTCAGACAGCAACTACAAGTTGTTCCGATTTTTAGTTTGAAGCATGGGGGGGGAGGCGCACCCTATCTGGGCATGCTCTTGAGAGGGTTCAACTACTGTACTTCTCGATGTCTTGAGGTGCTGAAATTTTAAGGTATTCATAAGATCAACATTAGAACCCTAAATGCAAATTTTCAGCCCGCAACAACAAGTTGTTCCGATTTTGAGTTTGAAGCCTAAAGGGGGTGGGGGGGGCACTTCCTATCAGGGCTTGTTCTTTAAAGAGTTCACCAACTATACTTCCCGATGTCTTGGGGTGCTGAAGTTTTAAGGTATTCATAAGATCAACATTAGAACCCAAATTGAAACGTTTTAGCCCGCAACTTCAAGTTGTTCCGATTTTGAGTTTGAAACCTAAGGGGGGGGGGGGGCGCCTCCTATCTGGGATTGTTCTTGAGAGAGTTCAACTACTATACTTCCTGATGTCTTTGGACGCTCAAATTTTTAGGTATTGATAAGATCAACATCAGAACCCTAAATGCACAGTTTCAGACCGCAACTGCAAGTTGTTCCGATTTTGAGTTTTAAGCCTTGGTGGAGGGGTCCTCCCTATCTGGAATTGTTCTTGAGAGAGTTAAACTACAATACTTCCCGATGTCTGGGGAGGCTTAAATCTTCAGCTATTAATAAGATCATCATTAGAACCCTAAATGCAAAGTTTCAGCATGCAACTAAAAGTTGTTCCGATTTTGAGTTTGAAGCCTAAGGGGGTGGAGGGGGGGCTGACTATCTGGGATTGTTCTTGAGAGAGTTCAACTACCATACTTCCCGATGTCTGGGGAGGCTTAAGTTTAACCCCCAAAGTCCAAGTTGTTCCGATTTTGAGTTTGAAGCCTGGGGTGGGGAGTGGGGGGTGGCGCTCCCTATCTGGAATTGTTATTGAGAGAGTTCAAATACTATACTTCCCAATGTCATGGGAGGCTGAAAATTTCAGGTATTCATAAGATAAACATTAGAACCCTAAATGAAAAGTTTCAGTCCGAAACTTTAAGTTGTTCCGATTTTGAGTTGGAATCCTAAGGGGGGGGGGGGGACTCCCAATCTTGGATTTTTCTAGAGAAAGTTCAACTACTATACTTCCCTATGTCTGGGGAGGATTACATTTTCCGGCATTGATAAGATCAATATTTTAACCCTAAATGCAAAGTTTCGGCCCACAACTCCAAGTGGATCCGATTTTGAGTTTGATGTCTAAGGGGTGGGGGGGTGGGCACTCCCAATCTTGGATTGTTCTAGAGAAAGTTCAACTACTATACTTCCCGATGTCTTGGGAGGATTAAATTTTCAGGTATTTATAAGATCAAAATTAGAATCCGAAATGCACAGTTTCAGCCAGCAACTACACGTTGTTCCGATTTTGTGTTTTAAGCATAAGGGGGGGGGGGGGCTCCCTATCTGGGATTGTTCTTGAGATAGTTGAACTACTATTTTTCCCGATTTTTGGGGAGGCTTAAATTTTCATATATTCATAAGATCAAAATTAGACCGCTAAATGCAAAGTTTAAGACCGAAACTCTAAGTTGTTCCGATTTTGAGTTTGAAGCCTGGCGGGGGTGGCGGGGGGGTGGGTGATCCATATCTGGAATTGTTCTTGAGAGACTTCAACTACCATACTTCCCGATGTCTGGGGAGGCTTAAATTTTAAGGTATTCATAAGATTAAAATTAGAAACCTAAATTAAAAGTTTAAGTCCCCATCTCCAACTATTTCCAATTTGAGTTTGGAGCCTATAACTTGAGGGCGGGTGTTCTCCCTATCTGGGCTTCTTCTTGAGTGTTCAAATACTATACTTCCCGATGTCTTGGGATGCTTAAATTTTCAGGTATTCATAAGATCAACATTAGAACCCTAAATGTAATGTTTAAGACTGAAATTCCAAGTTTTTCCGATTTTGAGTTTGAAGCATCACTGGGGGTGGGGTGGGGGGAGTCCCTCCCCATAGGGGATTGTTCTTTACAGAGTTCACCTACTATATTTCCCAATGTCATGTGTGGCTGAAATTTTCAGGTGCTCGTAAGATCAACATTAGAAACCTAAATGAAAAGTTTCTTCCCGAAACTCCAAGTTGTTCCGATTTTGAGTTTGAAGCCTAAGGGGGTGGGGGCACTCCCTATGTGTGATTGTTCTTGAGAGAGTTCAACTACTATTCTTCCCCATGTCTGGAGAGGCTGAAATTTTCAGGTATTCATATGATCAACATTAGACCCCTAAATGCAAAGTTTAAGCCCGAAAGTCCAAGTTGTTCTGATTTTGAGTTTGAAGCCTGGGGTGGGTGGGGGTGGGGGTGGGGTGGCGCTCCCTATCTGGAATTGTTATTGAGAGAGTTCAAATACTATACTTCCCAATGTCATGGGAGGCTGAAAATTTCAGGTATTCATAAGTAAAACATTTGAACCCTAAATGAAACTTTAAGTTGTTCCGATTTTGAGTTGGAATCCTAAGGGTGGGGGGGGGGGCACTCCCAATCTTGGATTTTTCTAGAGAGAGTTCAACTACTATACTTCCCTATGTCTTGGGAGGATTACATTTTCTGGCATTGATAAGATCAATATTTCAACCCTAAATGCAAAGTTTCAGCCCACAACTCCAAGTGGATCCGATTTTGAGTTTGATGCTTCAGGGGTGGGGGGGTGGGCACTCCCAATTTTGGATTGTTCTAGTGAAAGTTCAACTACTATACTTCCCGATGTCTTGGGAGGATTAAATTTTCAGGTATTTATAAGATCAAAATTAGAAGCTTAAATGCACAGTTTCAGCCAGCAACTACAAGTTGTTCCGATTTTGTGTTTTAAGCATAAGGTGGGGGGGGCTCCCTATCTGGGATTGTTCTTGAGAGAGTTCAACAACTAGTTTTCCCGATGTTTGGGGAGGCTTAAATTTTAAGGTATTCATAAGATCAACATTAGAACCCTAAAAGCAAAGTTTCAGCCTTAAACTGCAAGTTTGTCCAAATTTGAGTTTGAAGCATAACGGGTGTGGGGAGGAGTCCATCCCTATAGGGGATTGTTCAGAGTTCACCTACTATACTTCCAAATGTCATGTGAGGCTGAAATTTTTATGTATTCGTAAGATCAACATTAGAAGCCTAAATGAAAAGTTTCTTCCCGAAACTCCAAGTTGTTCCGACTTTCACTTTGAATCCTCAGGGGGGAGGGGGGGCTCCCTATCTACGATTGTTCGTGAGAGAGTACAACTACTATACTTACCGATGTCTGGGGAGGCTGAAATTTTCAGGTAATCATAAGATCAACATTAGACCCCTAAATGCAACGTTTCTGCCCGAAACTCCAAGTTGTTCCAATTTTGAGTTTGAGGCCTATTGGTGGTGGGGGGGGGGGGCGCTCCCTATCTGGGCTTGTGCTTGAGAGTTCAACTACTATACTTCCCGGTGTCTTTGGAGCCATAAATTTTAAGGTAATCATAAGATCAACATTAGACCTCTAAATTCCAAGTTTCTGCCCGAAACTCCAAGTTGTTCCGATTTTGAGTTTGAAGCATAAGGGGGGGGGGGGGGGGGTCTCCCAATCTTGGATTGTTCTAGAGAGAGTTCAACTACTACACTTCCCGATGTCTGGGGAGGATTAAATTTTCAGGTATTGATAAGTTTAACATTGTAACACTAAATGCAAAAGTTTCAGCCCGCAACTCCAAGTGGATATAATTTTGAGTTTGAAGCCTAAGGGCGGGGCGGGGGGGGTCCAAATGTTGGATTGTTCTAGAGAGAGTTCAACTACTACACTTCCCGATGTCTGGGGAGGATTAAATTTTCAGGTATTGATAAGTTTAACATTATAACACTAAATGCAAAGTTTCAGCCCGCAACTCCAAGTGGATATAATTTTGAGTTTGAAGCCTAAGGGCGGGGGGGGGGGGGGTCCAAATGTTGGATTGTTCTAGAGAGAGTTCAACTACTATACTTCCTGATGTCTTGGGAGGATTAAATTTTCAGGTATTTAAAAGATAAAAATTAGAAGCATAAATGCACAGTTTCAGACAGCAAATGCAAGTTGTTCAGATTTTGTGTTTTAATCCTAAGGGGGGGGGGGGGGTGCTCCCTAACTGGGCTTGTTCTATAAAGACTTCAACTACTATACTTCCCGATGTCTGGGAAGGTTGAAATATTTAGGTATTGATAAGATCAACATTATAAACCTAAATGCAAAGTTTCAGACAGCAACTACAAGTTGTTCCGATTTTGAGTTTTAAGCCTGGGGGGTTGGGGGATGCTCCCTATCAGGGCTTGTTAAAGAAAGAGTTCAACTACTATACTTCCCCATTTCTAGGGAGGCTTAAATTTTCAGGTATTAATAAGATCAACATTAGAACTCTAAATGCACAGTTCCAGCCCGCAACTCCAAGTTGTTCCGATTTTTAGTTTGAAGCATGGGGGGTTGGGAGGCGCTCCCTAACTGGAATTGCTCTTGAGAGAATTCAACTACTGTACTTCTCGATGTCTTGCAGTTGCTGAAATTTTATTCATAAGATCAACATTAGAACCCTAAATGCAAATTTTCAGCCCGCAACTCCAAGTTGTTCCGATTTTGAGTTTGAAGCCTAAATGGGGTGGGGGGATTGGAACTCCCTATCAGGGCTTGTTCTTTAAGGAGTTCACCAACTATACTTCCCAATGTCTTTGGGTGCTGAAATTTTAAGGTATTCATAAGATCAACATTAGAACCCTAAATTAAAAGTTTAAGCCCAACACTCCCAAGTTAGTCCGATTTTGAGTTTGAAGCGGGGGGGGGGGGGGGGGGGCTGCCTATCTGGAATTGTTCTTGAGAGAGTTAAACTACTATACTTCCCGATGTCTGGGAAGGCAAAATTTTTTAGGTATTAATAACATCATCATTAGAACCCTAAATGCAAAGTTTCAGCATGCAACTAAAAGTTGTTCTGATTTTGAGTTTGAAGCCTAAGAGGGTGGGGCGAGGGTGGCTGCCTATCTGGGATTGTTCTTGAGAGTTCAACTACCATACTTCCCGATGTCTGGGGAGGCTTAAATTTTCAGGTATTCATAAGATGAAAATTAGAAACCTAAATTAAAAGTTAAAGCCCACAACTCCAAGTATTTCCGATTTGAGTTTGGAGCCTATAAATTGAGGGGGGGGGGGGGGGGTGTTCTCCCTATCTGGGCTTCTTCTTGAGTATTCAAATACTATACTTCCCGATTTCTTGGGATGCTTAAATTTTCAGGTATTCATAAAATCAACATTAGAACCCTAAATGTAATGTTTAAGACTGAAACTCCAAGTTTGTCCGATTTTGAGTTTGAAGCCTCACTGGGGGTGGGGGAGGGAGTCCCTCCCTATAGGGGATTGTTCTTTACAGAATTCACCTACTATATTTCCTAATGTCATGTGAGGCTGAAATTTTCAGGTGCTCGTAAGATCAACATTAGAAACCTAAATGAAAAGTTTCATCCCAAATCTCCAATTTGTTCCTATTTTGAGTTTTAAGCCTAAGGGGGTGGGGGCACTCCCAATGTGTGATTGTTCTTGAGAGAGTTCAACTACTCTTCTTCCCGATGTCTGGGGAGGCTGAAATTTTCAGGTATTCATAAGATCAACATTAGACCCCTAAATTAACCCCTTTATTAGTCCCCGTTGTGGGACTAATAAAGGCTTATCTTATCTTATCTTATCTTAAATGCAAAGTTTAAGCCCAAAACTCCAAGTTGTTCCGATTTTGAGTTTGAAACCTGGGGGGGTGGGGGGTGGGGTGGGGGCTCCCTATCTTGAATTGTTCTTGAGAAAGTTCAATTACTATACTTCCCAATGTCATGGGAGGCTGAAAATTTCAGGTATTCATAAGATAAAAATTAGAACCCTAAATGAAAATTTTCAGTTCGAAACTTTAAGTTGTTCCGATTTTGAGTTGGAATCCTAAGGAGGGGGCACTCCAAATCTTGGATTGTTGTAGAGAGAGCTCAACTACTATACTTCCCTATGTCTGGGGAGGATTACATTTTCAGGCATTGATAAGATCAATATTTTAACCCTAAATGCAAAGTTTCAGCCCACAACTCCAAGTGGATCCGATTTTCAGTTTGATGCCTAAGGGGTGGGGGGGTGGGCGCTCCCAATCTTGGATTGTTCTAGAGAAAGTTCAACAACTATGCTTCCCGATGTCTTGGGAGGATTAAATTTTCAGGTATTTATAAGATCAACATTAGAAGCCTAAATGCACAGTTTCAGCCAGCAACTAAAAGTTGTTCTGATTTTGTGTTTTAAGCCTAAGGGGGGGGGGGGGCTCCCTATCTGGGATTGTTCTTGAGAGAGTTCAACTACTATTTTTCCCGATGTTTGGGGAGGCTGAAATTTTCAGGTATTCATAAGATCAACATTAGACCCCTAAATGCAACGTTTAATCCCGAAACTCCAAGTTGTTCCGATTTTGAGTTTGAAGCCTGGCGGGGGTGGGGGGAGGGGGGTGCTCCCTATATGGAATTGTTCTTGATAGACTTCAACTAACTACACTTCCCGATGTCTGGGGAGGATTAAATTTTTAGGTATTGATAAGTTTAACATAACACTAAATGCAAAGTTTCAGCCCGCAACTCCAAGTGGATCCGATTTTGAGATTGAAGCCTAAGGGGGGGGGCGGCTCCGAATGTTGGATTGTTCTAGAGAGAGTTCAACTACTATACTTCCTGATTACTTTGGAGGATTAAATTTTCAGGTATTTATAAATCAAAATTAGAAGCGTAAATGAACAGTTTCAGCAAGCAACTACAAGATGTTCCGATTTTGTGTTTTAAGCCAACGGCGTGCGGGGGGGGGGGGGGGGCTCTCCCAATCTGGGCTTGTTCTAGAAAGAGTTCAACTGTTATACTTCCGATGTCTAGGAAGGATGAAATTTTAAGGTATTTATAAGATCAACATTAGAAACCTAAATGCAAAGTTTAAACCAGAAACTCCAAGTTTTTCTGATTTTGATTTTGAAGTCTGGGGGGGGGGGGCGGGGGGGGCTCCCAATCTTGAATTGTTCTAGGGAGAGTTCAACTACTATACTTATCAATGTCTGGGGAGGATTAAATTTTCAGGTATTAATAAGATCAACATTAGAAGCCTAAATGCACAGTTTCAGCCCGCAACTACAATTTATTCAGATTTTGAGTTTTAAGCATAAGGTGGGGGGGTGCTCCCTATCTGGGATTGTTCTTCAGAGAGTTCACCTACTATACTTACCGATGTCTGGGGAGGCAGAAATTTAAAGGTATTGATAAGATCAAGAATATAACCCTAAATGCAAAGTTTAAGCCTGCAACTCCAAGTGGATCCGATTTTGAGTTAGAAGCCTAAGGGGGGGTGGGGGGGCTCCCAATCGTGGATTGTTCAAGAGAGAGTTCAACAACTATACTTCCCGATGTCTGGCAAGGCTGAAATTTTCAGGTATTCATAAGATCAACATTAGAACCCTAAATTAAAAGTTTAAGCCCAAAACTCCAAGTTGTTCCGATTTTGAGTTTGAAGCCTGGGGTGGGGTGGGGGGGGTGGGGGCTCCCTATCTGGAATTGTTCTTGAGAGAGTTAAACTACTATACTTCCCGATGTCTGGGGAGGCAACTTCAAGTTGTTCCGATTTTGAGTTTGTAACCTCCGGTGGGGGGGGGGGGGGCACCTCCTATCTGGGATTGTTCTTGAGAGAGTTCAACTACTATACTTCCTGATGTCTTTGGAGGCTCAAATTTTTAGGTATTGATAAGATCATCATCAGAAACCTAAATGCACAGTTTCAGACCGCAAGTGCTAGTTGTTCCGATTTTGAGTTTTAAGCCTTGGGGGAGGGGCGCTCCCTGTCTGGAATTGTTCTTCAGAGAGTTAAACTACTATACTTCCCGATGTCTGGCGAGGCTGAAATTTTAAGGTATTGATAAGATCAATATTATATCCCTAAATGCAAAGTTTCAGCCCCCAACTCCAAGTCGATCCGATTTTGAGATTGAAGCCTAAAGGGGGGGGGGGGGTGCTCCCAAAATTGGATTGTTCTAGAAAGAGTTCAACTACTATACTTCCTGATGTCTGTGGAAGCTTAAATTTTAAGGTATAAATAATATCATAATTAGAACCCTAAAAGCACAGTTTCAGTCCGCATCTCCAAGTTTTTCCGATTTGAGTTTGAAGGCTAAAGGGGGCGGGGGGTGCTCCCGATTTCGGCTTGTTCTTGAAAGTTCAACTACTATACTCCCCGATGTCTTGGGAGGCTTAAATTTTCAGGTATTCATAAGATCAACATAATAATCCTAAATTAAACGTTTCACCCCTAAACTCCAAGTTGTTCTGATTTTGAGTTTTAAGCCTGGGGGGGGGGGGGGAGGACCCTATCTGGAATTTTTCTTGAGAGACTTCAACTACTACACTTCCCGATGTCTGGGGAGGATTAAATTTTCAGGTATTGATAAGTTTAACATTATAACACTAAATGCAAAGTTTCAGCCAAAGGATCCGATTTTTAAGTGGATCCGATATAGAGTTTGAAGCCTGGGGGGGGGGGGGGGGGGGGCTCCGCATGTTGGATTGTTCTAGAGAGAGTTCAACTACTATACTTCCTGATGTCTTGGGAGGATTAAATTTTCAGGTATTTATAAGATCAAAATTAGAAGCCTAAATGCACAGTTTAAGCCAGCAACGACAAGTTTTTCCGATTTTGTGTTTTAAGCCTAAGTGGGGGGGGGGGGGCACTCCCTATCTTGCTTGTTCTAGAAAGACTTCAACTACTATACTTCCCGATGTCTTGGGAGTCTTAAATTTTAAGGTATTGATAAGATCAACATTAGAAACCTAAATGCAAAGTTTCAGACAGCAACTACAAGTTGTTCCGATTTTGAGTTTTAAGCCTGGGGGGGGGGGCGCTCCCTATCAGGGCTTGTTCAAGAAACAGTTCAACTATTATACTTCCCGATGTCTAGGGAGGCTGAAATTTTCAGTAATTAATAAGATCAACATTAGAACTCTAAATGCACATTTTCAACCCGCAACTCCAAGTTGTTCCGATTTTTAGTTTGAAGCATGGGGTGGGGGGAGGCGCTCCCTATCTGTTCTTGCTCTTGAGAAAGTTCAACTACTGTACTTCTCGATGTCTTGGGGTGCTGAAATTTTAAGGTATTCATAAGATCAACATTAGAACCCTAAATTAAAAGTTTTAGCCGGCAACTTCAAGTTGTTCCGATTTTGAGTTTGAAACCTAAGGGGGGAGGGGCACCTCCTATCTTGGATTGTTCTTGAGAGAGTTCAACTACTATACTTCCTGATGTCTTTGGAGGCTCAAATTTTTAGGTATTGATAAGATCAACATCAGAAACCTAAATACACAGTTTCAGACCGCAACTGCAATTTGTTCCGATTTTGAGTTTTAAGCCTTGGGGGAGGGGCACTCCCTATCTGGAATTGTTCTTGAGAGAGTTAAACTACTATACTTCCCAATGTCTTTGGAGGCTCAAATTTTCATGTATTAATAATATCATCATTAGAACCCTAAATGCAAATTTTCAGAATGCAACTAAATGTTGTTCCGATTTTGAGTTTGAAACCTAAGCGGGGGGTGGGGGATGCCTATCTGGGAATGTTCTTGAGAGAGTTCAACTACCATACCTCCCGATGTCTTGGGAGGATTAAATTTTCAGGTATTTATAAGATCAAAATTAGAAGCCTAAATGCACAGTTTCAGCCAGCAACTACAAGTTGTTCCGATTTTGTGTTTTAAGCATAAGGTGGGGGGGGGCTCCCTATCTGGGATTGTTCTTGAGAGAGTTCAACAACTAGTTTTCCCGATGTTTGGGGAGGCTTAAATTTTAAGGTATTCATAAGATCAACATTAGAATCCTAAATGCAAAGTTTCAGTCTTAAACTGCAAGTTTGTCCAAATTTGAGTTTGAAGCATAACGGGTGTGGGGAGGAGTCCATCCCTATAGGGGAATGTTCAGAGTTCACCTACTATACTTCCAAATGTCATGTGAGGCTGAAATTTTTATGTATTCGTAAGATCAACATTAGAAGCCTAAATGAAAAGTTTCTTCCCGAAACTCCAAGTTGTTCCGACTTTCACTTTGAATCCTCAGGGGGGAGGGGGCCTCCCTATCTACGATTGTTCGTGAGAGAGTACAACTACTATACTTACCGATGTCTGGGGAGGCTGAAATTTTCAGGTAATCATAAGATCAACATTAGACCCCTAAATGCAACGTTTCTGCCCGAAACTCCAAGTTGTTCCGATTTTGAGTTTGAGGCCTATTGGTGGTGGGGGGGGGGTGGGGGGGCGCTCCCTATCTGGGCTTGTTCTTGAGAGTTCAACTACTATACTTCCCGGTATCTTTGGAGCCATAATTTTTAAGGTAATCATAAGATCAACATTAGACCTCTAAATTCCAAGTTTCTGCCCGAAACTCCAAGTTGTTCCAATTTTGAGTTTGAAGCATAAGGGGGGGGGGGGGGGGCTCCCAATCTTGGATTGTTCTAGAGAGAGTTCAACTACTACACTTCCCGATGTCTGGGGAGGATTAAATTTTCAGGTATTGATAAGTTTAACATTATAACACTAAATGCAAAGTTTCAGCCCGCAACTCCAAGTGGATCCAATTTTGAGTTTGAAGCCTAAGGGCGGGTGGGGGGGGGGGGTCCAAATGTTGGATTGTTCTAGAGAGAGTTCAACTACTATACTTCCTGATGTCTTGGGAGGATTAAATTTTCAGGTATTTAAAAGATCAAAATTAGAAGCATAAATGCACAGTTTCAGACAGCAAATGCAAGTTGTTCAGATTTTGTGTTTTAATCCTAAGGGGGGGGGGGGTGCTCCCTAACTGGGCTTGTTCTAGAAAGACTTCAACTACTATACTTCCCGATGTCTGGGAAGGTTGAAATATTTAGGTATTGATAAGATCAACATTATAAACCTAAATGCAAAGTTTCAGACAGCAACTAAAAGTTGTTCCGATTTTGAGTTTTAAGCCTGGGGGGTTGGGGGATGCTCCCTATCAGGGCTTGTTAAAGAAAGAGTTCAACTACTATACTTCCCCATTTCTAGGGAGGCTTAAATTTTCAGGTATTAATAAGATCAACATTAGAACTCTAAATGCACAGTTCCAGCCCGCAACTCCAAGTTGTTCCGATTTTTAGTTTGAAGCATGGGGGGTTGGGAGGCGCTCCCTAACTGGGCTTGCTCTTGAGAGAGTTCAACTACTGTACTTCTCGATGTCTTGCAGTTGCTGAAATTTTAAAGTATTCATAAGATCAACATTAGAACCCTAAATGCAAATTTTCAGCCCGCAACTCCAAGTTGTTCCGATTTTGAGTTTGAAGCCTAAATGGGGTGGGGGGAGAGGAACTCCCTATCAGGGCTTGTTCTTTAAGGAGTTCACCAACTATACTTCCCAATGTCTTTGGGTGCTGAAATTTTAAGGTATTCATAAGATCAACATTAGAACCCTAAATTAAAAGTTTAAGCCCAACACTCCCAAGTTATTCCGATTTTGAGTTTGAAGCCTGGGGGGGGTGGGGGGGGGCTGCCTATCTGGAATTGTTCTTGAGAGAGTTAAACTACTATACTTCCCGATGTCTGGGAAGGCAAAATTTTTTAGGTATTAATAACATCATCATTAGAACCCTAAATGCAAAGTTTCAGCATGCAACTAAAAGTTGTTCTGATTTTGAGTTTGAAGCCTAAGAGGGTGGGGCGAGGGTGGCTGCCTATCTGGGATTGTTCTTGAGAGTTCAACTACCATACTTCCCGATGTCTGGGGAGGCTTAAATTTTCAGGTATTCATAAGATGAAAATTAGAAACCTAAATTAAAAGTTAAAGCCCACAACTCCAAGTATTTCCGATTTGAGTTTGGAGCCTATACATTGAGGGGGGGGGGGGGTGTTCTCCCTATCTGGGCTTCTTCTTGAGTGTTCAAATACTATACTTCCCGATTTCTTGGGATGCTTAAATTTTCAGGTATTCATAAAATCAACATTAGAACCCTAAATGTAATGTTTAAGACTGAAACTCCAAGTTTGTCCGATTTTGAGTTTGAAGCCTCACTGGGGGTGGGGGAGGGAGTCCCTCCCTATAGGGGATTGTTCTTTACAGAATTCACCTACTATATTTCCTAATGTCATGTGAGGCTGAAATTTTCAGGTGCTCGTAAGATCAACATTAGAAACCTAAATGAAAAGTTTCATCCCGAATCTCCAATTTGTTCCTATTTTGAGTTTTAAGCCTAAGGGGGTGGGGGCACTCCCTATGTGTGATTGTTCTTGAGAGAGTTCAACTACTCTTCTTCCCGATGTCTGGGGAGGCTGAAATTTTCAGGTATTCATAAGATCAACATTAGACCCCTAAATTAACCCCTTTATTAGTCCCCGTTGTGGGACTAATAAAGGCTTATCTTATCTTATCTTATCTTAAATGCAAAGTTTAAGCCCAAAACTCCAAGTTGTTCCGATTTTGAGTTTGAAACCTGGGGGGGTGGGGGGTGGGGTGGGGGCTCCCTATCTTGAATTGTTCTTGAGAAAGTTCAATTACTATACTTCCCAATGTCATGGGAGGCTGAAAATTTCAGGTATTCATAAGATAAAAATTAGAACCCTAAATGAAAATTTTCAGTTCGAAACTTTAAGTTGTTCCGATTTTGAGTTGGAATCCTAAGGAGGGGGCACTCCAAATCTTGGATTGTTGTAGAGAGAGCTCAACTACTATACTTCCCTATGTCTGGGGAGGATTACATTTTCAGGCATTGATAAGATCAATATTTTAACCCTAAATGCAAAGTTTCAGCCCACAACTCCAAGTGGATCCGATTTTCAGTTTGATGCCTAAGGGGTGGGGGGGGTGGGCGCTCCCAATCTTGGATTGTTCTAGAGAAAGTTCAACAACTATGCTTCCCGATGTCTTGGGAGGATTAAATTTTCAGGTATTTATAAGATCAAAATTAGAAGCCTAAATGCACAGTTTCAGCCAGCAACTAAAAGTTGTTCTGATTTTGTGTTTTAAGCCTAAGGGGGGGGGGGGGGGCTCCCTATCTGGGATTGTTCTTGAGAGAGTTCAACTACTATTTTTCCCGATGTTTGGGGAGGCTGAAATTTTCAGGTATTCATAAGATCAACATTAGACCCCTAAATGCAACGTTTAATCCCGAAACTCCAAGTTGTTCCGATTTTGAGTTTGAAGCCTGGCGGGGGGGGGGGGTGCTCCCTATATGGAATTGTTCTTGATAGACTTCAACTAACTACACTTCCCGATGTCTGGGGAGGATTAAATTTTCAGGTATTGATAAGTTTAACATTATAACACTAAATGCAAAGTTTCAGCCCGCAACTCCAAGTGGATCCGATTTTGAGATTGAAGCCTAAGGGGGGGGGGGGCGGCTCCGAATGTTGGATTGTTCTAGAGAGAGTTCAACTACTATACTTCCTGATTACTTTGGAGGATTAAATTTTCAGGTATTTATAAATCAAAATTAGAAGCGTAAATGAACAGTTTCAGCAAGCAACTACAAGATGTTCCGATTTTGTGTTTTAAGCCAACGGCGTGCGGGGGGGGGGGGGGCTCTCCCAATCTGGGCTTGTTCTAGAAAGAGTTCAACTGTTATACTTCCGATGTCTAGGAAGGATGAAATTTTAAGGTATTCATAAGATCAACATTAGAAACCTAAATGCAAAGTTTAAACCAGAAACTCCAAGTTTTTCTGATTTTGATTTTGAAGTCTGGGGGGGGGCGGGGGGGGGGGCTCCCAATCTTGAATTGTTCTAGGGAGAGTTC
This sequence comes from Pholidichthys leucotaenia, assembly GCA_020510985.1. Classification (NCBI taxonomy): domain Eukaryota; kingdom Metazoa; phylum Chordata; class Actinopteri; order Cichliformes; family Pholidichthyidae; genus Pholidichthys; species Pholidichthys leucotaenia. The sequence goes on along the minus strand of CM035839.1, from coordinate 77,065,802 downwards.
AACTACTATACTTATCAATGTCTGGGGAGGATTAAATTTTCAGGTATTAATAAGATCAACATTAGAAGCCTAAATGCACAGTTTCAGCCCGCAACTACAATTTATTCAGATTTTGAGTTTTAAGCATAAGGTGGGGGGGGGGGGGGGTGCTCCCTATCTGGGATTGTTCTTCAGAGAGTTCACCTACTATACTTACCGATGTCTGGGGAGGCAGAAATTTAAAGGTATTGATAAGATCAAGAATATAACCCTAAATGCAAAGTTTAAGCCTGCAACTCCAAGTGGATCCGATTTTGAGTTAGAAGCCTAAGGGGGGGTGGGGGGGCTCCCAATCGTGGATTGTTCAAGAGAGAGTTCAACTACTATACTTCCCGATGTCTGGCAAGGCTGAAATTTTCAGGTATTCATAAGATCAACATTAGAACCCTAAATTAAAAGTTTAAGCCCAAAACTCCAAGTTGTTCCGATTTTGAGTTTGAAGCCTGGGGGGGGTGGGGGTGGGGTGGGGGCTCCCTATCTGGAATTGTTCTTGAGAGAGTTAAACTACTATACTTCCCGATGTCTGGGGAGGCAACTTCAAGTTGTTCCGATTTTGAGTTTGTAACCTCCGGTGGGGGGGGGGGGGCACCTCCTATCTGGGATTGTTCTTGAGAGAGTTCAACTACTATACTTCCTGATGTCTTTGGAGGCTCAAATTTTTAGGTATTGATAAGATCATCATCAGAAACCTAAATGCACAGTTTCAGACCGCAAGTGCTAGTTGTTCCGATTTTGAGTTTTAAGCCTTGGGGGAGGGGCGCTCCCTGTCTGGAATTGTTCTTCAGAGAGTTAAACTACTATACTTCCCGATGTCTGGCGAGGCTGAAATTTTAAGGTATTGATAAGATCAATATTATATCCCTAAATGCAAAGTTTCAGCCCCCAACTCCAAGTGGATCCGATTTTGAGATTGAAGCCTAAAGGGGGGGGGGGTGCTCCCAAAATTGGATTGTTCTAGAAAGAGTTCAACTACTATACTTCCTGATGTCTGTGGAAGCTTAAATTTTAAGGTATAAATAATATCATAATTAGAACCCTAAAAGCACAGTTTCAGTCCGCATCTCCAAGTTTTTCCAATTTGAGTTTGAAGGCTAAAGGGGGCGGGGGGTGCTCCCGATTTCGGCTTGTTCTTGAAAGTTCAACTACTATACTCCCCGATGTCTTGGGAGGCTTAAATTTTCAGGTATTCATAAGATCAACATAATAATCCTAATTTAAACGTTTCACCCCTAAACTCCAAGTTGTTCTGATTTTGAGTTTTAAGCCTGGGGGGGGGGGAGGACCCTATGTGGAATTTTTCTTGAGAGACTTCAACTACTACACTTCCCGATGTCTGGGGAGGATTAAATTTTCAGGTATTGATAAGTTTAACATTATAACACTAAATGCAAAGTTTCAGCCAAAGGATCCGATTTTTAAGTGGATCCGATATAGAGTTTGAAGCCTGGGGGGGGGGGGGCTCCGCATGTTGGATTGTTCTAGAGAGAGTTCAACTACTATACTTCCTGATGTCTTGGGAGGATTAAATTTTCAGGTATTTATAAGATCAAAATTAGAAGCCTAAATGCACAGTTTAAGCCAGCAACGACAAGTTTTTCCGATTTTGTGTTTTAAGCCTAAGTGGGGGGGGGGGGGCACTCCCTATCTTGCTTGTTCTAGAAAGACTTCAACTACTATACTTCCCGATGTCTTGGGAGGCTTAAATTTTAAGGTATTGATAAGATCAACATTAGAAACCTAAATGCAAAGTTTCAGACAGCAACTACAAGTTGTTCCGATTTTGAGTTTTAAGCCTGGGGGGGGGGGGCGCTCCCTATCAGGGCTTGTTCAAGAAACAGTTCAACTATTATACTTCCCGATGTCTAGGGAGGCTGAAATTTTCAGTAATTAATAAGATCAACATTAGAACTCTAAATGCACATTTTCAACCCGCAACTCCAAGTTGTTCCGATTTTTAGTTTGAAGCATGGGGTGGGGGGAGGCGCTCCCTATCTGTTCTTGCTCTTGAGAAAGTTCAACTACTGTACTTCTCGATGTCTTGGGGTGCTGAAATTTTAAGGTATTCATAAGATCAACATTAGAACCCTAAATTAAAAGTTTTAGCCGGCAACTTCAAGTTGTTCCGATTTTGAGTTTGAAACCTAAGGGGGGAGGGGCACCTCCTATCTTGGATTGTTCTTGAGAGAGTTCAACTACTATACTTCCTGATGTCTTTGGAGGCTCAAATTTTTAGGTATTGATAAGATCAACATCAGAAACCTAAATACACAGTTTCAGACCGCAACTGCAATTTGTTCCGATTTTGAGTTTTAAGCCTTGGGGGAGGGGCACTCCCTATCTGGAATTGTTCTTGAGAGAGTTAAACTACTATACTTCCCAATGTCTTTGGAGGCTCAAATTTTCATGTATTAATAATATCATCATTAGAACCCTAAATGCAAATTTTCAGAATGCAACTAAATGTTGTTCCGATTTTGAGTTTGAAACCTAAGCGGGGGGGGGGGGATGCCTATCTGGGAATGTTCTTGAGAGAGTTCAACTACCATACCTCCCGATGTCTTGGGAGGATTAAATTTTCAGGTATTTATAAGATCAAAATTAGAAGCCTAAATGCACAGTTTCAGCCAGCAACTACAAGTTGTTCCGATTTTGTGTTTTAAGCATAAGGTGGGGGGGGGGGGCTCCCTATCTGGGATTGTTCTTGAGAGAGTTCAACAACTAGTTTTCCCGATGTTTGGGGAGGCTTAAATTTTAAGGTATTCATAAGATCAACATTAGAATCCTAAATACAAAGTTTCAGCCTTAAACTGCAAGTTTGTCCAAATTTGAGTTTGAAGCATAACGGGTGTGGGGAGGAGTCCATCCCTATAGGGGAATGTTCAGAGTTCACCTACTATACTTCCAAATGTCATGTGAGGCTGAAATTTTTATGTATTCGTAAGATCAACATTAGAAGCCTAAATGAAAAGTTTCTTCCCGAAACTCCAAGTTGTTCCGACTTTCACTTTGAATCCTCAGGGGGGAGGGGGGGCTCCCTATCTACGATTGTTCGTGAGAGAGTACACCTACTATACTTACCGATGTCTGGGGAGGCTGAAATTTTCAGGTAATCATAAGATCAACATTAGACCCCTAAATGCAACGTTTCTGCCCGAAACTCCAAGTTGTTCCGATTTTGAGTTTGAGGCCTATTGGTGGTGGGGGGGGGTGGGGGGGCGCTCCCTATCTGGGCTTGTTCTTGAGAGTTCAACTACTATACTTCCCGGTATCTTTGGAGCCATAATTTTTAAGGTAATCATAAGATCAACATTAGACCTCTAAATTCCAAGTTTCTGCCCGAAACTCCAAGTTGTTCCGATTTTGAGTTTGAAGCATAAGGGGGGGGGGGGGTCTCCCAATCTTGGATTGTTCTAGAGAGAGTTCAACTACTACACTTCCCGATGTCTGGGGAGGATTAAATTTTCAGGTATTGATAAGTTTAACATTATAACACTAAATGCAAAGTTTCAGCCCGCAACTCCAAGTGGATCCAATTTTGAGTTTGAAGCCTAAGGGCGGGTGGGGGGGGGGGGGGGTCCAAATGTTGGATTGTTCTAGAGAGAGTTCAACTACTATACTTCCTGATGTCTTGGGAGGATTAAATTTTCAGGTATTTAAAAGATCAAAATTAGAAGCATAAATGCACAGTTTCAGACAGCAAATGCAAGTTGTTCAGATTTTGTGTTTTAATCCTAAGGGGGGGGGGGGGGTGCTCCCTAACTGGGCTTGTTCTAGAAAGACTTCAACTACTATACTTCCCGATGTCTGGGAAGGTTGAAATATTTAGGTATTGATAAGATCAACATTATAAACCTAATTGCAAAGTTTCAAACGGCAACTAAAAGTTGTTCCGATTTTGAGTTTTAAGCCTGGGGGGTTGGGGGATGCTCCCTATCAGGGCTTGTTAAAGAAAGAGTTCAACTACTATACTTCCCCATTTCTAGGGAGGCTTAAATTTTCAGGTATTAATAAGATCAACATTAGAACTCTAAATGCACAGTTCCAGCCCGCAACTCCAAGTTGTTCCGATTTTTAGTTTGAAGCATGGGGGGTTGGGAGGCGCTCCCTAACTGGGCTTGCTCTTGAGAGAGTTCAACTACTGTACTTCTCGATGTCTGGCAGTTGCTGAAATTTTAAAGTATTCATAAGATCAACATTAGAACCCTAAATGCAAATTTTCAGCCCGCAACTCCAAGTTGTTCCGATTTTGAGTTTGAAGCCTAAATGGGGTGGGGGGGAGAGGAACTCCCTATCAGGGCTTGTTCTTTAAGGAGTTCAACAACTATACTTCCCAATGTCTTTGGGTGCTTAAATTTTAAGGTATTCATAAGATCAACATTAGAACCCTAAATTAAAAGTTTAAGCCCAAAACTCCCAAGTTATTCCGATTTTGAGTTTGAAGCCTGGGGGGGTGGGGGTGGGGTGGGGGCTCCCTATCTGGAATTGTTCTTGAGAGAGTTAAACTACTATACTTCCCGATGTCTGGGGAGGCAAAATTTTTTAGGTATTAATAACATCATCATTAGAACCCTAAATGCAAAGTTTCAGCATGCAACTAAAAGTTGTTCTGATTTTGAGTTTGAAGCCTAAGAGGGTGGGGCGAGGGTGGCTGCCTATCTGGGATTGTTCTTGAGAGTTCAACTACCATACTTCCCGATGTCTGGGGAGGCTTAAATTTTCAGGTATTCATAAGATGAAAATTAGAAACCTAAATTAAAAGTTAAAGCCCACAACTCCAAGTATTTCCGATTTGAGTTTGGAGCCTATAAATTGAGGGGGGGGGGGGGGTGTTCTCCCTATCTGGGCTTCTTCTTGAGTGTTCAAATACTATACTTCCCGATGTCTTGGGATGCTTAAATTTTCAGGTATTCATAAAATCAACATTAGAACCCTAAATGTAATGTTTAAGACTGAAACTCCAAGTTTGTCCGATTTTGAGTTTGAAGCCTCACTGGGGGTGGGGGAGGGAGTCCCTCCCTATAGGGGATTGTTCTTTACAGAATTCACCTACTATATTTCCTAATGTCATGTGAGGCTGAAATTTTCAGGTGCTCGTAAGATCAGCATTAGAAACCTAAATGAAAAGTTTCATCCCAAATCTCCAATTTGTTCCTATTTTGAGTTTGAAGCCTAAGGGGGTGGGGGCACTCCCTATGTGTGATTGTTCTTGAGAGAGTTCAACTACTCTTCTTCCCGATGTCTGGGGAGGCTGAAATTTTCAGGTATTCATAAGATCAACATTAGACCCCTAAATGCAAAGTTTAAGCCCGAAACTCCAAGTTGTTCCTATTTTGAGTTTGAAGCCTGGGGGGGGGGGGGGGGGCGCTCCCTATCTGGAATTGTTCTTGAGAAAGTTCAATTACTATACTTCCCAATGTCATGGGAGGCTGAAAATTTCAGGTATTCATAAGATAAAAATTAGAACCCTAAATGAAAATTTTCAGTCCGAAACTTTAAGTTGTTCCGATTTTGAGTTGGAATCCTAAGGAGGGGGCACTCCAAATCTTGGATTGTTGTAGAGCAGGGGTGTCAAACTCATTCCATGGAGGGCCAAGACCCTGCAGGTTTTACTTCCACCCAGTCTCTTCAGCAGGTGTTTTCACTGATCAGCAATCAGTAGGAAGAAATTCAGAGAAATCACCTGTTGAAGACACTGGGTGGAGGTAAAACCTGCAGGGTCTTGGCCCTCCATGGAATGAGTTTGACACCTGTGTTGTAGAGAGAGCTCAACTACTATACTTCCCTATGTCTGGGGAGGATTACATTTTCAGGCATTGATAAGATCAATATTTTAACCCTAAATGCAAAGTTTCAGCCCACAACTCCAAGTGGATCCGATTTTCAGTTTGATGCCTCAGGGGTGGGGGGGTGGGCGCTCCCAATCTTGGATTGTTCTAGAGAAAGTTCAACAATTATGCTTCCCGATGTCTTGGGAGGATTAAATTTTCAGGTATTTATAAGATCAAAATTAGAAGCCTAAATGCACAGTTTCAGCCAGCAACTAAAAGTTGTTCTGATTTTGTGTTTTAAGCCTAAGGGGGGGGGGGGGGGGCTCCCTATCTGGGATTGTTCTTGAGAGAGTTCAACTACTATTTTTCCCGATGTTTGGGGAGGCTGAAATTTTCAGGTATTCATAAGATCAACATTAGACCCCTAAATGCAACGTTTAAACCCGAAACTCCAAGTTGTTCCGATTTTGAGTTTGAAGCTTGCGGGGGGGGGGGGTGCTCCCTATATGGAATTGTTCTTGATAGACTTCAACTACTACACTTCCCGCTGTCTGGGGAGGATTAAATTTTCAGGTATTGATAAGTTTAACATTATAACACTAAATGCAAAGTTTCAGCCCGCAACTCCAAGTGGATCCGATTTTGAGATTGAAGCCTAAGGGGGGGGGGGGGGGCTCCGAATGTTGGATTGTTCTAGAGAGAGTTCAACTACTATACTTCCTGATTACTTTGGAGGATTAAATTTTCAGGTATTTATAAATCAAAATTAGAAGCGTAAATGAACAGTTTCAGCAAGCAACTACAAGATGTTCCGATTTTGTGTTTTAAGCCAACAGCGGGCGGGGGGGGGGGGGGCTCTCCCAATCTGGGCTTGTTCTAGAAACAGTTCAACTGCTATACTTCCGATGTCTAGGAAGGATGAAATTTTAAGGTATTCATAAGATCAACATTAGAACCCTAAATTAAAAGTTTAAGCCCAAAACTCCCAAGTTATTCCGATTTTGAGTTTGAAGCCTGGGGGGGTGGGGGTGGGGTGGGGGCTCCCTATCTGGAATTGTTCTTGAGAGAGTTAAACTACTATACTTCCCGATGTCTGGGGAGGCAAAATTTTTTAGGTATTAATAACATCATCATTAGAACCCTAAATGCAAAGTTTCAGCATGCAACTAAAAGTTGTTCTGATTTTGAGTTTGAAGCCTAAGAGGGTGGGGCGAGGGTGGCTGCCTATCTGGGATTGTTCTTGAGAGTTCAACTACCATACTTCCCGATGTCTGGGGAGGCTTAAATTTTCAGGTATTCATAAGATGAAAATTAGAAACCTAAATTAAAAGTTAAAGCCCACAACTCCAAGTATTTCCGATTTGAGTTTGGAGCCTATAAATTGAGGGGGGGGGGGGTGTTCTCCCTATCTGGGCTTCTTCTTGAGTGTTCAAATACTATACTTCCCGATGTCTTGGGATGCTTAAATTTTCAGGTATTCATAAAATCAGCATTAGAACCCTAAATGTAATGTTTAAGACTGAAACTCCAAGTTTGTCCGATTTTGAGTTTGAAGCCTCACTGGGGGTGGGGGAGGGAGTCCCTCCCTATAGGGGATTGTTCTTTACAGAATTCACCTACTATATTTCCTAATGTCATGTGAGGCTGAAATTTTCAGGTGCTCGTAAGATCAGCATTAGAAACCTAAATGAAAAGTTTCATCCCAAATCTCCAATTTGTTCCTATTTTGAGTTTTAAGCCTAAGGGGGTGGGGGCACTCCCTATGTGTGATTGTTCTTGAGAGAGTTCAACTACTCTTCTTCCCGATGTCTGGGGAGGCTGAAATTTTCAGGTATTCATAAGATCAACATTAGACCCCTAAATGCAAAGTTTAAGCCCAAAACTCCAAGTTGTTCCGATTTTGAGTTTGAAACCTGGGGGGGTGGGGGGTGGGGTGGGGGCTCCCTATCTGGAATTGTTCTTGAGAAAGTTCAATTACTATACTTCCCAATGTCATGGGAGGCTGAAAATTTCAGGTATTCATAAGATAAAAATTAGAACCCTAAATGAAAATTTTCAGTCCGAAACTTTAAGTTGTTCCGATTTTGAGTTGGAATCCTAAGGAGGGGGCACTCCAAATCTTGGATTGTTGTAGAGAGAGCTCAACTACTATACTTCCCTATGTCTGGGGAGGATTACATTTTCAGGTATTGATAAGATCAATATTTTAACCCTAAATGCAAAGTTTCAGCCCACAACTCCAAGTGGATCCGATTTTCAGTTTGATGCCTCAGGGGTGGGGGGGTGGGCGCTCCCAATCTTGGATTGTTCTAGAGAAAGTTCAACAATTATGCTTCCCGATGTCTTGGGAGGATTAAATTTTCAGGTATTTATAAGATCAAAATTAGAAGCCTAAATGCACAGTTTCAGCCAGCAACTAAAAGTTGTTCTGATTTTGTGTTTTAAACCTAAGGGGGGGGGGGGCTCCCTATCTGGGATTGTTCTTGAGAGAGTTCAACTACTATTTTTCCCGATGTTTGGGGAGGCTGAAATTTTCAGGTATTCATAAGATCAACATTAGACCCCTAAATGCAACGTTTAAACCCGAAACTCCAAGTTGTTCCGATTTTGAGTTTGAAGCTTGCGGGGGGGGGGGGGTGCTCCCTATATGGAATTGTTCTTGATAGACTTCAACTACTACACTTCCCGCTGTCTGGGGAGGATTAATTTTTCAGGTATTGATAAGTTTAACATTATAACACTAAATGCAAAGTTTCAGCCCGCAACTCCAAGTGGATCCGATTTTGAGATTGAAGCCTAAGGGGGGGGGGGGGGGGCTCCGAATGTTGGATTGTTCTAGAGAGAGTTCAACTACTATACTTCCTGATTACTTTGGAGGATTAAATTTTCAGGTATTTATAAATCAAAATTAGAAGCGTAAATGAACAGTTTCAGCAAGCAACTACAAGATGTTCCGATTTTGTGTTTTAAGCCAACAGCGGGCGGGGGGGGGGCTCTCCCAATCTGGGCTTGTTCTAGAAACAGTTCAACTGCTATACTTCCGATGTCTAGGAAGGATGAAATTTTAAGGTATTCATAAGATCAACATTAGAAACCTAAATGCAAAGTTTAAACCAGAAACTCCAAGTTTTTCTGATTTTGATTTTGAAGCCTAGGGGTGGGGCGGGGGGGGGGGCTCCCAATCTTGGATTGTTCTAGAGAGAGTTCAACTACTATACTTATCAATGTCTGGGGAGGATTAAATTTTCAGGTATTAATAAGATCAACATTAGAAGCCTAAATGCACAGTTTCAGCCCGCAACTACAATTTATTCAGATTTTGAGTTTTAAGCATAAGGTGGGGGGGGTGCTCCCTATCTGGGATTGTTCTTCAGAGAGTTCACCTACTATACTTACCGATGTCTGGGGAGGCAGAAATTTAAAGGTATTGATAAGATCAAGAATATAACCCTAAATGCAAAGTTTAAGCCTGCAACTCCAAATGGATCCGATTTTGAGTTAGAAGCCTAAGGGGGGGTGGGGGGGCTCCCAATCGTGGATTGTTCAAGAGAGAGTTCAACTACTATACTTCCCGATGTCTGGCAAGGCTGAAATTTTCAGGTATTCATAAGATCAACATTAGAACCCTAAATTAAAAGTTTAAGCCCAAAACTCCAAGTATTTCTGATTTTGAGTTTGAAGCCTGGGGGGGGTGGGGTGGGGGTGGGGGGGGGGCTCCCTATCTGGAATTGTTCTTGAGAGAGTTAAACTACTATACTTCCCGATGTCTGGGGAGGCAACTTCAAGTTGTTCCGATTTTGAGTTTGTAACCTCCGGGGGGGGGGGGGGGACCTCCTATCTGGGATTGTTCTTGAGAGAGTTCAACTACTATACTTCCTGATGTCTTTGGAGGCTCAAATTTTTAGGTATTGATAAGATCATCATCAGAAACCTAAATGCACAGTTTCAGACCGCAAGTGCTAGTTGTTCCGATTTTGAGTTTTAAGCCTTGGGGGAGGGGCGCTCCCTGTTTGGAATTGTTCTTCAGAGAGTTAAACTACTATACTTCCCGATGTCTGGCGAGGCTGAAATTTTAAGGTATTGATAAGATCAATATTATATCCCTAAATGCAAAGTTTCAGCCCCCAACTCCAAGTGGATCCGATTTTGAGATTGAAGCCTAAAGGGGGGGGGGGGGGTGCTCCCAAAATTGGATTGTTCTAGAAAGAGTTCAACTACTATACTTCCTGATGTCTGTGGAAGCTTAAATTTTAAGGTATAAATAATATCATAATTAGAACCCTAAAAGCACAGTTTCAGTCCGCATCTCCAAGTTTTTCCGATTTGAGTTTGAAGGCTAAAGGGGGCGGGGGGTGCTCCCGATTTCGGCTTGTTCTTGAAAGTTCAACTACTATACTCCCCGATGTCTTGGGAGGCTTAAATTTTCAGGTATTCATAAGATCAACATAATAATCCTAAATTAAACGTTTCACCCCTAAACTCCAAGTTGTTCCGATTTTGAGTTTTAAGCCTGGGGGGGGGGGGGAGGACCCTATCTGGAATTTTTCTTGAGAGACTTCAACTACTACACTTCCCGATGTCTGAGGAGGATTAAATTTTCAGGTATTGATAAGTTTCACATTATAACACTAAATGCAAAGTTTCAGCCAAAGGATCCGATTTTTAAGAGGATCCGATACAGAGTTTGAAGCCGGGGGGGGGGGGGGGGGGCTCCGCATGTTGGATTGTTCTAGAGAGAGTTCAACTACTATACTTTCTGATGTCTTGGGAGGATTAAATTTTCAGGTATTTATAAGATCAAAATTAGAAGCCTAAATGCACAGTTTAAGCCAGCAACTACAAGTTTTTCCGATTTTGTGTTTTAAGCTTAAGTGGGGGGGGGGGGCACTCCCTATCTTGCTTGTTCTAGAAAGACTTCAACTACTATACTTCCCGATGTCTTGGGAGGCTTAAATTTTAAGGTATTGATAAGATCAACATTAGAAACCTAAATGCAAAGTTTCAGACAGCAACTACAAGTTGTTCCGATTTTGAGTTTTAAGCCTGGGGGGGGGGGGGGCGCTCCCTATCAGGGCTTGTTCAAGAAACAGTTCAACTATTATACTTCCCGATGTCTAGGGAGGCTGAAATTTTCAGTAATTAATAAGATCAACATTAGAACTCTAAATGCACATTTTCAACCCGCAACTCCAAGTTGTTCCGATTTTTAGCTTGAAGCATGGGGTGGGGGGAGGCGCTCCCTATCTGTGCTTGCTCTTGAGAAAGTTTAACTACTGTACTTCTCGATGTCTTGGGGTGCTGAAATTTTAAGGTATTCATAAGATCAACATTAAAACCCTAAATTAAAAGTTTTAGCCGGCAACTTCAAGTTGTTCCGATTTTGAGTTTGAAACCTAAGGGGGGAGGGGCACCTCCTATCTTGGATTGTTCTTGAGAGAGTTCAACTACTATACTTCCTGATGTCTTTGGAGGCTCAAATTTTTAGGTATTGATAAGATCAACATCAGAAACCTAAATACACAGTTTCAGACCGCAACTGCAATTTGTTCCGATTTTGAGTTTTAAGCCTTGGGGGAGGGGCACTCCCTATCTGGAATTGTTCTTGAGAGAGTTAAACTACTATACTTCCCAATGTCTTTGGAGGCTCAAATTTTCATGTATTAATAATATCATCATTAGAACCCTCAATGCAAAGTTTCAGAATGCAACTAAATGTTGTTCCGATTTTGAGTTTGAAACCTAAGCGGGGGGGGGGGATGCCTATCTGGGAATGTTCTTGAGAGAGTTCAACTACCATACCTCCCGATGTCTGGGGAGGCTTAAATGTTCAGGTATTCATAAGATGAAAATTAGAAACCTAAATTAAAAGTTTAAGCCCCAAACTCCAACTATTTCTGATTTGAGTTTGGAGCCTATAACTTGAGGGGGTGGGGTGTTCTCCCTATCTGGGCTTCTTCTTGAGTGTTCAAATACTATACTTCCCGATGTCTTGGGATGCTTAAATTTTCAGGTATTCATAAGATCAACATTAGAACCCTAAATGTAATGTTTAAGACTGAAACTCCAAGTTTGTCCGATTTAGAGTTTGAAGCATCACTGGGGGTGGGGGGGGGGGGGCCTCCCTATAGGAAATTTTTCTTTACAGAGTTCGCCTACTATATTTCCCAATGTCATGTGAGGCTGAAATTTTCAGGTGTTCGTAAGATGTACATTAGAAACCTAAATGAAAAGTTTCTTCCCGAAACTCAAAGTTGTTCTGATTTTGAGTTTGAAGCCTCACGGGGTGGTGGCACTCCCTATGTGTGATTGTTCTTGAGAGAGTTCAACTACTCTTCTTCCCGATGTCTGGGGAGGCTGAAATTTTCAGGTATTCATAAGATCAACATTAGACCCCTAAATGCAAAGTTTAAGCCCGAAACTCCAAGTTGTTCCTATTTTGAGTTTGAAGCCTGGGGGGGGGGGGGGGCGCTCCCTATCTGGAATTGTTCTTGAGAGAGTTCAACTACTATACTTCCCAATGTCATGGGAGCCTGAAAATTTCAGGTATTCATAAGATCAACATTAGAACCCTAAATGAAAATTTTCAGTCCGAAACTTTAAGTTGTTCCAATTTTGAGTTGGAATCCTAAGGGGGGGGGCACTCCCAATCTCGGATTGTTCTAGAGAGAGTTCAAATACTATACTTCCCTATGTCTGGGGAGGATTACATTTTCAGGCATTTATAAGATCAAAATTAGAAGCCTAAATGCACAGTTTAAGCCAGCAACTACATGTTTTTCCGATTTTTTGTTTTAAGCCTAAGTGGCGGGGGGGGGGGGCACTCCTTATCTGGCTTGTTCTAGAAAGACTTCAACTACTATCCTTCCCGATGTCTTGGGAGGTTTAAATTTTAAGGTATTCATAAGATCAACATTAGAGCCCTAAATGCAAAGTTTCAGCCCGAAACTCAAAGTTTGTCCGATTTTGAGTTTGTAGCATAACTGGCGGGGGGGGGGGGGGGGGTAGTCGTTCCCTATAGGGGCTTGTTCTTTATAGAGTTAACCTACTATACTTCCCAATGTCACGGGAGGCTGAAATTTTAAGGTATTCATGAGATCAACATTAGAACCCTAAATGAAAAGTTTCAGTCCGAAACTCCAAGTTCTTCCGATTTTGAGTTTGAAGCCTAAGGGGGGGGGGGGGGGTACTCCCAATCTTGGATTGTTTTAGCGAGAGTTCAACTACTGTACTTCCCGATGTCTGGGGAGGATTACATTTTCAGGAATTGATAAGATCTACATTTTAACCCTAAATGCAAAGTTTCAGCCCGCAACTCAAAGTGGATCTGATTTTGAGTTTGATGCCTAATGGGTGGGGGTGGGGGGCTCCCTATCTTGGATTGTTTCTGTGATCAAAATTAAAAGCCTAAACGCACAGATTCAGCCAGCAACTACAAGTTGTTCTGAGTTTGTGTTTTAAGCCTAGGGGGGTGGGGGTGCGCTCCCTATCTGGGAATGTTCTTGAGAGAGTTCAACTACTACACTTCCCGATGTCTGGGGAGGATTAAATCTTCAGGTATTGATAAGTGTAACATTATAATACTAAATGCAAAGTTTCAGCCCGCAACTCCAAGTGGATCCGATTTTGAGTTTGAAGCCTAAGGTGGGGGGGGGGGGCTCCCAATCTTGGATTGTTCGAGAGAGAGTTTAACTACTATACTTCCCGATGTCTGGGGAGGCTTAAATTTTCAGGTATTGATAAAATCAACATTATAACCCTAAATGCAAAGTTTCAGCCCGCAACTACAAGTGGATCCTGTTTTGAGTTTGACGCCTAAGAGGGGGGGGCGGGCTACCAATCTTGGATTGTTCTAGAATGAGTTTAACTACTATACTTCCTAATGTCTGGGGAGGCTTAAATTTTCAGGTATTGATAAGATCAACATTAGAACCCTAAATTCACAGTTTCAGCCTGCAACTCCAAGTTGTTCCTATTTTGAGTTTGAAGCCTGGGGGGGGGGGGGGGCGCTCCCTATCTGGAATTGTTCTTGAGAGAGTTCAACTACTATACTTCCCAATGTCATGGGAGCCTGAAAATTTCAGGTATTCATAAGATCAACATTATAACCCTAAATGAAAATTTTCAGTCCGAAACTTTAAGTTGTTCCAATTTTGAGTTGGAATCCTAAGGGGGGGGGGGCACTCCCAATCTCGGATTGTTCTAGAGAGAGTTCAAATACTATACTTCCCTATGTCTGGGGAGGATTACATTTTCAGGCATTTATAAGATCAAAATTAGAAGCCTAAATGCACAGTTTAAGCCAGCAACTACATGTTTTTCCGATTTTGTGTTTTAAGCCTAAGTGGCGGGGGGGGCACTCCTTATCTGGCTTGTTCTAGAAAGACTTCAACTACTATCCTTCCCAATGTCTTTGGAGGCTCAAATTTTCATGTATTAATAATATCATCATTAGAACCCTCAATGCAAAGTTTCAGAATGCAACTAAATGTTGTTCCGATTTTGAGTTTGAAACCTAAGCGGGGGGGGGGGATGCCTATCTGGGAATGTTCTTGAGAGAGTTCAACTACCATACCTCCCGATGTCTGGGGAGGCTTAAATGTTCAGGTATTCATAAGATGAAAATTAGAAACCTAAATTAAAAGTTTAAGCCCCAAACTCCAACTATTTCTGATTTGAGTTTGGAGCCTATAACTTGAGGGGGTGGGGTGTTCTCCCTATCTGGGCTTCTTCTTGAGTGTTCAAATACTATACTTCCCGATGTCTTGGGATGCTTAAATTTTCAGGTATTCATAAGATCAACATTAGAACCCTAAATGTAATGTTTAAGACTGAAACTCCAAGTTTGTCCGATTTAGAGTTTGAAGCATCACTGGGGGTGGGGGGGGGGGCCTCCCTATAGGAAATTTTTCTTTACAGAGTTCGCCTACTATATTTCCCAATGTCATGTGAGGCTGAAATTTTCAGGTGTTCGTAAGATGTACATTAGAAACCTAAATGAAAAGTTTCTTCCCGAAACTCAAAGTTGTTCTGATTTTGAGTTTGAAGCCTCACGGGGTGGTGGCACTCCCTATGTGTGATTGTTCTTGAGAGAGTTCAACTACTCTTCTTCCCGATGTCTGGGGAGGCTGAAATTTTCAGGTATTCATAAGATCAACATTAGACCCCTAAATGCAAAGTTTAAGCCCGAAACTCCAAGTTGTTCCTATTTTGAGTTTGAAGCCTGGGGGGGGGGGGGGGGCGCTCCCTATCTGGAATTGTTCTTGAGAGAGTTCAACTACTATACTTCCCAATGTCATGGGAGCCTGAAAATTTCAGGTATTCATAAGATCAACATTAGAACCCTAAATGAAAATTTTCAGTCCGAAACTTTAAGTTGTTCCAATTTTGAGTTGGAATCCTAAGGGGGGGGGCACTCCCAATCTCGGATTGTTCTAGAGAGAGTTCAAATACTATACTTCCCTATGTCTGGGGAGGATTACATTTTCAGGCATTTATAAGATCAAAATTAGAAGCCTAAATGCACAGTTTAAGCCAGCAACTACATGTTTTTCCGATTTTTTGTTTTAAGCCTAAGTGGCGGGGGGGGGGGGCACTCCTTATCTGGCTTGTTCTAGAAAGACTTCAACTACTATCCTTCCCGATGTCTTGGGAGGTTTAAATTTTAAGGTATTCATAAGATCAACATTAGAGCCCTAAATGCAAAGTTTCAGCCCGAAACTCAAAGTTTGTCCGATTTTGAGTTTGTAGCATAACTGGCGGGGGGGGGGGGGGGGGTAGTCGTTCCCTATAGGGGCTTGTTCTTTATAGAGTTAACCTACTATACTTCCCAATGTCACGGGAGGCTGAAATTTTAAGGTATTCATGAGATCAACATTAGAACCCTAAATGAAAAGTTTCAGTCCGAAACTCCAAGTTCTTCCGATTTTGAGTTTGAAGCCTAAGGGGGGGGGGGGGTACTCCCAATCTTGGATTGTTTTAGCGAGAGTTCAACTACTGTACTTCCCGATGTCTGGGGAGGATTACATTTTCAGGAATTGATAAGATCTACATTTTAACCCTAAATGCAAAGTTTCAGCCCGCAACTCAAAGTGGATCTGATTTTGAGTTTGATGCCTAATGGGTGGGGGTGGGGGGCTCCCTATCTTGGATTGTTTCTGTGATCAAAATTAAAAGCCTAAACGCACAGATTCAGCCAGCAACTACAAGTTGTTCTGAGTTTGTGTTTTAAGCCTAGGGGGGTGGGGGTGCGCTCCCTATCTGGGAATGTTCTTGAGAGAGTTCAACTACTACACTTCCCGATGTCTGGGGAGGATTAAATCTTCAGGTATTGATAAGTGTAACATTATAATACTAAATGCAAAGTTTCAGCCCGCAACTCCAAGTGGATCCGATTTTGAGTTTGAAGCCTAAGGTGGGGGGGGGGGGGGGCTCCCAATCTTGGATTGTTCGAGAGAGAGTTTAACTACTATACTTCCCGATGACTGGGGAGGCTTAAATTTTCAGGTATTGATAAAATCAACATTATAACCCTAAATGCAAAGTTTCAGCCCGCAACTACAAGTGGATCCTGTTTTGAGTTTGACGCCTAAGAGGGGGGGGCGGGCTACCAATCTTGGATTGTTCTAGAATGAGTTTAACTACTATACTTCCTAATGTCTGGGGAGGCTTAAATTTTCAGGTATTGATAAGATCAACATTAGAACCCTAAATTCACAGTTTCAGCCTGCAACTCCAAGTTGTTCCTATTTTGAGTTTGAAGCCTGGGGGGGGGGGGGCGCTCCCTATCTGGAATTGTTCTTGAGAGAGTTCAACTACTATACTTCCCAATGTCATGGGAGCCTGAAAATTTCAGGTATTCATAAGATCAACATTATAACCCTAAATGAAAATTTTCAGTCCGAAACTTTAAGTTGTTCCAATTTTGAGTTGGAATCCTAAGGGGGGGGGGGGGCCCTCCCAATCTCGGATTGTTCTAGAGAGAGTTCAAATACTATACTTCCCTATGTCTGGGGAGGATTACATTTTCAGGCATTTATAAGATCAAAATTAGAAGCCTAAATGCACAGTTTAAGCCAGCAACTACATGTTTTTCCGATTTTGTGTTTTAAGCCTAAGTGGCGGGGGGGGGCACTCCTTATCTGGCTTGTTCTAGAAAGACTTCAACTACTATCCTTCCCGATGTCTTGGGAGGTTTAAATTTTAAGGTATTCATAAGATCAACATTAGAGCCCTAAATGCAAAGTTTCAGCCCGAAACTCAAAGTTTGTCCGATTTTGAGTTTGTAGCATAACTGGCGGGGGGGGTGGGGGTGGGGGTGGGGGGGGGTAGTCGTTCCCTATAGGGGCTTGTTCTTTATAGAGTTAACCTACTATACTTCCCAATGTCACGGGAGGCTGAAATTTTAAGGTATTCATGAGATCAACATTAGAACCCTAAATGAAAAGTTTCAGTCCGAAACTCCAAGTTCTTCCGATTTTGAGTTTGAAGCCTAAGGGGTGGGGGGGGGGTACTCCCAATCTTGGATTGTTTTAGCCAGAGTTCAACTACTGTACTTCCCGATGTCTGGGGAGGATTACATTTTCAGGCATTGATAAGATCTACATTTTAACCCTAAATGCAAAGTTTCAGCCCGCAACTCAAAGTGGATCTGATTTTGAGTTTGATGCCTAAGGGGTTGGGGTGGGGGGCTCTCTATCTTGGATTGTTTCTGTGATCAAAATTAAAAGCTTAAACGCACAGATTCAGCCAGCAACTACAAGTTGTTCTGAGTTTGTGTTTTAAGCCTAGGGGGGTGGGGGTGCGCTCCCTATCTGGGAATGTTCTTGAGAGAGTTCAACTACTACACTTCCCGATGTCTGGGGAGGATTAAATCTTCAGGTATTGATAAGTGTAACATTATAATACTAAATGCAAAGTTTCAGCCCGCAACTCCAAGTGGATCCGATTTTGAGTTTGAAGCCTAAGGTGGGGGGTGGGGGGGGGGGGCTCCCAATCTTGGATTGTTCGAGAGAGAGTTTAACTACTATACTTCCCGATGTCTGGGGAGGCTTAAATTTTCAGGTATTGATAAAATCAACATTATAACCCTAAATGCAAAGTTTCAGCCCGCAACTACAAGTGGATCCTGTTTTGAGTTTGACGCCTAAGAGGGGGGGGGGCGGGCTACCAATCTTGGATTGTTCTAGAATGAGTTTAACTACTATACTTCCTAATGTCTGGGGAGGCTTAAATTTTCAGGTATTGATAAGATCAACATTAGAACCCTAAATTCACAGTTTCAGCCCGCAACTCCAAGTTTTTCCAATTTGAGTTTGAAGCCTAAGGGGGGTGGGGGGGTGCTCCCTATCTCGGCTTGTTCTTGAAAGTTCAACTACTATTCTTCCCGATGTCTTGGGAGGATTACATTTTCAGGCATTCATAAGATCAACATTAGAAGCCTAAATGCACAGTTTCAGCCCGCAACTAAATTTATTCCGATTTTGAGATTGAAGCATAAATTGGGGGCGGGGGGGGGGGGTGCTCCCTATCTGGGATTGTTCTTGAGAGAGTTCAACTACTATACTTCCCGATGTCTGGGGAGGGTGAAATTAAAAGGTATTGATAAGATCAAGAATATAACCCTAAATGCAAAGTTAAAGCCTGCATCTCCAAGTGGATCCGAGTTTGAGTTTGAAGCCTAAGGGGGGGGCTCCCAATCTTGGATTGTTCCAGAGAGAGTTGAACTACTATACTTCCCGATGTCTGGGGAGGCTGAAATTTTCAGGTATTGATAAGATCAACATTATAACCCTAAATGCAAAGTTTCAGCCCGCAACTCCAAGTGGATCCTATTTTGAGATTGAAGCCTAAGGGGGGTTGGGGGGGAGGCTCCCAATCTTGGATTGTTCTAGAAAGAGTTTAACTACTATACTTACTAATGTCTGGGGAGGCTTAAATTTTCAGGTATTGATAAGATCAACATTAGAACCCTATATGCACAGTTTCAGCCCGCAACTCCCAAGTTTTTCCGATTTGAGTTTGAAGCCTAAGGGGGAGCGGGTGCTCCCTATCTCGGCTTGTTCTTGAAAGTTCAACTACTATACTTCCCGATGTCTTGGGAGACTTTAATTTTAAGGTATTCATAAGATCAACATTAGAAACCTAACTGCAAACTTTCAGCCCGAAACTCAAAGTTTGTCCGATTTTGAGTTTGAAGCATAACGGGGGGGGGGGGGGGGGGGTAGTCGTTCCCTATAGGGGATTGTTCTTTATAGAGTTAACCTACTATACTTCCAATGTCATGGGAGGCTGAAATTTTAAGGTATTCATGAGATCAACATTAGAACCCTAAATGAAAAGTTTCAGTCCGAAACTCCAAGTTGTTCCGATTTTGGGTTTGAAGCCTAAGGGGGGGGCACTCCCAATCTTGGATTGTTCTAGAGCGACTTCAACTACTGTACTTCCCAATGTCTGGGGAGGATTACATTTTCAGGCATTGATAAGATCAACATTTTAACCCTAAATGCAAAGTTTCAGCCCGCAATTCCAAGTGGATCCGATTCTGATTTTGATGCCTAAGGGGTGGGGGGGGGGGGTGCTCCCAATCTTGGATTGTTCTAGAGAAATTTCATCTACTATACTTCCCGATGTCTTGGGAGGATTATATTTTCAGGTATTAATTGTCACGCCGCGCCATTCATCAGCGGCGCCACCTGCTCACGCACCTGATCATCATCAGCGGCGAGGGATAAGGGCCGCCTCGCCCGGAGCCTCGGCCTGAAGCCGTCAGACTTCGTCCCTCACCGTTGTGAGTCACCTCCAAAATCTTCAGCACAAACATTTGGGTAAGAAGCCCTTACCTTCTTTTTCTCCAGTCTGCTCCCCTGTGCACAGGTGGATTTCCCGGCGGCGGACGACGTCCTTCCAATGCCCATTCCTCGCTGCTGCACCGAGCTCTCCAGGTGGCTGTCTCCCGGGTCTCGCCCCTTGCTGTGCCAGCTATCCTGCCCATCCAAGTAAGTCCTTCTCTCGCCATAATCTCCTCTGTGTTGGTGTATGCCCGTCACCCTCTCCCTGTGCTTTTTCCCATAGAGTTGCTCGGCTGTACGGTCACCTGCCTCTGTGCCTGAAGCAGACGCCACCACCAACACATTGACATCCCACAGACACGCACTCATTCACGCCTGTTGTTAATAAACTATTTGAACTACTCTGAGCCTGTGTGTGCGTCTCCTGAGCCGTGCGTTATGTCAGTACGGCTTCAGCAGAGCGGCTCGGCAGACGGCGGGCTCGCACACCAGTTTTCCACTCTCGAGGCTCGAGTGGATCATATAGTCTATCAGCAACAGGTGATTTTTAATCAGTTATTGAATTTAACTAACCGGTTGGGCCGCTTGGATCCTCAACAGCCATTCCCCCCGGCTCGTCAGGGTGGCGCGGCTCCTGCTGCTCCAGTGGCCGTCCAGCAGGCTCCGAATGCACCGGTTCGGCTCACACCTGTTCCAACCCCCGCCCGCTTTAGCGGTAAGCTCGGCGGAGCGCGGGGGTTTATTATGCAGTGTGAGTCCGTCTTCCACCGCGTGCCCGGAGATTTTCCCTCAGATCATAGCCGAATTGGTTATATCGGGAATCTCCTGGAGGGGCGGGCATTAACGTGGGCCTACGCCGTTATGGCGAGACCCAGTTATGCCGCCCTCACATATAACCAATTCGTGAGGCGCTTCCTGGAGGTATTTGACCATTCTCTAACCGAGATGGTCCAGATCGATCGGCTTCTCGCCCTCCGGCAGGGAAGCCGGTCGGCCGCGAACTACGCGGTCGACTTCCGGGTAGCGGCGGAGGAATTAGGCTGGGAGGAACGTCCCCTCTGCAGTCTTTTCCTCCGCAGCCTCAATGACGATCTGAGGGATGAACTGGCTGGACGGGACATTCCTGAGACGCTAGCGGAGCTGACATCCTTAGCGATAAGTTTGGATAACAGACTGCGCGAGCGCTCCTCGGGGCGGAAGTCGTCTTCTTCTCGCCCTCGTGGAGTCTCGCCGCACCTGTTCCAAGCTCGCCCCCTGGTGGCGCCGCCAGCATTGTGCCCCGAGGAGTCGGAGCCGATGGTGACGGGCTGGACGAAGCTTTCCCCTGCGGAGAAACAACGCCGCCGTGAGTTGGACCTCTGCATGTATTGCGGGGGTGACCAACACACTGTGGAGCTCTGCCCACGGAAAGCCAGTCGGCGGGGTCCGCGAATCGCTGTAGGGGGCCTCGCGGATCTCAACCGGTTAAACACTCATTCCCAATTGAAGCTGCCCATCCGTTTCTGCCATAACCCCACTGGGCATCTCACCCACGCACTGGTGGATTCGGGCGCAGAAGGCAGCTTCATTTCACAAAGCCTGGCAACCCGATTGGTCATCCGCTGTCAGGCACTGAGAAACCCCATCTCCCTGGTCACTCTCTCTCGTGCCTCCTTTGGGAGAGTTTCTCATCAGACCATTCCCGTCCCAGTTATCATCTCAGGGAATCACCGGGAGGAAATGGTTTTTTACGTCCTGCCCAACTCTGTGTCGCCCGTCATCCTGGGGTATCCCTGGCTACGCCTCCACAACCCTGTCCTGGACTGGAAGTCAGCTGGGGTATCGGCATGGAGCACGTTTTGTATGGGCACCTGCCTTCAGTCCGCTGCCTGCTCCCCGTCCGCTTCCTCCCCTGTGGCGGACGCAGCACCTCCGGACCTGTCTCTGGTGCCTCCGGAATTTCACGACCTGGGTATGGTGTTTAGCAAGGCGAAAGCTGTCTCTTCCCCCTCATCGGCCCTATGACTGTGCCATCAACCTCCGCCAGGGGGCCCCCTTACCTTCTGGTCGGCTCTACAGCCTGTCTGCGCCGGAGAAGGAGACCATGAACACCTACCTGAAGGAATCACTGAGCGCTGGGATAATTCGCCCATCGTCGTCACCCGTGGGGGCAGGGTTCTTCTTCGTCGGGAAAAAGGACGGGTCCCTCCGCCCCTGCATAGACTACCGTGCGCTCAACGACATCACTGAGAGGGACCGTTACACCCTGCCCCTCATGGACACTGCCTTCCACTCCCTCCAGGGGGCGACCTGGTTTACCAAGCTGGATCTACGCAGCGCTTACCACCTCGTCAGGATCCGGGAGGGAGATGAATGGAAGACAGCCTTCCGTACCCCGAACGGCCACTTTGAGTACCTAGTCATGCCGTTCGGGTTAACCAACGCTCCTGCCGTCTTTCAGCGCCTCATCAACGATGTCCTCCGGGATTTCATCAGCCTCTTCGTGTTCGTCTACCTGGACGACATCCTTATCTTCTCCAGGTCCAGGGACGAGCACCAGGTCCATGTGAGGCGGGTCCTCCAAAGACTGCTGGAGAATCGGCTCTACGTGAAGGCTGAAAAGTGCGAATTCTACGCTAGGACCACATCCTTCCTGGGATTCATCATCTCTCAAGACCAGGTGCTCCCAGACCCGGAGAAGGTGAAGGCGGTGGTGGAGTGGCCTACTCCCGCATCCCGGAAGCAGGTGCAACAATTTGTTGGCTTCGCCAATTTCTACCGCCGCTTTGTGCCCAACTTCAGCTCGATCGTCGGACCGCTGACCCGCCTCACGTCCCCGAAGGTCCCGTTCCAGTGGACAGAAGAGGTCGCTGCTGCCTTTAAGGCGCTGAAGGCGGAATTCTCCTCCTCCCGAGTTCTTCGCCAGGTCGACCCCGCGCTACAGTGCATCGTGGAGGTGGATGCCTCGGACACGGGAGTAGGAGCAGTTTTATCCCAGCGGTCACCGGACGATGGCGCCAAACGACCTTGTGCCTTCTTCTCCCGGCGCTTGTCCCCGGCGGAGAGGAACTACGATGTGGGGGACAGAGAGCTCCTGGCCATCAAACTCGCCTTACAGGAGTGGCGCCACTGGCTAGAGGGGGCGGACCTGCCGTTCGTGGTCCTGACGGACCACAAGAACTTAGAATATTTACGATCTGCCAAGCGCCTGAACGCCCGCCAGGCGCGCTGGTCTTTGTTCTTCGCCAGGTTCCATTTTACCATCACCTTCAGGCCAGGCTCCAAGAACGGCCTGCCTGACGCCCTCTCTAGGCAGTTTACCCCCGTGGAGGCTGAGGAGATGCCCCACACCATCCTGCCCAGGTCGTGCGTCGTGGGTGCCATCTCTTGGGACATCAGGAGCAAGATCCGGAAGGCGCAGGAGGTGGAACCTGATCCTGGCGGCGGACCGGTAGGAAGACTGTTCGTGCCATCTGCGGTCCGAGGAGAGGTCATCCACTGGCTCCACACCTCCCGGCTCACCTGTCATCCCGGCACCTCCCGGATGATCAACCTCCTCCAACGGTCCTTTTGGTGGCCAGGCCTGCGGAGGGACGCAGCCCGCTACGCCCGGGCTTGCCCAATCTGTGCCACCTGCAAATCGGGAAATGCCCCTCCAGCGGGTCTGCTCCAGCCCCTGCCTGTTCCTGGCAGGCCCTGGTCGCACATCGCGTTGGATTTCATCACCGGACTCCCTGTTTCCAACTCCTTTGACACCATCCTGACCATCGTGGACCGTTTCTCCAAGGCGGCGCACTTCGTCCCCCTGCGAGGTCTCCCTACTGCCCTGGAGACGGCGGATCTCCTCGTCCAACACGTGGTCAGGCTGCACGGGATTCCGGTGGACGTGGTCTCAGACCGGGGCCCCCAATTTTCGTCCGAGGTTTGGAGGTCATTCTGTAACGCCATCGGAGCCAAGGTGAGCCTCTCCTCCGGCCATCACCCCCAGTCCAACGGGCAGTGTGAGCGGACCAACCAGGAGCTGGAGGCTGCGCTCCGCTGTGTGACCTCATCCAAACCAACGTCCTGGAGCAACCATCTCGCCTGGGTTGAGTATGCGCATAATACCGCTCGCTCTTCTGCTACGGGGATGTCTCCCTTCAAGGCGTCCCTGGGTTACGACACCCCGCTGTTTCCAGAGCAGGAGAGTGAGGTAACTGTCCCCTCAGTTAAAGCACATCTCAGGCAGTTCTGCTCCATCTGGACTGCCGCGCGTAATGCGCTTTTACGCACAGCGGAGCGCAATAG
Source organism: Pholidichthys leucotaenia (assembly GCA_020510985.1). Lineage (NCBI taxonomy): Eukaryota > Metazoa > Chordata > Actinopteri > Cichliformes > Pholidichthyidae > Pholidichthys > Pholidichthys leucotaenia. The sequence goes on along the minus strand of CM035839.1, from coordinate 77,041,942 downwards.
AACTGTGGCGGACCGGCATAGAAGACCTGCCCCGGCGTACAGAGTTGGGCAACGTGTCTACGTTTCCACCCAGGACGTCACCCTAAAAGGCAAGAGGAGAAAGCTGGCACAGCGCTTCATGGGTCCCTATCCCATCACCCGGATCATCAACCCGGTGGCTGTGCGCGTGGCTATTCCCCCCTCCCTCCGCATCCATCCCACCTTCCACGTGTCAAAGGTGAAGCTGGCAGTCACCGACCCCCTTTGCCCTCCTCCTGCAGCGCAACCCGCGCCCCGGATGATTGGTGGCCATCCGGCCTGGTCCGTCTCCTCCATCCTGGACTCCCGGCGCCGAGGTCGTGGGTTGCAATACTTGGTGGACTGGGAGGGCTATGGGCCCGAGCATCGACAGTGGGTGCCCCCGTCGTTCGTGTTGGACCCATCGCTCATCGCGGACTTCCACCGAGCGCACCCGGATAAGCCATCGCCAGGAGGCGCTGCTAGAGGGGGGAGTACTGTCACGCCACGCCATTCATCAGCGGCGCCACCTGCTCACGCCCCTGATCATCATCAGCGGCGAGGGATAAGGGCCGCCTCGCCCGGAGCCTCGGCCTGAAGCCGTCAGACTTCGTCCCTCACCGTTGTGAGTCACCTCCAAAATCTTCAGCACAAACATTTGGGTAAGAAGCCCTTACCTTCTTTTTCTCCAGTCTGCTCCCCTGTGCACAGGTGGATTTCCCGGCGGCAGACGACGTCCTTCCAACGCCCATTCCTCGCTGCTGCACTGAGCTCTCCAGGTGGCTGTCTCCCGGATCTCGCCCCTTGCTGTGCCAGCTATCCTGCCCATCCAAGTAAGTCCTTCTCTCGCCATAATCTCCTCTGTGTTGGTGTATGCCTGTCACCCTCTCCCTGTGCTTTTTCCCATAGGGTTGCTCGGCTGTACGGTGACCTGCCTCTGTGCCTGAAGCAGACGCCACCACCAACACATTGACATCCCACAGACACGCACTCATTCACGCCTGTTGTTAATAAACTATTTGAACTACTCTGAGCCTGTGTGTGCGTCTCCTGAGCCGTGCGTTATGTCATTAATAAGATCAAAATTAGAAGCATAAATGCACAGTTTCAGCCAGTAACTACAAGTTGTTCCGAATTTGTGTTTTAAGCCTTGGGGGATGAGGGGGGGGGGGGGGGTGCGCTCCCTATCTGGGAATGTTCTTGAGAGAGTTCATCTACTATTCTTCCCGATGTCTGGGGAGGCTGGAATTTTCAGGTATTCATAAGATCAGCATTAGACCCCTAAATGCAAAGTTTAAGCCCGAAACTCCAAGTTGTTCCGATTTTGAGTTTGAAGCCTGGGGGTGGGGGTGGGGGGGGCACTCCCTATCTGGAATTGTTCTTGAGAGACTTCAACTACTACACTTCCCGATGTCTGGGGAGGCTTAAATTTTCAGGCATTGTTAAGATCAAAATTAGAAGCCTAAATGCACAGTTTAAGCCAGCAACTACAAGTTGTTCCGATTTTGTGTTTTAAGCCTAAGGGGGGTGGGGGGGGGCGCCCTATCTTGGCTTGTTCTAGAAAGACTTCAACTACTATACTTTCCGATGTCTGGGAAGGCTAAAATTTTTAGGTATTGATAACATCAACATTAGAAACCTAAATGCAAAGTTTCAGAAGCAACTACAAGTTGTTCCGATTTTGAGTTTTAAGCCTGGGGGGGGGGGGGGGGGGCTTTCCCTTTCAGGGCTTGTTCTAGACAGAGTTCAACTACAATACTTCCCGATGTCTAGGGACCCTGAAATTTTCAGGTATTAATAAGATCAACATTAGAACTCTATATGCACAGTTTCAGCCCGCAACTCCAAGTTGTTCCTATTTTTAGTTTGAAGCATGGGGGTGGAGGCGCTCCCTATCTGGGCTTGCTCTTGAGAGAGTTCAACTACTGTACTTCTCAATGTCTGGGGAGGCTTAAATTTTAAGGTTTTCTTAGTATCAACATTAGAACCCTAAATGCAAATTTTCAGCCCGTAACTCCAAATTGTTCCAATTTTGAGATTGAAGCCGAAAGGGGGTGGGGGGGAGGCACTCCCTATCAGGGCTTGTTATTTAAAGAGATCACCAACTATACTTCCCGATGTCTTGGGGTGCTGAAATTTTAAGGTATTCATAAGATCAACATTAGAACCCTAAATGAAAAATTTTAGCCCGCAACTTCAAGTTGTTCCGATTTTGAGTTTGAAACCTAAGGGGGGGGGGGGGGCTCCTATCTGGGATTATTCTTCAGAGAGTTCAACTACTATACTTCCTGATGTCTTTGGATGCTCAAATTTTTAGGTATTGATAAGATCAACATTACAACCCTAAATGCAAAGTTTCAGACCGCAACTACAAGTTGTTCCGATTTTGAGTTTTAAGCCTGGGGTGGGGGGGTGCGCTCCCTATCTGGAATTGTTTTTGAGAGAGTTAAAACTACTATACTTCATGATGTCTGGCCATGCTTAAATTTTCAGGTATTAATAAGATCATAATTAGAACCTTAAATGCAAAGTTTCAGCATGCAACTAAAAGTAGTTCCGATTTTGAGTTTTAAGCCTGGGGGGGGGGGGGCACTCTCTATCGGCGCTTGTTCTAGAAAGAGTTCAACTACTATACTTCCCGATGTCTTTAGAGGCTGAAATTTTCTGGTATTCATAAGATCAACATTAGAACCCTAAATGAAAAGTTTTACCTGCAACTTCAAGTTGTTCCGATTTTGAGTTTGAAGCCTAAGGGGGTGGGGGGGCAGGGCTGCCTATCTGGGATTGTTCTTTAGAGAGTTCAACTACCATACTTCCCGATTAGATTAGATTAGATTAGATTCAACTTTATTGTCATTACACATGTATGAATACAAGGTAACGAAACACAGTTTAGCATCCAATAAGAAGTGCAAAGGACAGCAGTGCAGTATATACGGTAATTAACAGTATGTGCAATTTAAGCAAATATATGCAAATATATGCAGCAGTGCATATATTGTCTGGGGAGGCTTAAATTTTCACATATTCATAAGATGAAAATTAGAAACCTAAATTAAAAGTTTAAGCCAACAACTCCAACTATTTCCGATTTGAGTTTGGAGCCTATAACTTGAGGGGGCGGTGTACTCCCTATCTGGGCTTCTTCTTGAGAGTTCAAATAATATACTTCCCGACGTCTTGGGATGCTTAAATTTTCAGGTATTCTTAAGATCAACATTAGTACCCTAAATGCAATATTTAAGACTGAAACTCCAAGTTTGTTCGATATTGAGTTTGAAGCATCACGGGGGGTGGGGGGAGGAGTCCCTGAAAAAGACTGAGTGGAACAGAAAACCTGCAGTGGAATGGCCCTCACTGCCCACCCCTGGTATAGGCGATTGTTCTTTTCAGAGTTCACCTATATTTCCCTATGTCATGTGAGGCTGAAATTTTCAGGTATTCGTAAGATCAACATTAGAACCCTAAATGAAAAGTTTCTTCCCGAAACTCCATGTTGTTCCGATTTTGAGTTTGAAGCCTAAGGTGGTGGGGGCACTCCCTATGTGGGATTGTTCTTGTGAGAGTTCAACTACTATTCTTCCCGATGTCTGGGGAGGCTGAAATTTTCAGGTATTCATAAGCTCAACATTAGACCCCTAAATGCAAAGTTTAAGCTCGAAACTCTAAGTTGTTCTGAGTTTGAGTTTTAAGCCTGGGGGGGGGGGCACTCCCTATCTGGAATTGTTCTTGAGAGAGTTCAACTACTATACTTCCCGATGTCTGGGGAGGCTGAAATTTTCAGGTATTGATAAGATCAACATTATAACACGAAATAAAAAGCCCGCAACTCCAAGTGGATCCGATTTTGAGTTTGAACCCTAAGGGGGGGGGGGGGGGGTGCTCCGAAGCTTGGATTGTTCTAGAGAGAATTCAACTACTATACTTCCCGATTTCTTGGGAGGATTAAATTTTCAGGTATTTATAAGATCAAAATTTTAACCCTAAATGCAAAGTTTCAGCCCGCAACTACAAGTGGATCCTATAATGAGTTTGAAGCCTAAGGGGGTGGGGGTGGGGGCTACCAATCTTGGATTGTTCTAGAATGAGTTTAACTACTATACTTCCTAATGTCTGGGGAGGCTTAAATTTTCAGGTATTGATAAGATCAACATTAGAACCCTAAATTCACAGTTTCAGCCCGCAACTCCAAGTTTTTCCGATTTGAGTTTGAAGCCTTGGGGGGGGGGGGGTGCTCCCTATCTCGGCTTTTTCTTGAAAGGTCATCTACTATACTTCCCGATGTCTTGGGAGGCGTAAATTTTAAGGTATTCATATGATCAACATTAGAACCCTAAATGCAAAGTTTCAGCCCGAAACTCAAAGTTTGTCCGATTTTGAGTTTGAAGTCTAAGGGGGCGGGGGGGGGGGGGGCTTCCAATCTTGGTTTGTTCTAGAGAGTGTTCAACTACTATACTTATCGATGTTTGGGGAGGATTAAATTTTCAGGTATTAATAAGATCAACATTAGAAGCCGAAAGGCACAGTTTCAGCCCGCAACTAAATTTATTCCGATTTTGAGTTTGAAGCATAAAGTGTGGGCGGGGGGGGGGGGGCTCCCTATCTGGGATTGTTCTTTATAGAGTTCACCTACTATTCTTCCCGATGTCTGGGGAGGATGAAATTTAAAGGTATTGATAAGATCAAGAATATAACCCTAAATGCAAAGTTTCAGCCCGCAACTCAAAGTGGATCCGATTTTGAGATTGAAGCCTAAGGGGGGGGGGGGGGGGGCTCCCAATCTTGGATTGTTCTAGAAAGAGTTCAAGTACTATACTTCCTGATGTCTGAGTAAGCTGAAATTTTCATGTATTAATAAGATCATAATTAGAACCCTAAAAGCACAGTTTCAGCCAGCAACTCCAAGTTTTTCCGATTTGAGTTTGAAGGCTAAATGGGGGGGGGGGGGGAGCTCCCGATCTCGGCTTGTTCTTGAAAGTTTAACATCAAAGTTTCAGCCTACAACACCAAGCGGATCCAATTTTGAGTTTGATGCCTCAGGGGTGGGGTGGGGGGGGCCTTCCCAATCTTGGATTGTTCTAGCGAAAGTTCAACTTCTATACTTCCCGATGTCTTGGGAGGATTAAATTTTCAGGTATTTATAACATCAAATTTAGAAGCCTAAATGCACAGTTTCAGCCAGAAACTACAAGTTGTTCCGATTTTGTGTTTTAAGCCTAAGGGGGGGGGGGGGACTCCCTATCTGGGATTGTTCTTGAGAGAGTTCAACTACTATTTTTCCCCATGGTTGGGGAGGCTGAAATTTTCAGGTATTCATAAGATCAACATTAGACCCCTAAATGCAAAGTTTAAGCCCGAAACTCCAAGTTGTTCCGATTTTGAGTTTGAAGCCTGCCGGGGGATGGGGGGGTTCCCTATCTGGAATTGTTCTTGAGAGACTTCAACTACTACACTTCCCGATTTCTGGGGAGGCTTAAATTTTCAGGTTTTGATAAGATCAACATTATATCACTAAATGCAAAGTTTTAGCCCGCAACTCCAAGTGGATCCGATTTTGAGTTTGAATCCTGAGGGGGGGGGGGGGGGGGCTCCGATTGTTCTAGAGAGAGTTCAACTACTATACTTCCTGATGTATTGGGAGGATTAAATTTTCAGGTATTTATAAGATCAAAATTAGAAGCCTAAATGCACAGTTTCAGCGAGCAACTACAGGTTGTTTCCATTTTGTGTTTTAAGCCTAAGGAAGGGGGGGGCTCTCCCAATCTGGGCTTCTTCTAGAAAGAGTTCAACTACTATACTTCCGATGTCTAGGGAGGCTGAAATTTTCAGGTATTCATAACATCAACATTAGAAACCTAAATGCAAAGTTTAAGCCAGAAACTCCAAGTTGTTCCGATTTTGTGTTTGAAGCCTAAGGGGGGGGGGGGGGGGCTCCCAATCTTGGATTGTTCTAGAGAGTGTTCAACTACTATACTTATCGATGTTTGGGGAGGATTAAATTTTCAGGTATTAATAAGATCAATATTAGAAGCCTAAATGCACAGTTTCAGCCCGCAACTAAATTTATTCCGATTTTGAGTTTGAAGTATAAAGTGGGGGGGGGGGGTTTCTACCAATCTTGGATTGTTCTAGAGAGAGTTTAACTACTATACTTCCTGAGGTCTGGGAAGGCTTAAATTTTCAGGTATTGATTAAATCAACATTATAACCCTAAATGCAAAGTTTCAGCCCGCAGCTACAAGTGGATCCTATTTTGAGTTTGAAGCCTAAGGTGGGGGGGGGGGGGGGCTACCAATCTTGGATTGTTCTAGAATAGGTTTAACTACTATACTTCCTAATGTCTGGGGAGGCTTAAATTTGCAGGTATTGATAAGATCAACATTAGAACCCTAAATGCACAGTTTCAGCCCGCAACTCCAAGTTTTTCCGATTTGAGTTTGAAGCCTAAGGGTGGGGGGGGGGGGTGCTCCCTATCTCGGCTTGTTCTTGTAAGTTCAACTACTATACTTCCCGATGTCTTGGGAGGCGTAAATTTTAAGGTATTCATAAGATCAACATTAGAACCCTAAATGCAAAGTTTCATCCCACAACTCCAAGTGGATCCGATTTTGAGATTGAAACCTAAGGGGGGGGAGGCTCCCAATCTTGGATTGTTCTAGAAAGAGTTCAACTACTATACTTCCTGATGTCTGAGTAAGCTGAAATTTTCAAGTATTAATAAGATCATAATTAGAACCCTAAAAGCACAGTTTCAGCCCGCAACTCCAAGTGGATGTGATTTTGAGATTGAAACCTAAGGGGGGGGGGGGCTCCCAATCTTGGATTGTTCTAGAAAGAGTTCAACTACTATACTTCCTGATGTCTGAGTAAGCTGAAATTTTCAGTTATTAATAAGATCATAATTAGAACCCTAAAAGCACAGTTTCAGCTCGCAACTCCAAGTTTTTCCGATTTGAGTTTGAAGGCTAAGGGGGGGGGGGGGGTTCCCGATCTCGGCTTGTTCTTGAAAGTTCAACTACTATACTGCCCGATGTCTTGGGAGGCTTAAATTTTCATCTATTCAAAAGATCAACATTAGAATCCTAAATTAAAAGTTTCACCCCTGAAGTCCAAGTTGTTCCGATTTTGAGTTTGAATCCTGGGGGGGGGGGGGGGGGGGACTCCCAATCTTGGATTGTTCTAGAGAGAGTTTAACTACTATACTTCCCGATGTCTGGGGAGGCTTAAATTTTCAGGTATTGATAAAATCAACATTATAACCCTAAATGCAAAGTTTCAGCCCTCAACTCCAAGTGGATCCTATTTTGAGTTTGAAGCCTAAAGGGAGGGGCGTGGCGCTCCCAATGTGGGATTGTTCTAGAGAGAGTTCAAATACTATACTTTCCGATGTCTGGGGAGGCTTACATTTTCTAGTATTAATAATATTAACATTAGAACCCAAAATGCAAATTTTCAGCATACAACTACAAGTTGTTCCGATTTTGAGTTTTATTCCTAAAGCGGGGGGGAGGTGCTCCCTATCTGGGCTTGCTCTTGAGGAGATCAACTACTATAATTCACGATGTCTGGGGAGGATGAAATTTTCCGGTATTCATAGTATCAACATCAGTACCCTAAAACTAAATTTTAAGGCCGCAACTCCAAGTTGTTTCGATTTTGAGTTTGAAGCATAAAGGGGGGTGGGGGGAGACGTTGCCTTTTGGGGCTTGTTCATTAAAGAGCTCAACTACTATACTTCCCGATGTCTGGGGAGGCTGAAATTTTAATGTATTCAAAAGATCACCATTAGAACCCTAAAAGGAAAGTTTCAGCCCGAAACTCCAAGTTTGTCCGATTTTGAGATTGAAGCATAACGGGGTTGGAGTGGGTGGGGATTACCTCCCTATAGGGGATTTTTCTTTACAGAGTTCACCTACTATACTTCCCCATGTCATGTGAGGCTGAAATTTTCAGGTATTCGTAAGATAAACATTAGAATCCTATTAGAAAATTTTCAGCCCGAAACTCCAAGTTTTTCCGATTTTGAGTTTGAAGCCTAGGGGGGGTGAGGGGGGGATGCTCCTTATCTGGTATTGTTCTTGAGAGAGTTCAACTACTTTTCTTCCCCATGTCATGTGAGGCTGAAATTTTCAGGTATTCATAAGATCAACATTAGAACCCTATATGCAAAGTTTCAGCCCGAAACTTCAAGTTTGTCCGATTTTGAGTTTGAAGCATAACGGGGGATGGGGGGGGGGGGGGTAGTCCGTCCCTATAGTGGCTTGTTCTTTACAGAGTTCACCTACTATACTTCCTAATGTCATGGGAGGCTGAAATTTTCAGTCATTCAAAAGATCAACGTTATAACCCTAAATGCAAAGTTTTAGCCCGCAACTCCAAGTGGATCCGATTTTGACTTTTAAGACTGTGGGGGGGGGGGGGGCTCCCAATCTTGGATTGTTCTAGAAAGAGTTCAACTACTATACTTCCCGATGTCTTGGGAGGATTAAATTTTCAGGTATTCATAAGATCAAGATTAGAACCCTATATGTAAAGTTTCAGCTTGAAACTTCAAGTTTGTCCGATTTTGAGTTTGAAGCATAACGGGGGGGGGGGGGGGTAGTCCGTCCCTATAGGGGCTTGTTCTTTACAGAGTTCACCTACTATACTTCCTAATGTCATGGGAGGCTGAAATTTTCAGTTATTCAAAAGATCAACATTAGAACTCTAAATGAAAAGTTTCAGCCCAAAACTCCAAGTTGTTCCATTTTTAAGTTTGAAGCCTGAGGGGGGGGGGCACTCCCTATCTTGGCTTGTTCTAGACATAGTTCAACTACTATACATCCCAATGTCATGTGAGGCTGCAATTTTCAGGTATTCATAAGATCAACATTAAAACCCTAAATGCAAAGTTTCAGCATGCAACTACAAGTTGTTCCGATTTTGAGTTTGAAGACTTGGGGGGGGGAGGGGGGGGCGCTCCCTATCTGGGCTTGCTCTTGAGAGAGTTCAACTACTATACTTTCCGATGCCTGGGGAGGCTGAAATTTTAAGGTATTCAAAATATCAACATTAGAACCCTCAATGCAGATTTTAAGCCCGCAAATCCAAGTTCTTCCGATTTTGACTTTGAAACCTAAAGGGGGTGGGGGGAGGCACTCCCTATCAGGGCTTGTTTTTTAAAGAGTTCACCGACTATACTTCCCGATGTCTGGGGGTGCTGAAATTTTCAGGTATTCATAAGATCAACATTAGAACCCTAAATGAAAATTTTCAGTCCGAAACTTTAAGTTGTTCCAATTTTGAGTTGGAATCCTAAGGGGGGGGGGGGGCACTCCCAATCTTGGATTGTTCTAGAGAGAGTTCAACTACTGTACTTCCCTATGTCTGGGGAGGATTACATATTCAGGCATTGATAAGATCAATATTTTAACCCTAAATGCAAAGTTTCAGCCCACAACTCCAAGTGGATCCGATTTTGAGTTTGATGCCTAAGGGGTGGGGGGTGGGGGGGGCCTCCAAGTCTTGGATTGTTCTAGCGAAAGTTTAACTTCGATACTTCCCGACGTCTTGGGAGGATTAAATTTTCAGGTATTAATAAGATCAACATTAGAAGCCTAAATGCACAGTTTCAGCCCGCAACTAAATTTATTCCGATTTTGAGTTTGAAGCATAAAGTGGGGGCGGGGAGGGGGGGCTCCCTATCTGGGATTGTTCTTTATAGAGTTCAACTACTATTCTTCCCGATGTCTGGGGAGGATGAAATTTAAAGGTATTGATAAGTTTAACATTATAATACTAAATGCAAAGTTTCAGCCCGCAACTCAAAGTGGATCCGATTTTGAGATTGAAGCCTAAGGGGGGGGGGGGGGCGCCCATTCTTGGATTGTTCTAGAAAGAGTTCAAGTACTATACTTCCTGATGTCTGAGTAAGCTGAAATTTTCATGTATTAATAAGATCATAATTAGAACCCTAAAAGCACAGTTTCAGCCAGCAACTCCCAAGTTTTTCCGATTTGGGTTTGAAGGCTAAATGGGGGGGGGGGGAGCTCCCGATCTCGGCTTGTTCTTGAAAGTTTAACTACTATACTTCCCGATGTCTGGGGAGGCTTAAATTTTCAGGTATTGATAAAATCAATATTATAACCCTAAATGCTAAGTTTCAGCCCGCAACTACAAGTGGATCCTATTTTGAATTTGAAGCCTAAGGGGTGGGGGTGGGGGGGCTCCCAATCTTGGATTGTTCTAGAATGAGTTTAACTACTATACTTCCTAATGTCTGGGGAGGCTTAAATTTTCAGGTATTGATAAGATCAACATTAGAACCCTATATGCACAGTTTCAGCCCGTAACTCGGCAAGTTTTTCCGATTTGAGTTTGAAGCCTAAAGGGGGTGGGGGGTTGCTCCCTATCTCGGCTTGATCTTGAAAGTTCAACTATTATACTTCCCGATGTCTTGGGAGACTTAAATTTTAAGGTATTCATAAGATCAACATTAGAACCCTAAATGCAAAGTTTCAGCCCGAAACTCAAAGTTTGTCCGATTTTGAGTTTGAAGCATAACGGGGAGGGGGGGGGGGGGTAGTTGTTCCCTATAGGGGATTGTTCTTTATAGAGTTAACCTATTATAATTCCCAATGTCATGGGAGGCTGAAATTTTCAGGTATTCATGAGATCAACATTAAAACCCTAAATGAAAAGTTTCAGTCCGAAACTCCAAGTTGTTCCGATTTTGGGTTTGAAGCCTAAGGGGGGGGGGGGGGGGTGGCAGGGCTGCCTATCTGGGATTGTTCTTTAGAGAGTTCAACTACCATACTTCCCGATTAGATTTGATTAGATTAGATTCAACTTTATTGTCATTACACATGTATGAATACAAGATAACGAAACACAGTTTAGCATCCAATCCGAAGTGCAAAGGACAGCAGTGCAGTATATACGGTAATTAACAGTATGTGCAATTTAAGCAAATATATGCAAATATATGCAGCAGTGCATGTATTGTCTGGGGAGGCTTAAATTTTCACATATTCATAAGATGAAAATTAGAAACCTAAATTAAAAGTTTAAGCCAACAACTCCAACTATTTCCGATTTGAGTTTGGAGCCTATAACTTGGGGGGGGGGGGGGTGTACTCCCTATCTGGGCTTCTTCTTGAGAGTTCAAATACTATACTTCCCGACGTCTTGGGATGCTTAAATTTTCAGGTATTCTTAAGATCAACATTAGTACCCTAAATGCAATATTTAAGACTGAAACTCCAAGTTTGTTCGATATTGAGTTTAAAGCATCATGGGGGGTGGGGGGGGGAGTCCCTCCGTATAGGCGATTGTTCTTTTCAGAGTTCACCTATATTTCCCTATGTCATGTGAGGCTGAAATTTTCAGGTATTCGTAAGATCAACATTAGAACCCTAAATGAAAAGTTTCTTCCCGAAACTCCAAGTTGTTCCGATTTTGAGTTTGAAGCCTAAGGTGGTGGGGGCACTCCCTATGTGGGATTGTTCTTGTGAGAGTTCAGCTACTATTCTTCCCGATGTCTGGGGAGGCTGAAATTTTCAGGTATTCATAAGCTCAACATTAGACCCCTAAATGCAAAGTTTAAGCTCGAAACTCTAAGTTGTTCTGAGTTTGAGTTTTAAGCCTGGGGGGGGGGGGGGGGGGCGCTCCCGATCTGGAATTGTTCTTGAGAGAGTTCAACTACTATACTTCCCGATGTCTGGGGAGGCTGAAATTTTCAGGTATTGATAAGATCAACATTATAACACAAAATGAAAACCCCGCAACTCCAAGTGGATCCGATTTTGAGTTTGAACCCTAAGGGGGGGGGGGTGCTCCGAATCTTGGATTGTTCTAGAGAAAATTCAACTATTATACTTCCCGATTTCTTGGGAGGATTAAATTTTCAGGTATTTATAAGATCAAAATTTTAACCCTAAATGCAAAGTTTCAGCCCGCAACTCCAAGTGGATCCTATTTTGAGTTTGAAGCCTAAGGGGAGGGGCGTGGCGCTCCCAATCTGGGATTGTTCTAGAGAGAGTTCAAATACTATACTTCCCGATGTCTGGGGAGGCTTAAATTTTCTAGTATTAATAATATTAACATTAGAACCCTAAATGCAAATTTTCAGCATGCAACTACAAGTTGTTCTGATTTTGAGTTTTATTCCTAAAGGGTGGGGGGGAGGTTCTCCCTATCTGGGCTTGCTCTTGAGGAGATCAACTACTATAATTCCCGATGTCTGGGGAGGATGAAATTTTCAGGTATTCATAGTATCAACATCAGTACCCTAAAACTAAATTTTAAGGGCGCAACTCCAAGTTGTTTCGATTTTGAGTTTGAAGCATAAAGGGGGGGTGGGGGGAGACGTTGCCTATTGGGGCTTGTTCATTAAAGAGTTCAACTACTATACTTTCCCATGTCATGTGAGGCTGAAATTTTCAGGTATTCGTAAGATAAACATTAGAACCCTATAAGAAAAGTTTCAGCCCGAAACTCCAAGTTGTTCCGATTTTGAGTTTGAAGCCTAAGGGGGGTGGGGGTGGGGACGCTCCTTATCTGGGATTGTTCTTGAGAGAGTTCAATTACTTTTCTTCCCGATGTCTGTGGAGCCTGAAATTTTCAGGTATTCATAAGATCAACATTAGAACCGTATATGCAAAGTTTCAGCCCGAAACTTCAAGTTTGTCCAATTTTGAGTTTGAGGCATAACGGTGGTGGTGGTGGGGGGGGGGTAGTCCGTCCCTATAGGGGCTTGTTCTTTACAGAGTTCACCTCCTATAAGATAAGATAAGATAAGATAAGCCTTTATTAGTCCCACAACGGGGAAATTCCAGGATTGCAACAGCACAGGGATAGCAACACTCAGAGCAACAATCAGAAGGCAATAAAAAAAAAAAAAAAAAAAAAAAAAAAAACAAGCAAGCAAGAGCAGCTAATATACATATACTGTATATACTATGTATACTACTATACTTCCTAATATCATGGGAGGCTGAAATTTTCAGGTATTCAAAAGATCAACATTATAACCCTAAATGCAAAGTTGTAGCCCGCAACTCCAAGTGGATCAGATTTTGACTTTGAAGCCTGGGGGGGGGGGGGGGGGCTCCCAATCTTGGATTGTTCTAGAAAGAGTTCAACTACTATACATCCCAATGTCATGTGAGGCTGCAATTTTCAGGTATTCGTAAGATCAACATTAGAACCCTAAATGCAAAGTTTCAGCATGCAACTCAAAGTGGATCCGATTTTGAGATTGAAGCCTAAGGGGGGGGGGGGGCGCCCATTCTTGGATTGTTCTAGAAAGAGTTCAAGTACTATACTTCCTGATGTCTGAGTAAGCTGAAATTTTCATGTATTAATAAGATCATAATTAGAACCCTAAAAGCACAGTTTCAGCCAGCAACTCCAAGTTTTTCCGATTTGGGTTTGAAGGCTAAATGGGGGGGGGGGGGGAGCTCCCGATCTCGGCTTGTTCTTGAAAGTTTAACTACTATACTTCCCGATGTCTGGGGAGGCTTAAATTTTCAGGTATTGATAAAATCAATATTATAACCCTAAATGCTAAGTTTCAGCCCGCAACTACAAGTGGATCCTATTTTGAATTTGAAGCCTAAGGGGTGGGGGTGGGGGGGCTCCCAATCTTGGATTGTTCTAGAATGAGTTTAACTACTATACTTCCTAATGTCTGGGGAGGCTTAAATTTTCAGGTATTGATAAGATCAACATTAGAACCCTATATGCACAGTTTCAGCCCGTAACTCGGCAAGTTTTTCCGATTTGAGTTTGAAGCCTAAAGGGGGTGGGGGGTTGCTCCCTATCTCGGCTTGATCTTGAAAGTTCAACTATTATACTTCCCGATGTCTTGGGAGACTTAAATTTTAAGGTATTCATAAGATCAACATTAGAACCCTAAATGCAAAGTTTCAGCCCGAAACTCAAAGTTTGTCCGATTTTGAGTTTGAAGCATAACGGGGGGGGGGGGGGGGTAGTTGTTCCCTATAGGGGATTGTTCTTTATAGAGTTAACCTATTATAATTCCCAATGTCATGGGAGGCTGAAATTTTCAGGTATTCATGAGATCAACATTAAAACCCTAAATGAAAAGTTTCAGTCCGAAACTCCAAGTTGTTCCGATTTTGGGTTTGAAGCCTAAGGGGGGGGGGGGGGGTGGCAGGGCTGCCTATCTGGGATTGTTCTTTAGAGAGTTCAACTACCATACTTCCCGATTAGATTTGATTAGATTAGATTCAACTTTATTGTCATTACACATGTATGAATACAAGATAACGAAACACAGTTTAGCATCCAATCCGAAGTGCAAAGGACAGCAGTGCAGTATATACGGTAATTAACAGTATGTGCAATTTAAGCAAATATATGCAAATATATGCAGCAGTGCATGTATTGTCTGGGGAGGCTTAAATTTTCACATATTCATAAGATGAAAATTAGAAACCTAAATTAAAAGTTTAAGCCAACAACTCCAACTATTTCCGATTTGAGTTTGGAGCCTATAACTTGGGGGGGGGGGGGTGTACTCCCTATCTGGGCTTCTTCTTGAGAGTTCAAATACTATACTTCCCGACGTCTTGGGATGCTTAAATTTTCAGGTATTCTTAAGATCAACATTAGTACCCTAAATGCAATATTTAAGACTGAAACTCCAAGTTTGTTCGATATTGAGTTTAAAGCATCATGGGGGGTGGGGGGGGGAGTCCCTCCGTATAGGCGATTGTTCTTTTCAGAGTTCACCTATATTTCCCTATGTCATGTGAGGCTGAAATTTTCAGGTATTCGTAAGATCAACATTAGAACCCTAAATGAAAAGTTTCTTCCCGAAACTCCAAGTTGTTCCGATTTTGAGTTTGAAGCCTAAGGTGGTGGGGGCACTCCCTATGTGGGATTGTTCTTGTGAGAGTTCAGCTACTATTCTTCCCGATGTCTGGGGAGGCTGAAATTTTCAGGTATTCATAAGCTCAACATTAGACCCCTAAATGCAAAGTTTAAGCTCGAAACTCTAAGTTGTTCTGAGTTTGAGTTTTAAGCCTGGGGGGGGGGGGGGGCGCTCCCTATCTGGAATTGTTCTTGAGAGAGTTCAACTACTATACTTCCCGATGTCTGGGGAGGCTGAAATTTTCAGGTATTGATAAGATCAACATTATAACACAAAATGAAAACCCCGCAACTCCAAGTGGATCCGATTTTGAGTTTGAACCCTAAGGGGGGGGGGGGGGGTGCTCCGAATCTTGGATTGTTCTAGAGAAAATTCAACTATTATACTTCCCGATTTCTTGGGAGGATTAAATTTTCAGGTATTTATAAGATCAAAATTTTAACCCTAAATGCAAAGTTTCAGCCCGCAACTCCAAGTGGATCCTATTTTGAGTTTGAAGCCTAAGGGGAGGGGCGTGGCGCTCCCAATCTGGGATTGTTCTAGAGAGAGTTCAAATACTATACTTCCCGATGTCTGGGGAGGCTTAAATTTTCTAGTATTAATAATATTAACATTAGAACCCTAAATGCAAATTTTCAGCATGCAACTACAAGTTGTTCTGATTTTGAGTTTTATTCCTAAAGGGTGGGGGGGAGGTTCTCCCTATCTGGGCTTGCTCTTGAGGAGATCAACTACTATAATTCCCGATGTCTGGGGAGGATGAAATTTTCAGGTATTCATAGTATCAACATCAGTACCCTAAAACTAAATTTTAAGGGCGCAACTCCAAGTTGTTTCGATTTTGAGTTTGAAGCATAAAGGGGGGGTGGGGGGAGACGTTGCCTATTGGGGCTTGTTCATTAAAGAGTTCAACTACTATACTTTCCCATGTCATGTGAGGCTGAAATTTTCAGGTATTCGTAAGATAAACATTAGAACCCTATAAGAAAAGTTTCAGCCCGAAACTCCAAGTTGTTCCGATTTTGAGTTTGAAGCCTAAGGGGGGTGGGGGTGGGGACGCTCCTTATCTGGGATTGTTCTTGAGAGAGTTCAATTACTTTTCTTCCCGATGTCTGTGGAGCCTGAAATTTTCAGGTATTCATAAGATCAACATTAGAACCGTATATGCAAAGTTTCAGCCCGAAACTTCAAGTTTGTCCAATTTTGAGTTTGAGGCATAACGGTGGTGGTGGTGGTGGGGGGGGGGGTAGTCCGTCCCTATAGGGGCTTGTTCTTTACAGAGTTCACCTCCTATAAGATAAGATAAGATAAGATAAGCCTTTATTAGTCCCACAACGGGGAAATTCCAGGATTGCAACAGCACAGGGATAGCAACACTCAGAGCAACAATCAGAAGGCAAGAAAAAAAAAAAAAAAAAAAAAAAAACAAGCAAGCAAGAGCAGCTAATATACATATACTGTATATACTATGTATACTACTATACTTCCTAATATCATGGGAGGCTGAAATTTTCAGGTATTCAAAAGATCAACATTATAACCCTAAATGCAAAGTTGTAGCCCGCAACTCCAAGTGGATCAGATTTTGACTTTGAAGCCTGGGGGGGGGGGGGGGGGGCTCCCAATCTTGGATTGTTCTAGAAAGAGTTCAACTACTATACATCCCAATGTCATGTGAGGCTGCAATTTTCAGGTATTCGAAAGATCAACATTAGAACCCTAAATGCAAAGTTTCAGCACGCAACTTCAAGTTGTTCCGATTTTGAGTTTGAAGACTGGCGGGGGGGGGGGGGGCGCTCCCTATCTTGGCTTGCTCTTGAGAGAGTTCAACTACTATACTTTCCGATGTCTGGGGAGACTGAAATTTTGAGGTATTCATAGTTTCAACTTTAGAACCCTAAATGTAAATTTTAAGCCCGCAAATCCAAGTTGTTCCGATTTTGACTTTGAAGCCTAAAGGGGGTGGGGGGAGGCACTCCCTATCAGGGCTTGTTCTTTAAAGAGTTCACCGACTATACTTCCCGATGTCTGGGGGTGCTGAAATTTTCTGGTATTCATAAGATCAACATTAGACCCCTAAATGCAAAGTTTAAACCCGAAACTCCAAGTTGTTCCGATTTTGAGTTTGAAGCCTGGTGGGGGGGGGGGGACGCTCCCTATCTGGAATTGTGCTTTAGAGAGTTCAACTACTAAACTTCCCAATGTCATGGGAGGCTGAAAATTTCAGGTATTCATAAGATCAACATTAGAACCCTAAATGAAAATTTTCAGTCTGAAACTTTAAGTTCTTCCGATTTTGAGTTGGAATCCGAAGGGGGTGGGCACTCCCAATCTTGGATTGTTCTAGAGAGAGTTAAACTACTGTACTTCCCCATGTCTGGGGACCATTACATATTCAGGCATTGATAAGATCAATATTTTAACCCGAAATGCAAAGTTTCAGCCCACAACACCAAGCGGATCCAATTTTGAGTTTGATGCCTCAGGGTTGGGGTGGGGGGGGCCTTCCCATTCTTGGATTGTTCTAGCGAAAGTTCAACTTCTATACTTCCCGATGTCTTGGGAGGATTAAATTTTCAGGTATTTATAACATCAAATTTAGAAGCCTAAATGCACAGTTTCAGCTAGAAACTACAAGTTGTTCCGATTTTGTGTTTTAAGCCTATGGGGGGGGGCACTCCCTATCTGGGATTGTTCTTTATAGAGTTCAACTACTATTTTTCCCGATGGTTGGGGAGGCTGAAATTTTCAGGTATTCATAAGATCAACATTAGACCCCTAAATGCAAAGTTTAAGCCCGAAACTCCAAGTTGTTCCGATTTTGAGTTTGAAGCCTGCCGGGGTGGGGGGGGGGGGTTCCCTATCTGGAATTGTTCTTGAGAGACTTCAACTACTACACTTCCCGATTTCTGGGGAGGCTTAAATTTTCAGGTATTGATAAGATCAACATTATAACACTAAATGCAAAGTTTTAGCCCGCAACTCCAAGTGGATCCGATTTTGAGTTTGAATCCTTAAGGGGGGGGGGGGGGCTCCGATTGTTCTAGAGAGAGTTCAACTACTATACTTCCTGATGTATTGGGAGGATTAAATTTTCAGGTATTTATAAGATCAAAATTAGAAGCCTAAATGCACAGTTTCAGCGAGCAACTACAAGTTGTTTCCATTTTGTGTTTTAAGCCTAAGGGGGGGGGGGGCTCTCCCAATCTGGGCATCTTCTAGAAAGAGTTCAACTACTATACTTCCGATGTCTAGGGAGGCTGAAATTTTCAGGTATTTATAACATCAACATTAGAAACCTAAATGCAAAGTTTAAGCCAGAAACTCCAAGTTGTTCCGATTTTGTGTTTGAAGCCTAAGGGGGGGCTCCCAATCTTGGATTGTTCTAGAGAGTGTTCAACTACTATACTTATCGATGTTTGGGGAGGATTAAATTTTCAGGTATTAATAAGATCAACATTAGAAGCCTAAATGCACAGTTTCAGCCCGCAACTAAATTTATTCCGATTTTGAGTTTGAAGCATAAAGTGGGGGCGGGGGGGGGGGGGGGGGTTCTACCAATCTTGGATTGTTCTAGAGAGAGTTTAACTACTATACTTCCTGAGGTCTGGGAAGGCTTAAATTTTCAGGTATTGATTAAATCAACATTATAACCCTAAATGTAAAGTTTCAGCCTGCAACTACAAGTGGATCCTATTTTGAGTTTGAAGCCTAAGGTGGGGGGGGGGCTACCAATCTTGGATTGCTCTAGAATAGGTTTAACTACTATACTTCCTAATGTCTGGGGAGGCTTAAATTTGCAGGTATTGATAAGATCAACATTAGAACCCTAAATGCACAGTTTCAGCCCGCAACTCCAAGTTTTTCCGATTTGAGTTTGAAGCCTAAGGGTGGGGGGGGGGGGGGTCCCTATCTCGGCTTGTTCTTGTAAGTTCAACTACTATACTTCCCGATGTCTTGGGAGGCGTAAATTTTAAGGTATTCATAAGATCAACATTAGAACCCTAAATGCAAAGTTTCATCCCACAACTCCAAGTGGATCCGATTTTGAGATTGAAACCTAAGGGGGGGGAGGCTCCCAATCTTGGATTGTTCTAGAAAGAGTTCAACTACTATACTTCCTGATGTCTGAGTAAGCTGAAATTTTCAAGTATTAATAAGATCATAATTAGAACCCTAAAAGCACAGTTTCAGCCAGCAACTCCAAGTGGATGCGATTTTGAGATTGAAACCTAAGGGGGGGGGGGCTCCCAATCTTGGATTGTTCTAGAAAGAGTTCAACTACTATACTTCCTGATGTCTGAGTAAGCTGAAATTTTCAGGTATTGATAAGATCATAATTAGAACCCTAAAAGCACAGTTTCAGCTCGCAACTCCAAGTTTTTCTGATTTGAGTTTGAAGGCTAAAGGGGGGGGGGGGTTCCCGATCTCGGCTTGTTCTTGAAAGTTCAACTACTATACTGCCCGATGTCTTGGGAGGCTTAAATTTTCATCTATTCATAAGATCAACATTAGAATCCTAAATTAAAAGTTTCACCCCTGAAGTCCAAGTTTGTCCGATTTTGAGTTTGAAGCATAACGGGGGGGTGGGGGGGTAGTTGTTCCCTATAGGGGATTGTTCTTTATAGAGTTAACCTATTATAATTCCCAATGTCATGGGAGGCTGAAATTTTCAGGTATTCATGAGATCAACATTAGAACCCTAAATGAAAATTTTCAGTCCAAAAGTCCAAGTTGTTCCGATTTTGGGTTTGAAGCCTAAGGGGGGGGGGGGGGCACTCCCAATCTTGGATTGTTCTAGAGCAACTTCAACTACTGTACTTCCCAATGTTTGGGGAGGATTACATTTTCAGGCATTGATAAGATCAACATTTTAACCCTAAATGCAAAGTTTCAGCCCGCAACTCCAAGTGGATCCGATTCTGATTTTGATGCCTAAGGGGTGGGGGGGTGGCTGCTCCCAATCTTGGATTGTTCTAGAGAAAGTTCATGTACTATACTTCCTGATGTCTGGGGAGGCTTAAATTTTCAGGTATTCATAAGATCAACATTAGACCCCTAAATGCAAAGTTTAAGCCCGAAACTCCAAGTTGTTCCGATTTTGAGTTTGAAGCCTGGGGGTTGGGGGTGGGGAGTGCTCCCTGTCTGGAATTGTTCTTGAGAGACTTCAACTACTACACTTCCCAATGTCTGGGGAGGCTTAAATTTTCAGGTATTGGTAAGATCAAAATTAGAAGCCTAAATGCACAGTTTTAGCCAGCAACTACAAGTTGTTCCGATTTTGTGTTTTAAGCCTAAGGGAGGGGGGGGGGGCGCCCTATCTTGGATTGTTCTAGAAAGACTTCAACTACTATACTTTCCGATGTCTGGGAAAGCTGAAATTTTTAGGTATTGATAACATCAACATTAGAAACCTAAATGCAAAGTTTCAGACAGCAACTACAAGTTGTTCCGATTTTGAGTTTTAAGCCTGGGGGGGGGGGGCGGGGCACTCCCTTTCAGGGCTTGTTCTAGACAGAGTTCAACTACTATACTTCCCGATGTCGAGGGACCCTGAAATTTTCAGGTATTAATAAGATCATCATTGGAACTCTAAATGCACAGTTTCAGCCCGCAACTCAAAGTTGTTCCTATTTTTAGTTTGAAGCATGGTTGGGGGGGGAGGCGCTCCCTATCTGGGCTTGCTCTTGAGAGAGTTCAACTACTGTACTTCTCGATTTCTGGGGAGGCTTAAATTTTAAGGTATTCATAGTATCAACATTAGAACCCTAAATGCAAATTTTCAGCCCGCAACTCCAAGTTGTTCCGATTTTGAGATTGAAGCCTTAAGGGGGTGGGGGGGAGACACTCCCTATCAGGGCTTGTTCTTTAAAGAGTTCACCAACTATACTTCCCGATGTCTTGGGGTGCTGAAATTTTAAGGTATTCATAAGATCAACATTAGAACCCTAAATGAAAAATTTTAGCCCGCAACTTCAAGTTTTTCCGATTTTGTTTTTGAAACCTAAGGGGGGGGGGGGGGCTCCTATCTGGGATTATTCTTGAGAGATTTCAACTATTATACTTCCTGATGTCTTTGGATGCCCAAATTTTTAGGTATTGATAAGATCAACATTACAACCCTAAATGCAAAGTTTCAGACCGCAACTACAAGTTGTTCTGATTTTGAGTCTTAAGCCTAAGGTGGGGGGGGGGGGGTCGGCACTCTCTATCTGGGCTTGTTCTAGAAAGAGTTCAACTACTATACTTCCCGATGTCTTTAGAGGCTGAAATTTTCAGGTATTCATAAGATCAACATTAGAACCCTAAATGAAAAGTTTTACCTGCAACTTCAAGTTGTTCCGATTTGGAGTTTGAAGCCTAAGGGGGACGGGGGGGGGGAACAGGGCTGCCTATCTGGGATTGTTCTTGAGAGAGTTCAACTACCATACTTCCCGATGTCTGGGGAGGCTTAAATTTTCACATATTCATAAGATGAAAATTAGAAACCTAAATTAAAAGTTTAAGCCAACAACTCCAACTCTTTCCGATTTGAGTTTGGAGCCTTTAACTTGAGGGGGGGGGGGGTATACTCCCTATCTGGGCTTCTTCTTGAGAGTTCAAATACTATACTTACCGATGTCTTGGGATGCTTAAATTTTCAGGTATTCTTAAGATCAACATTAGAACCCTAAATGCAATATTTACGACTGAAACTCCAAGTTTGTCCGATTTTGAGTTTGAAGCATCACTGGGGGTGGGGTGGGGGAGTCCCTCCTTATCGGCGATTGTTCTTTACAGAGTTCACCTACTATATTTCCCTCTGTCATGTGAGGCTGAAATTTTCATGTATTCGTAAGATCAACATTAGAACCCTAAATGAAAAGTTTCTTCCCGAAACTCCAAGTTGTTCCGATTTTGAGTTTGAAGTCTAAGGGGGTGGGGGCACTCCCTATGTGGGATTGTTCTTGTGAGAGTTCAACTACTATTCTTCCCGATGTCTGGGGAGGCTAAAATTTTCAGGTATTCATAAGATCAACATTAGACCCCTAAATGCAAAGTTTAAGCCCGAAACTCTAAGTTGTTCTGATTTTGAGTTTGAAGCCTGGGGCGGGGGGGGGGGGGCTCCCTATATGGATTGAACCCTAAGGGGGGGAGGGGTGCTCCGAATCTTGGATTGTTCTAGAGAGAATTCAACTACTATACTTCCCGATGTCTTGGGAGGATTAAATTTTCAGGTATTTATAAGATCAAAATTAGAAGCCTAAATGCACAGTTTAAGCCAACAACTACAAGTTGTTCCGATTTTGTGTTTTAAGCCTGAGGGGGGGGGGGCACTCCCTATCTGGGCTTGTTCTAGAAGGAGTTCAACTACTATACTTCCCGATGTCTGGGAAGGCTGAAATTTTTAGGTGCTGATAAGATCAACATTAGAAGCCTAAATGCAAATTTTCAGACCGCAACTACAAGTTGTTCCGATTTTGAGTTTTAAGCCTGGGGGGGGGGGGGGGGGGCGGTCACTCCCTATCTGGGCTTGTTCTAGAAAGAGTTCAACTACTATACTTCCCGATGTCTAGGGAGGCTGAAATTTTCAGGTATTGATAAGATCAAAATTTTAACCCTAAATTCAAAGTTTCAGCCCTCAACTCCAAGTGGATCCTATTTTGAGTTTGAAGCCTAAGGGGAGGGGCGTGGCGCTCCCAATCTGGGATTGTTCTAGAGAGAGTTCAAATACTATACTTTTCGATGTCTGGGGAGGCTTAAATTTTCTAGTATTAATAATATTAACATTAGAACCCTAAATGCAAATTTTCAGCATGCAACTACAAGTTGTTCCGATTTTGAGTTTTATTCCTTAAGGGGGGGGAGGTGCTCCCTATCTGGGCTTGCTCTTGAGGAGATCAACTACTATAATTCCCGATGTCTGGGGAGGATGAAATTTTCAGGAATTCATAGTATCAACATCAGTACCCTAAAACTAAATTTTAAGGGCGCAACTCCAAGTTGTTTCGATTTTGAGTTTGAAGCATAAGGGGGGTGGGGGGAGACGTTGCCTATTGGGGCTTGCTCTTGAGGAGATCAACTACTGTACTTCCTGATGTCTGGGGAGGCTGAAATTTTAATGTATTCATAAGATCACCATTAGAACCCTAAAAGGAAAGTTTCAGCCCGAAACTCCAAGTTTGTCCGATTTTGAGATTGAAGCATAACGGGGTATGAGTGGGTGGGCATTACCTCCCTATTGAGTTCCCTATCCTCGATTTTGAGTTTGAAGCATACGGGGGTGGGGGGAGACGTTGCCTATTGGGGCTTGCTCTTGAGGAGATCAACTACTGTACTTCCCCATGTCATGTGAGGCTGAAATTTTCAGGTATTTGTAAGATAAACATTATAACCCTATAAGAAAAGTTTCAGCCCGAAACTCCAAGTTTTTCCGATTTTGAGTTTGAAGCCTAAGGGGGGGCGTGGGGGACGCTCCCTATCTGGGATTGTTCTTGAGAGAGTTCTACTACTTTTCTTCCCGATGTCTGGGGACCCTGAAATTTTCAGGTATTCATAAGATCAACATTAGAACCCTATATGCAAAGTTTCAGCCCGAAACTTTAAGTTTGTCCTATTTTGGTTTTGAAGCATGACGGGGGGGTGGGGGGGGGATAGTCCGTCCCTATAGGGGCTTGTTCTTTACAGAGTTCACCTACTATACTTCCTAATGTCATGGGAGGCTGAAATTTTCAGTTATTCAGAAGATCATCATTATTACCCTAAATGCAAAGTTTTAGCCCGCAACTCCAAGTGGATCCGATTTTGACTTTGAAGCCTGTGGCGGGGCTCCCAATCTTGTATTGTTCTAGAAAGAGTTCACCTACTATATTTCCCAATGTCTGGGGAGGATGAAATTTTCAGTTATTCAAAAGATCAACATTAGAACCCTAAATGCAAAGTTTCAGCATGCAACTACAAGTTGTTCCGATTTTGAGTTTGAAGACTGGGGGGGGGAGGCGCTCCCTATCTGGGCTTGCTCTTGAGAGAGTTCAACTACTCTACTTTCCGATGTCTGGGGAGGCTGAAATTTTAAGGTATTCATAGTATCAACATTAGAACCCTAAATGCAAATTTTAAGCCTGCAAATCCAAGTTGTTCCGATTTTGACTTTGAAGCCTAAAGGGGGTGGGGGGAGGCACTCCCTATCAGGGCTTGTTCTTTAAAGAGTTCACCGACTATACTTCCCGATGTCTGGGGGTGCTGAAATTTTAAGGTATTCATAAGATCGACATTAGAACCCTAAATGAAAAGTTTTAGCCCGCAACTTCAAGTTGTTCCGATTTTGAGTTTGAAACTCACACTTCAACCTCTGCTGCAGGACACAAACTTTGTGTCCCCTCTCCTTCTCTGAGAGCCAGAGGATCCCCATCCAGCCTGCACACACTTGGGCTGGAGAGGGGATCCCGTGACGGCGGTATGATATAATAAAACTCTACTTAAAACCTCCAACAACACCGCTTTATTTCATGCCGCCGCACTGGTGACCCCGACGGGATATGAACACGCAACCTTCTGACATAGTATGTGCTGATTTGACACTTTGTTTTATCTAGGGCTGCTGGGAGGGGGTGAGCTAGCATGGAGTGCACCAAGGCGGAGTCGCTGTTGGTCTTTGGTTGATGATTTTCCGGTTCCAGTTCCGCCGGACCGGCGGCGCCACACGAGTCGGCTGCCTGTTGCAACAGCCTTTTTTTTTTTATCTTCCTTCTTCTTTCTACACCTTTCACTCTGTATATATATCACGGACGCACGGATCGCGGGTCGGCGGACGGAGCCACGGTTTTCAGCGGGAGACGTTACAGCGGGGAGGAGCTAGTGCTAGCTAGCACTTGGCCGCTGCCCGGTGCTAATGGGAAACTCGACATACCGGGAGCTGTAGCGAAAACGAAGCGGGTGCCGGGCTGGAGTTTAGGCGGCGTAAAAGAAATATAAGACAGAATAATAAAGAGCGATGGCAAGAACCAAGCAGACCGCCCGTAAAATCTACTGGAGGAAGAAGCCCCCCAGGAGACAGCTAGCCACAGGGCTGCTCGGAGAGGCGCTCTGGCCACCGGCAGAGTGAAGAGGCCTCGCCGTCACAGGTCCGTGGCTCTGAGAGAGATCCGTCGCTACCAGAAATCCACAGAGCTGCTCATCCGTAAGCTGCCCGTCCAGCGCCTGGTGAGGGAGATCGCTCAGGACTTCAAGACCGTCCTGCGTTTCCTGAGTTTCGCCGTCATGGCTCTGCAGGAGACCAGCGAGACCCACCTGGTGGTCTCTTCTTCGCTAAGGGGGTCACCATCATGCCCAAAGACTTCCAGCTGGCCCGCTGCATCCGCAGAGAGAGAGCTTAGACTTTCTGCTGCACATCCACCAGCCATAATGTTCTGCACTGTGTGTCTATATACTGTATATACATTTATAGTAATATGGACATATGTTTACTAGATGTTGTTTTTTCTTGCCTTCTGATTGTTGCTCTGAGTGTTGCTATCCCTATGCTGTTGCAATCCTGGAATTTCCCCATTGTGGGACTAATAAAGGCTTATCTTATCTTATCTTATCTTATCTTAAACCTTAGGGAAGGGGGGGGGGGGGTGCGCTGCCTAACTGGGAATTTTCTTGAGAGAGTTCAACCACTATTCTTCCTGATGTCTTGTGAGGCTGAAATTTTCAGGTATTCATAAGATCAACAGCTGTTCAGCTAGCTAAACAGCTAGCTGAACAGCTGTTCATTAGCTGTTTAGTCAACATACATCTTCCGGGATCATGGGTCCCAAGAAAGCTCAGCAGACTGATGATGTTGACAATATTAAAAGATCGCTCGACTTCTTGGCTGAAGAGATTTCTGCTGTTAAGCTGCTGCCAAAAAACATCCTGGGCATGCTCGAGGAGGTGAAAGCGCTGCGGATCCAGAACGCCGAGAAGGACAAGACGTCGTCGTATCTTGAGAGCAGAGTGTCGGACCTGGAGCAGTACAACGGGGTGAACGACGTGATCATCACTGGGCTCCACATTAAACCCCAATCATATGCTCAGGTGGTGGCCACCGAAAGCGGAGGGAGGCTCGACGTGCTGAAAGACAAATCCACGGAACAACAAGTGGTGGCCTTCCTGCAGTCCAAAGGAATCCAGCTGGACTGTAACACCATTGAGGCTTGCCACCCTCTGCCCAGTAAAAACGGCGACAAACCTGCTGTAATCATGAGGTTTGTGAATAGAAAACACAAGACTGCGCTGCTAAAACAAGGGAGGAACCTTAAAGGAATTAACATCTATATAAACGAGCACCTTAAAAAAGAAAACGCAGAAATAGCCAGAAAAGCTAGATACATGAGAAAGCAGAAAAAGATTCAAAACACCTGGACATCAAACTGTAAAATATGCATCAAATTAAATGGATCACCTGAAGAAGCCAAGGTTTTCAACATACGTAATAATATGGAACTGGGTAAATATCAATGAACATTAAGAACTGGAGTCAACAGCAACAAGAGACAACTGTAGGACACCGAAGGATTATACTCATCTGCATCAGGACATTTAATTACATTAAACAAAAGATCAACAAACAGGAACAACAGGAACTGAAAGTTTTTGAATATACAGATCATAACCCACAGGACGTAGAGTATAACGTAGACCCTGATAATAATTTATTTAGCTCCATCAATAATAACTGTAGTTACTACACAGATGAACAGTTTAACACAATGGTCACATCTGATTTCAATATTTCTATGATCCACTTCAACAGCATAAGCCTCTATGCCAACTTTAATAACAATAAAGATTGTTTACATCAGTTTAAAGAGCCATTCAATATTGTGGCAATATCAGAGATGTGGCTCAGTGAAGAGAAAGGAGTGGATTTTACCATGGATGGCTATGAATTAAATTATATAAATAGAAAAGTGAAATAAGGAGGAGGAGTTGCAATTTATGTTGACAAGAGCTTGCAATACGAGGTTGTTGAAAATTTGTCAGTAACTGTGTATGATTTATTTGAATGTATTACAATAGAAATCTGTCTGGACAATGTGAAGAATATGGTCGTGAGATGTGTATATAGAACACCTGGATCAAACATTGACTTATTTAAGGACTGGATGGAAAAAATGTATGCAAAACTAACTCATAAAGTTATGTTCATCTGTGGGGATTTCAATTTAGATCTTATGAATTCAAAACAACATAGTTTGACAGAAGAATTTATCAACACAATGTACAGTATCGCTTACATCTAACAATTACCAGACCTAGCTGAATCACGTCACACAGTGCCACACTAATAGATAACATATTCACAAACATTATGGAAAATAATATCATGAGTGAGCTTTTATTGAATGATATCAGTGACCACCTGCCGATTTTTGTTGTCTATCAATGTGGTTATAGGAAGAAAAAGTATACCAAAAATATTAAATATAAAAGAATAAGAACTGAATAATCGATGTATTTACTGGCAAAGGAATTATTAATTCAAGACTGGAAGATAGTTTGTGGTGAAAATGATTTAAATAAAGCATATGATAATTTTTTACAAATATTTCAATCATTGTACAATAAAAATTATCCTATAAAACAATACAGTGACAGACAACAAAACAAAAATATTCCTTGGGTCACCAAGGGGTTACTAAATGCATGTAAAAAGAAGAATACATTATATAAACAATTCATTAAGTGCAGAATGTCATGCGGTGGCCCTCGCGAGCCACCATAAGACGCCACACAGTCACCAGTGAGTTTCAGTGAGTTTTATTACGGTGAAAAAGTAACAACACAAGATGCAGGAGCAATGACACATAAGTCTACACACATCCGGAGGCGTAAGGCTAAACAGCTCTCATACAGGTCCATAGGAGGAGACGGTCATACACAGGCAAGGTTGTTGGAGTAATGGCTACACAGGCTGCTGAGGCAGAGACACACAGAGGTCTACTCACACCGGGAGGGGTAAGGCTAACAGCTCACTTACTGGTCCTGGGGAAGCGACGGTCAACCACAGGCAGACGAGGTAGGTAACAGTCCAAAGCATCCGTAGCTCAGACGAAGAACGACTGACACGGCTGCGTAAGGCGAAGCACTAACGACGGTAATTACAAACAGCTGACCGACTGTTGACAGGCGGAAACCCCACCGAGCACTTTCACAATAAGAGCCCGGTGAGGCCAGAATACAGCCCGCAACTGTCAAGGCCGGCAGCGAAACATAACTTAGCCCGAGCGCGATCAGAACCGGCGCTCGGGTCATAACAGTACCCTCCCTCCACGGGCGGACTCCGAACGCCCCAAGGAACCACCCTGCCCCCCCACCCCCCCAGGGTGGGAGGTTGGGGGATAGATGTGGAGGGAGAGAACCAACCCATGAACGAGACTTTAAACCAAAAGGAAAAAGAATACATCAATTTCTCCCAGAACCATGACGAAACCAGAAAAAACAAGACATGACTAAAAAAATACAAGGGATACAAAACCATAAAGGGCATAAGCACCTGACACCGAACATCTTCCCACAGGGACCACAGACAACCCGTCTAACTCCAAAGTACATAATCCCACGTGGTAAAGAACTCAAAGTAAGGATCTCTTCAAAAACCCAAACTTAACATGCCAAAATCATACTCCCAAACAACCTCAATACATGATAACTATGAAACAAGAAATACCTGGAAACACACGATAACTATAGAACAAGAAATACATGGAAACGCACGACAACTATGGAAAAAGAAATACATGGAAAAACACGATAACTATGGAACAAAAAATACATGGAAACACACATGGAGCAATCTAAAATTGCTTGGCATAACGTGACTATGCCTAGACTGTGACTTTCAAAAAACACATGAGGCAACCTAAGCACAAACAAAACAAGAAATACATACAAACACACATGGAGCAATCTAAAATTGCTTGACATAACTTGGCTATGACTAGACCGTGGCTTTCAAAAAAAAAAATGAGGCAACCTAAAATTGCTCTGACATAACTTAGCTATAGATAGACTGTGGCTTACAAAAAAAAGAAACATGGAGCAATCTAAAACTGCTCTGACTTGACTTAACTATGACTAAACTATGGCTCTCAAAAAAAAGAAACATGAGGCAATCTAAAATTGCCTTGACTTGACTTGACTATGACTAAACTGTGGCTTTCCAAAAAAAAGGAAACTTGAGGCAATCTAAAATTGCTTTGACTTGACTATGACTAAACTGTGGCCTTCAAAAAGAAGAGACATGAGGCAATCTAAAATTGCTTTGACTTGACTATGACTATGACTATGGCCTTCAAAAAGAAGAGACATGAGGCAATCTAAAATTGCTTTGACTTGACTATGACTAGACTATGACTACGTGAAGCAACCAAAAAAAATTGCTAAACGTACTTGACATGACTAGGCACCGTATGGGCCCACGGATAGTCCCACAAACACAGTACATGATCAGGTGGCCTACCCCAGTCCCAGGCCCCCAGAAACAAGTCCTCTGGTGGCCGAACCAGGTCACCCCGTAGCAAACACAGTTTATTGGGTGGCCAACCCAAGATGCCGAACGCACCAAGCAGTTCCTCAGGTGGCCGACCCGCATCCCACAACCACCAGGACCGTGGAGGAATTGCATGCAGCTGCCCGCCTAACGACGACAAGACAGGAGAGCGCCGCTCTGCCAAACAAAACCCTCTAACGGCCCCCAGCTGGTGGCTCCTGAGAGGGGGACAACCAAAAACTTGGACCCCCTCGAATCCTGATTGGGTCACAGCCGCACCTGCGCTGGACCCCCACTGGACCTCGTCGGACCCCGATTGGGTCATCGCTGCACCCACGTCGGACCCCGACTGGGTCACCTCGGCCCACGCGTCGGACCCCGACTGGGTCACCTCGGCCCACGCGTCGGACCCCGACTGGGTCACCTCGGCCCACGCATCGGACCCTGACTGGGTCAGGACTGCACCGGCGACGACCTCCATCTCCAAACCTGGAACCCCCAGTCCCGTGACCTTGACTGGCTCCGGACCGGTAGCACTATGGAGGTGCTCAGAAAACAGAAGAGGACCGGGATCAGTTCCACCGGCAGCGCCAGAGCCCAGCGAGACGAGCTCGGGTGCAGCGGACGGCTGCCCCTCACTCGCCTCCCCATGAGGCAGGCAAAAATGCTCTAACACACCATACAGGAAAACAAGAAAGAGCACTTGCCTGCACTCGGGCTCTGGAGCCGTCCAGGACTTCGCCGATCCAGGTTCAAGAAGACACTCGTCGTCGGGCTCCCACTCGGCTGCATCGGGTTCCACAGCCGGCCTGATGGTCTCTGCAGCTGGATCCTCACGCGCTGGCGTCCACGCCAATAACCCGTATGGCGTGGGGGTAGAGGACCCTCGACCTGCTGACTTGGGCTGCATCCCTGAGGACCCCTGGGGACGCTCTCTCGTCGGCACTGGCTCCTCATCGCAGTCCGTTCTCCTCCTCTGTCCAAAACAAGGCTGCAGGGCCGGGATATTTCCCAGAGCCGCAGGCCTCCCCCTCGTTCGACGGCGTGGGACTAACGCCAAGGACCGCTCAGCAGGAGGAGACACAGAGGCAGCAGGTTTAATACAAATGGCTACAGCTGGGGAAAGAAACTCAGGGAGCTGCGAACCCCGAGCTTCACCCCCAGGAGTCAGACAAGACAGATCACTATGAAAAATAGGACAGTGAAATTGGACTTGCCTGTCTCCCGGAGGAAAGATGGTATCAGCTGTAGCGGACATTGCTCCTTCCCTCGCTCGCTGGGTGGTAGAGCCCACCGGCACAGGACTCAGCTCACTCACAGCAGCTGGCTGATTGAGGGGGTCATCCCGGCGGCCCGGAACTGGATCCGGAGCAGGAGCTTGCCGAAGATGCGCCCGGCCGTGGCGCCGATGCCTTCGCCGGCCCCCAGACGGTGCGAACTCCCGAAACGAATCGAGGACAGGATCGGGATCCATAGGCAAAGAGCAGGAGTGCCTCTTCTCCTGCTTCATGCTGCGTTCCTCCTCCATCATCAGGTATATTTCGCGTTGCGCGGCGATGTCTTCCCTCCTCGCATCGACTTCCGGGTGGTTGGCGTAGCGGGGAGAGAGATGACAAAGAATATCTTCGGCGGCGTCCAGGTACCAGTGTATGCCGTGGTCATAATCCAGCAGGGAAGCGGAGATGAGCAGCTCATCCACGACTTCCAGCACACCTGTCAGCTCGCGGCTCGGACTCCAAACGCGGCCCCTCCGCGACGGCATTCTTCACATACACAGTACCCAGACAGGAAAAGCAAATGTCCAAAAACTCGAACCCACTGGTGAATTGCGTCTCGGGTTGGCGTCACCGTAAATGCCGTTTTGGCAGCAGTGTACTGTCATGCGGTGGCCCTCGCGAGCCACCATAAGACGCCACACAGTCACCAGTGAGTTTCAGTGAGTTTTATTACGGTGAAAAAGTAACAACACAAGATGCAGGAGCAATGACACATAAGTCTACACACATCCGGAGGCGTAAGGCTAAACAGCTCTCATACAGGTCCATAGGAGGAGACAGTCATACACAGGCAAGGTTGTTGGAGTGATGGCTACACAGGCTGCTGAGGCAGAGACACACAGAGGTCTACTCACACCGGGAGGGGTAAGGCTAACAGCTCACTTACTGGTCCTGGGGAAGCAACGGTCAACCACAGGCAGACGAGGTAGGTAACAGTCCAAAGCATCCGTAGCTCAGACGAAGAACGACTGACACTGCTGCGTCTTACCGCCGCCAGTGCCGGGCTTAAGAAGGTGAAGCACTAACGACGGTAATTACAAACAGCTGACCGACCGTTGACAGGCGGAAGCCCCACCGAGCACTTTCACAATAAGAGCCCGGTGAGGCCAGAATACAGCCCACAACTGTCAAGGCCGGCAGCGAAACATAACTTAGCCCGAGCGCGATCAGAACTGGCGCTCGGGTCATAACACAGAACGGAAGAGGCTGAGATCAAATATAAAAGATATAAAAACAAGCTTACTAATATAATGAGGACTTGTAAGAAAGAATACTACAATAGAATATTAGAGGATAATAAAAATAACTTAAGAAGAATATAGCAAGTACTCAATGGGATAATTAGTAACGGACCTAAGAATGCTAATTATCCAGAATATTTTATTGAAAATGGCAATTTGATAAATAATATGGAGGATGTGGTCAGTGGTTTCAATAATTTTTTTGTAAACGTTGGTCCTGAATTAGCAAAATCAATAGTGACACCAGAAACAAACAACAGTGGTTCTGTAAATGAAATAGAAGATAAAAATCCAAACACAATCTTTTTGGGTGCAGTTACTGAAAAGGAAATTATCGAGACTGTGAGTAAATTTAAGAACAAAAAATCAATGGACTGGAATGAAATTGACATGACAATAGTGAAAAAAGTAATTGAAGGAATTGTTAAACCACTCACCCACATCTGTAACCTGTCATTTCAAACTGATAAATTTCCAAACAATATGCACATTACAAAAAAAGCTATAAGGATAATAAATAATGTAGGATATAGAGACCATACCAGTTTGTTGTTTTTAAAGTCACATGTCATAAAGTTCATGGATTTAGTTAAATTTAAGACAGCGCAAGTCATGTACAGGGCAATTAATAATCAACTCCCAACTAATACACAAAAAATATTCAAAAAAAGGGACAATGATTATAATTTGAGAGGAGACTTAAACTTTACAAAACCTAAGATACGAACAACTAAGAAAAGTATGTGCATATCTGTCTGTGGGGTGGATTTGTGGAACAGTCTGGAGCTGGAACTGAAACTATGTACAAATAGAAATCAATTCAAAAATAGGTATAAACATTATTTACTGAAAGAATATATGTTAGAAGGGTAGTATTTATATGTACGATTCACTATGCTCACTCTGGGACACTATGGAATGGTAGGTGGGACAGTACTGTGTATATCTGTGTTGTTTGGGGCTGGTTTTGATGTATGGACTGTATGTATGTTGGAATGGATGGATGTTAATGTTGATATGTACAAAATATAGTTAATTGTTTATTTGGGGTCTTAAATGTGGTAATTTGTATATATCTGTATTTCACATGGGTTGTATTTATGGAAAAAAGGAGTTGGAGTTAATAAGTGTTCACTTCTTCCTTCTCCTTTTCGAGCACTGTATACTGTCACTTTATCACACTTGTCATTTGTTTTTTTTTGTTGGTTTTTTTTTTACTTTTTTGTTCAAAATAAAGTATGTATCTATCTATCTATTATTAAAAACAGGAAAAGGTCAACATGGAGAGAATTTTGTTCCACTCTTGGACGGAAAGTGGAACTAGGTGATGTCTGGGGTATGTTTAAAAAAATGAGTGGCAAAAGGGTATCAGTTAAAGTCCCAGCTTTAGTGGATGGGAACAAGATGACTGTACCAGGCAAAGAAAAGGCAGAAGTCCTAGGTAGAGTATTTGCAGCAGTGCATAGAGGAGAGCATCTTGGTGAGAGTCATAGACAGCAAAGGGAGCATAAACTCAGAGAAAATGCAAACTGAAAAAAGGAAGTGAAAGAAGATACAACTGCGTTAGACCTTGAACTCACAAGGTCAGAGCTTAAGAGAGCTTTGCAAGATAGTGGATACACAGCTCCAGGATTTGATCAGTTAAGCTATGCTATGTTTCGGCAGTTGCCTATGCAATCAATGGAACTGGTGCTGAAATTGTTTAACAGAATATGGAAGGAGGGGGTTATCCCAAGTGGGTGGAAAAATGTTGTAATTTTACCATTTAATAAGCCAGGGAAAGATCCAGCTCATCCAGGCAACTACAGGCCAATTGCATTAGCATCTCACTTCGGGAAATGGATGGAGAAGGTATTAGTTTACAGACTCTCATACTGTATGTACTAGAACAAAGACGATTATTAAACATCTATCAGAATGGTTTTAGAAGAGGAAGATCCACGGCATCCAGCTGCACGGTGGCGCAGTGGTTAGCACTGCGGCAGCACAGTTTACCCTTGGCTGGGGGATCGTGGGGATCATGGGATCGTGGGTTCGATCCCAGAATCAGAATCAGAATCAGAATCAGGTTTATTGCCATTGTTCATGTAGTACACAAACTAGGAATTTGTCTCGGTACAATGCTGCAACATTAAACATGATAAGATAAGAGAAATAAACTATACATGTAATAAAGTGTAGGATAAGATTAAGTGATACTGGTCAACAGTTAAAATATATATTAGCCAGCAGCAGATACTGTGGAGAACTATATAGTGCAGTCGGTAATGCAGGAAGAAAACAGTGATGATTGACATGAGTCTGGTTGAGCTGCTGTACATGGTGCACGAGAGTCAATAAGTCACTTAGTGTTCAGCAGTCTAATGACAGAGGGGAAGAAGCTGTTCATGTGACGGGAGGTTTTAGTCTGGATGGACCGAAGTCTTCTACCAGAGGGGAGGGGGGCAAACAGTACGTGACCAGGGTGTGAGGGATCGGCTATGATCCGGCCAGCACGCCTCCGGGTCCTGGAGATGTACAGATCCTGGAGAGATGGGAGCTTGCAGCCGATCACCTTCTCAGCAGTGCGCACGATGCGCTGCAGCCTTAGTCTGTCCCTGGCAGTGGCTCCTGCGTACCACACGGTTATGGAGGTGGTGAGGATGGACTCGATGATGGCTGCCAGCCCAGCCCCCGACCAACAGTGATCTGTGTGGAGTTTGCATGTTCTCCCCGTGTATGTGTGGGTTTACCCTGGGATTTCTCCGGTTTCCTCCCACATGCCAAAAACATGCAGGTTAGGTTAACTGGAGATTCTAAAGTGGCCCTAGGTGTGAATGTGTGTGTGAATGGTTAAGGGATAGCGCTGTATCGTGGCTGCTTCATCCATCCAGGTGGTGGATGACCCTCAATTTCCCCTCTGGGGATCAATAAAGTATACTAAATCTAAAAAAAAAAAAAAAATGGGCATTGGTGGTAGGATGTATAATTGGATCATGGATTTTTTTTTAACACACAGGACAATTAGGGTTAAAGTAGGATCAGAAGTTTCTATTGACTTTGACATAGAAAACGGGGTTCCTCAGGGGAGTGTGATAAGCCCAGTTTTATTCAACATAATGATTAATGACATGTTTGAGGATCAAGAGGGATCCATCAAAACAGTACTATATGCAGATGATGGAGCCATATGGACGAGGGAAAGAAATGAGAAATTTGTGTTCAAAAACATCAGGAAAGCAATGGAGAAAGTGGAAAAGTGGTCATATGAGTGAGGATTTAAATATTCAAACAATAAAACCTGCTATATGATTTTCACAAAAATGCAGAACTGGTACAGAGCCATTAATATTATATAATCAACCAATAGAGAGAGTGAGTGAGTTCAAATATCTAGGATTGTGGTTTGATAGTGCATACATATGGAGAGTTCATGTTGAAAATCTGGCGACGAAGTGCAAAAAAGTCATTAATCTCATAAAAGCTGTAGCTGGACATGAATGGGGTGCAGATAAGCAGGCTTTAATTGACATTTACAGAGAACTAATGAGATCGACAATAGACTGGATACATGATTTATGGAGCAGCAGCAAAGACAACTCTGGGAAAAATAGATGCAGCATCGAGCACTTTGATTTTGCATTGGAGCCATCAAAATAACACCAAACAATGCAGTTTTAATAGAAGCAGGAGAAATGCCAATGGATTTGAGAAGAGATAAACTCGCATTATCATTCTGGGTCAAGCTGAAAGGAAGTGAGGAAGCAAATATTTCAAAAATAACACTACAGGACTGCTGGGAATATTCTAACTTCCAGGGACACGGGTTTGGGTGGACAATTGAAAGAAAAGCCAGTATGTATGGACTAGACACTGTTGATATAGCTAACACCAGTCCAGCGAGTAATGTTCCCCCTTGGCTGTTTCCAGGAAAAGAAGTAGACATTAGACTGCTAATGAGGAAAAAGGATTGGCATAAGAGTGAAGTTGGTGTTAAAACAAGCATTTACCTCAGGAACAATTACTATAACTATTTACAGCTCTATGTTGACGGTTCAAAGAACAAAGAGGGCTCTGTTGGAGTTGGAGTATACATTCCAAAGTTTAAAGTGACCATCTCAAAAAGACTCTCCAACGACACACCCGTGTTTACAGCAGAGATGGTGGCAATAATTACTGGTTTGCAGTGGGTGGAGGAGGTCAGACCAGACCGGGTGGTGGTGTGCACAGATTCACTTGCAGCTTTAAAAAACATACAGACACTAAAATCTACAAGGGAAGACTTGGTGATTGAGCTATATCACAGCTTATTTAGGGTAAACAGGGGTGGTGGAGAAGTTCAGTTTTGTTGGGTTCCTGCACACGAAGGGTAGAAAGGGAATGACTGTGCAGACAAATTAGCAAAAAGTGCACTTGGGAAAGAAATAACTATACCATTGTCTCTTGGAAAAGGTGAAGGGAAAGCAGTAATCAAGAAAAAAGGAAGTGTAGCTATGGCAACAAAGATGGGATGAAGATCATAAAGGTAGATCATATTACAAAATACAAAAATCGATTGCACTAAAGAATTATAAAACAACAAACAGGAAGGAAGACATCATTATGGCAATACTCAGACTGGATCATACAGGTTTAAACGGCACTTGATTCACCATGGGAAAAGCGAAAGTGGCAAATGTAGAAAATGTGGAGTGAAAGAAAATGTCGAGCACATCTTATTACACTGTCACAAGTATGGAAATGAAAGAGAGAGAATGAAAAATGAAGTTTGCGAGGCCGGTAGGGAATGGGATTTAACTGGCATTCTGGGAACAGATGGAGATGGAGGGGCACTAAGAATCACAAGAAGGGCTCTTGTCTGTTTTTTAAATAACACAGGGTTAAATCATAGAATTTAGGGGTTTGGCTCAAATGACATAATGTTACACACTCTTGTAGAATAGGTGGCGGTGTGCACCTTTCAGTTGTTTACTATCCACTAGTAACCGAGAGAAGAAGAAGGTATCTTACTGCCACGGCCAAAATGTGTAGAGTGATGGTACAGAGTTAAGTGATAATATAGAGTAAAGTACGAGGAGACAACGAAGAGTGATGTCTGAAGACAGAGTTGAGGTTCGATTGGACACAGCAATGATGATAGAAGGACTACAGCTCCTGACCAGATAGAGTGATGATATAGAGTGAAGTACAAGGAGACGAAGAAGAGTCTGAAGATAGAGTTGAAGTTCGATTGGACACGGCAGTGATGGTAGAGGGACTGCAGCTCCTGACCAGATAGAGTGATGATATAGAGTGAAGTATGTGGTGGTAATGCACCTGTAAGCTGGTTGCCAACCATCAATGAAATCTA
Source organism: Pholidichthys leucotaenia (assembly GCA_020510985.1). NCBI lineage: Eukaryota > Metazoa > Chordata > Actinopteri > Cichliformes > Pholidichthyidae > Pholidichthys > Pholidichthys leucotaenia. The sequence continues at coordinate 77,004,723 of CM035839.1, read as the reverse complement.
AATGAAGAAGAAGAAGAAGAAGATATAGAGTGACGATAGTCAAGTCAGTGGCGGTAATTCACCTGTAGGCTGGTTGCCAACCGCCAATCAAATCTAAAAGAAGAAGAAGAAGACACACACACACACACACACACACACACACACACACACACACACACACACACACACACACACACACACACACACATCTATATACAGTATATACACACATATAGATAGATAGATAGATAGATAGATAGATAGATAGATAGATAGATAGATAGATAGATAGATGTAGTATCTGTACACCTCGGACACAGTCCATTGGCAAAGATGGATAAATTTTTGCTCTTCTTATATCCTTATATTTAATCAAGTCAGTGGCGGTAATGCACCTGTAAGCTGGTTGCCAACCACCAATCAAATCTAAAAGAAGAAGAAGAAGAAGAAGACACAGTCCAAGATTATATATAGAGTGATATATAGAGTGAAGTACGTGGGGGTCTAGAAGAGGAGGAGGAAGAGATTCTGAAGACATATAAAGTCAATGGAATGGTGGAGTTGCCACGGCCAAGATGTTTAGAGTGATGATATACTGTAGAGTGAAGTACTGTACGTGGTTTGGATTCTGCTCAGAATACCGAGTGATGGTTTAGAGTGAAATACATGGCAGTAATGCACCTGTGAGCTGGTTGCCAACCGCCAGTCAAATCTAAAAGAAGAAGAAGAAGGACACAGTCCAAGGACGGATGATTTTTTCACACATGGGGAGTTATTTAGAGCTCCTAGATAAGATATAGAGTGATGATGGTCAGGTCATTCATTAATACTCCCATACATGACATATTGTACTGAAGTATGGGGAAATACATATAAAACAAACATATATCCAGTCTTTATGCTTCAGAAGAGAGCTATTTGTGATGGTCTGAGCGCCAATTCCATCCGCGCTCAGGTTGTCCAGTATTTCACCAGTTCTACCCTATTCCAGGTCGTGTCTTATGGCCTCCTCCAAGGCTGTTATTTTGACAGCGTCTCGGCGGACTTCCGGCTGTCAAAGCCCAGCCGCTCCGGGACAGCTGTATGGTATTGTCATTAATTACTTTCCCCTTTTCCTGATTGGGTTTTGTTCCTCATTTAAGGGAGCAGCTGAGGCTCACTCCTCGCTGCGACCTACACCTAATGACTTCGTGCACCTCTGTGTACGTGGTTGGAGTTCCTACGCCCAACTCCAGTTTTCTCCTGTGACTCTGTTCCTCATCCTTCAGTAAGTGCTAACTGTTCAGCGTAGGTTCCATCCTCGCTGCGTTCCCTAGCCAATCTCCCGAGGTTGAGTTCTTGTGTCAGAGTTAATGTGTGTGTTTAGCCCCTCATGGCTCATTGTTTTGTCATCCTTTGTTATGTATGTCTTATGTTAATAAAAACGCAAACTCACTGGTTGCCTACAGCGTCTCACTGATGACCCTGCAAGGGGTCATCCATAACACTATTAGAATAATAATTCAATTCAGTTCAATTCAACTTTATTTATATAGCGCCATTTCACAACAACAGTCATCTCATAGCACTTTCAACTGTGGGGGAAACCCCCACAGTTGCAGAAAGACCCGAGCAGTCAGGCGATCCCTGTGAGCAAGCGCCTGGCGACAGTGGGGAGGAAAAACTCCCTTTTAACAGGAGGAAACCTCCAGCAGAACCAGACTCAGGGAGGGGTAGTCATCTGCTGCAATTGGCTGGGGGGTGAGGGGATGAGAAGATGAAAGAACAGACATGTAGAGAGCAAACAGCACCATGGGGACTCAATCTATGGGAGAGAACAAACAGATGTTAATGACCAGGAGAAAAAAAATTTTTTAATTGAGAGTGAAGAAAGGAGTGAAGCCCAGTGCACTGTTGGAGGTCGCCCAGCTGTCTAAACCTAATAGCAGCATAACTAAGGGAGGGTTCAGCGACGCATGATCCCTCCCTAATTGAAGGCTATATCAAAAAGGAAGGTTTTAACCCTATTCTTAAAAACAGAGATCGAGTCTGACTCCCGAATCCAGATTGGCAGCTGGTTCCACAGGAGAGGAGCTTGATAACTGAAGGCGCTGCCTCCCATTGTACGTTTGGAGATTCTAGGTATTACAAGTAATCCAGCATTTTGGGAGCGTAGTGCTCTGTTAGGATAATAGGGTAGTATCAGATCTTTTAAATAAAAAGGGGCTTGATTGTTTAGAGCTTTGTAAGTAAGAAGAAGGATTTTAAACTTAATTCTAAACTCTATGGGAAGCCAATGAAGGGAGGCCAGAACTGGAGAGATATGATCTCTCTTTCTAGTACCTGTTAAAAATCTTGCTGCAGCATTTTGATCAACTGAAGACTTTTTTAAAGTGTTTTGGGACAACCTGATAATAAGAGTTACAATAATCTAATCTCGAGCTAACAAAAGCGTGTGATCAGTTTCTCAGCATCACTCTGAGACAAGATGCTCCTAATCTGGAAATATTAACTCAAATGATAGAAGGCAGTCTTAGACACAAATTTAATATGTGAATTGAAAGACAGATCTTGATCAAAAGTAACTCCAAGTTTCCTCACAGAGCTATTAAGAGAAAGCGTAACCACATCCAAACTAAAAGTTTGATTTGGAACGGTATTTCTAAGGTTTTAATGGACCCAACAAGAATGACTTCAGTCTTATCTGAATTTATAGCAGGAAATTGCAAGTCATCCAAGCTTTGATTTCCTTAAGACAGGCTTCTAACTTGGCTAATTGATTACTATCATCTGGCTTCATTGACAGGTATAATTGTGTGTCATCTGACAAACAATGAAAATGTATACAGTGCTTTCTAATAATGTTGCCTAATGGAAGGATATATAAACTAAAAAAGAGTAGGGCCTAGCACAGATCCTGTGGAATTCCATGACTGAGCTTTGAGTCAAACAAAGCTGCTTACAGGGAATCAACAAACCAATTTTTCTAAAATTAAAGCTCTCAAGTTGAAAGATCTGGTTGATTTTAAAACTGCAGTAATAATGTTTAAAGCAAAGAATCTATCACTGCCCACAAATATCCAAAAGTTGTCCAAATAAGGGAGAAACAATATCATTTCAGAGGAACATGATATTTCAAAAACCTTCAGTGAGAACTACCACTAAGCAACACCGTGTCTCAGTTGCATGGAATCAGATTGTGGAACGCTTTTTGGACCTGAATTAAAATCATGTACAATGCTTGGACAATTTAAACAAAAACTAAAGGAAGAAATACTCCAAACATATATACAAAACAATATGTAAATCACATAAGGATTATCATATCAGTCTGTGTTGTGCTGTTGCTTAGTTTTTCGTCACGTTTTGTCTTGCCTTTGTTCTGATTTGTAATCAATTTTATTTTATTTTCCTTTTGAATTTTTAGATGGAACATGGGTGGGCAATATAAGAAGCAGCTTCAGCCATCACCCATTTCGGATAACTTATGTTGAATTGTATATTCCGAGGAGTTATTGTTTAATTTGACCTTGTTGGATTTTTTTTTCCCCTTTGTTATATTATTCTGCTCCTTTCTTTTTAATCTTTTTTAATCTAATCTATCCAAAATAAATAAATAAATAAATAAAGGTCGGTGGTGGTGGTGCAACTGTGGGCTGGTTACCAGCCACCAATCAAATCTAAAAGAAGAAGAAGTACACAGTCCAGACAAATGGAGTGATGATATAGAGTGAAGTACGTGGTGGTAATGCACCTTTAAGCTGATTGCCAACCACCAATCAAATCTAAAAAAGAAGAAGAAGAAGGCGGCCAGCCCACAGGTACATTACCACCACTGACTGATTATCATGGACCTTTTAGCGAGTCCTATGGTCATGACAGACAGGCAGACACACAGACAGATGGAGATTTCTTGAATAGAGTGATATATAGAGTGATGTCTGATTATTGTAGGTGGTGGTAATGCACCTGTAAGCTGGTTGCCAACCGCCAATCAAATCTAAAAGAAGAAGAAGAAGAAAATGTCATCTTGGCTGCACCTCGGACACAGTCCAAGGACGGATAATTTTTTGACAACATAAGGAGTTGTTCAGAACTCCTTATACAAAGATATAGAGTGATGATAATCAAGTCAGTGGTGGTAATGCACCTGTAAGCTGGTTGCCAACTGCCAATAAAATCTAAAAGAAGAAGAAGAAGAAAAATGAGTACACGATAGAGTGACGATGCAGCAACCTGGTAGGTGGTGGTAATGCAGATGCAGACAGATGGAGACAGATGGAGATTTAATGAATAGAGTGATATATAGAGTGATGTCTGATTATCGTAGGTGGTGGTAATGCACCTGTAAGCTGGTTGCCAACTGCCAATAAAATCTAAAAGAAGAAGAAGAAGAAGAAGAAGAAAGTGAGAACACCCCTCACATTTTTATAAATATTTTATTATATCTTTTCATGGGACAACACTGAAGATATGATACTTTGATACAATGCAAAGTTGTCAGTGTACAGCTTGTATAATGGTTGTAACTTTGCTGTCCCTCAAAATACTTAGCACACAGCATTAATGTTAAAACCGTGGGCAACAAAAGTGAGTACCCCACCCCCCTAGTAAAAATGTCCAAATTGTGCCCTAAGTGTCAATATTTTGTGTGGCCACCATTACTATTCCAGCACTACCTTTACTCTCTTGGGCATGGAGTTCACTAGCGCTTCACAGATTGCCACTGGAATCCTCTTCCACTCCTCCATGATGACATCATGGTGCTAGAGACCTTGCGCTCCTCCACCTTCAGTTTGAGGATGCCCCACACATGCTCAATAGGGTTTAGGTCTGGAGACATGCTTGGCCAGACCATCACCTTTACCCTCAGTTTCTTTAGCAAGGCAGTGGTTGTCTTGGAGGTGTGTTTGGGGTGGTTATCATGTTGGAATACTCCCCTGCGGCCCAGTTTCTGATCATGCTCTGCTTCAGTATGTCACAGTACATGTTAGCATTCATGGTTCCCTCAATGAACTGTAGCTCCCCAGTGCCGGCAGCATTCATGCAGCCCCAAACCATGACACTCCCACCGCCGCCACACACGCTTGACACCATCTGAATCAAATAAGTTTATCTTGGTCTCATCAGACCACAGGACATGGTGGGCTTTATATATATATATATATATATATATATATATATATATATATATATATATATAACAAAAGTATACTGTAAATACAGCCATGGACAAAATTGTTGGTACCCCTCTGTTAATGAAAGAAAAACCCACAATGGTCACAGAAATAACTTGAATCTGACAAAAGTGGTAATAAATAAAAATTCTATGAAAATTAACCAATGAAAATCACACAATGCTTTTGAATTGTGGTTCAACAGAATTACTTTTAAAAACAAAACTCATGAAACAGGCCTGGACAAAAATGATGGTACCCCTAGAAAAGATTGAAAAATAATGTGACCACAGGAACATGTTCAACCAAGATGGTCCTCTAATTAACATCACAGGTGTCTACAACTTGTAATCAGTCAGTCGGCCTATTTAAAGGGTGACAAGTAGTCACTGTGCTGTTTGGTGACATGGTGTGTCCACACTAAACATGGACCCAGAGGAAGCAAAGGAAAGAGTTGTCTCAGGAAATTAGAAAGAAATTATAGACAAGCATGTTAAAGGTAAATGCTATAAGACCATCTCCAAGCAGCTTGATGTCCTGTGACTAAGTTGCACATATTATTCAGAAATTTAAGATCCATGGGACTGTAGCCAACCTCCCTAGACTTGGCCGCAGGAGGAAACTTGATGAAAAATGGACGAGACGGATAATAAGAATGGTAACAAAAGAGCCCAGAACAACCTCTAAACACATTCATGGTGAAGGGTACTGTACATCAGTGTCAGATCGCACCCATCGTCGTTGTTTGAGCCAAAGTAGACTTCATGGGAGACGACCAAGAAGGACACCCACTGTTGAAAACAAATCATAAAAAAGCAGACTGGAATTTGCCAAACTGCATGGTGACAGCCACAAAGCTTCTGGAGAATGTCTATGGACAGACCAGACAAAACTGGATCTTTTTGGCAATGCACATCAGCTCTAGTTCACAGACATAAAAAATGAAGCATACCACGAAAAGAAAACTGTCCCTACTGTGAAACATGGAGGAGGTTCTATTATGTTCTGGGGCTGCTTTGCTGATCTGGCACAGGGTGTCTTGAATCTGTGCAGGGTACATGAAATCTCAAGACTATCAAGGTATTTCTAGAGAGAAATTTGTGCTGCCCAGTGTCAGACAGCTTGGTCTCAGTCGCAGGTCATGGGTCTTGCAACAGGATAATGACCCAAAACAACACAGCTAATAACACCCAAGAATGGCTAAGAGCGAAACATTGGACTATTCTAAAGTGGCCTTCTATGAGCCCCTGAACTAATCCTATTGAACATCTGTGGAAGGAGCTGAAACATGCCGTCTGGAGAAGGCACCCTTCAAACCTGAGACAACTGGAGCAGTTTGCTCATGAGGAGTGGGCCAAAATACCTGCCTGAGAGGTGAAGAAGTCTCATTGACAGTTACAGAAATTGTTTGATTGCAGTGATTGCTCAAAAGGTTGTGCACAAAATATTAAGTTAAGGGTATACACACACACACACACACACACACACACACAAAACAGTGTGTGTGTACAGTACATACACTCTTTGGTCCCCAGCAAACTCTCAATAATCCCTCAGCAATCTCTTCTAGTCTGTCAGTGTTGTCTACTGGTCTCTCAGAGATTTCTTCAAGAATTTTTCAGAGATCTCTGTAGATCACCATGAAAATCTTACAATGATTTTCCAAACATTTACACAGAAAAGGCTCTTTTTTGAGGCTTTAGGAGATCGTTGAGCAATCAGGTTAAATTTTGATCTCTCAATGGTCAAGCAACGATATCTGTCTGTGTAAAGGAACCCTAGTGAGTTCACATCAGTTCAAACAGATGAAAGCTTAGCTTGACATTAGGAATGGAAGCACAATGCATTTTAAAACTGTAACGCTAAACCTAGTAAGAGCCTTTCCTCAGTCATGTAGTTTTTAGGTCATTGCTGTAGCAGTGTCAGCTATTTTATTGTCAGAAGATTCCTAAGGGGGGTATTTTTTTTTTTCTTGTCTGGTGTTCTGTAGAACCTGAAAGCTTCCACTATGCTGTGGGCAGGTTACAGTGGATACCAAGCTGACAGGATCCTTCATGCTTCAATTACACTGATGAATAATTTTCAATTCATGAAAAGAGACAAGCGAGTGAATGAATATGTCAATACAATGACACTTATTTGCTCTCTTTTGCTTTTTAGAGAGCAGCAAAATGAAACGTGGCAGTCAGTCAAACACATTTGACAGAATGACAGAGGATATTTAAAAGCCTGAATAGCCAATAGACTGTAAACACACTGGCAAAATCTCCAGAACAATATGGTGACAGAGAGACTGAGCCGAGCAAGAGAATTAAATGTCCTGGAGATCTTTGAAAGGGTTTGATTTTCTTGGAAAACCAAATCCATCTTAGTCAGAGCGTAGGCTAAATAGGAGGTGTTTGCAGTCCAAGGAAATTCCATGGTAGACTAAAACCCTGTTGTTTTCACGAGAAACAAGAAACCAGGCCGACACAGAAACAGCAGAGCAGACCACAGGCCCGTGTGAGCTGGAGGCCGTCCAACTGACACCAGATCTGACAATAAGGAATCTGTGGAAATCACCAACACATATATGACAGCCTGAAGGGAGGTGTAGGACTTCGCACCTTTGAGCGAAGTGTTCGTCTTAAAAGTCACTTACTTATCTTCTGACTTGTCCACAGCTGCATGAGCAGCTGTGCCATGGACAAACCATCCATCCGTCTTTTCTTGCATCACTTATTTTTGCAGTAACGGCTGTTTAACCTGTCATGTTGGATCTAAAGGAAGGTGGTGATGTCTGGCTGCAGGGTAAATCGAAGGTCCCACCTGTCCATCTCCAAATCAATTGCAAACCAGGGATGAACTCTTCCATCCTGTTTTCTTATGTTTTATGCAAAACTTTTGTCCAGTTTTCTGCTCCACTCTCCAGGTAGAGAAATGTTTGACAAGTGTCTCTGTATGCTTCTCTTTATTTCCTAAAGGAAGGTTTAACCAAAGAAGCACAGTCATGAGACTGCTGCCATGTTTAACTCATTTCACTTGTGTGCAGCAGCTCTGATAAGGGCCAAAAGCCAGGGACTTGCTGCTGAATTATTTCCATACAAATGAAAGCTAGAGATAAAATATGTTAGAAATCCCAAGTGCTCTCAGGTCAGTGCATTTGCAGATTTAAATATTTGTTCTTTTTGCATACAACTCTGCATACAAGAATACTTTATATAACTTGTATATACAGTGGGGCAAAAAGTATTTAGTCAGCCACCAATTGTGCAAGTTCTCCCACTTAAAAGATGAGAGAGGTCTCCAATTTTCATCATAGGTATACCTCAACTCCGAGAGACAAAATGAGAAAAAAAAATCCAGAAAATCACATTGAAGGATTTTTAATGAATTAATGGTAAATTCCTAGGTAAAATAAGTATTTGGTCACCTACAAACAAGCAAGATTTCTGGCTCTCACAGACCTGTAACTTCTTCTTAAGAGGCTCCTCTGTCCTCCACTCGTTCCTGTATTAATGGACACCTGTTTGAACTCGTTATCAGTATAAAGACACATGTCACTAACCTCAAACAGTCAGACTTCAAACTCCACTATGGCCAAGACAAAGAGCTGTCAAAGGACACCAGAAACAAAATTGTAGACCTGCACCAGCTGGGAAGACTGAATCTGCAATAGGTAAGCAGCTTGTTGTGAAAGAAATCAACTGTGGGAGTAATTATTAGAAAATGGAAGACAACAAGACCATTGATAATCTCCCTCGATCTGGTGCTCCACGCAAGAGCTCACACCCGTGGGGTCAAATTGATCACGAGAACGGTGAGCAAAAATCCCCAGAACCACACGGGGGGACCTATTGAATGACCTGCAGAGCGCTGGGACCAAAGTAACAAAGGCTACCATCAGTAACACACTACGCTGCCAGGGACTCAATTCCTGCAGTGCCAGACGTGTCCCCTGCTTAAGCCAGTACATGTCAGGCCCATCTGAAGTGTGCTAGAGATCATTGGATGATCCAGAAGAGGATTGGGAGAATGTCATATGGTCAGATGAAACCAAAATAGAACTTTATTGTAAAAACTCAACTTGTCGTGTTTGGAGGAGAAAGAACACCATACCTACTGTGAAGCATGGGGGTGGGAAACATCATGCTTTGGGGCTGTTTTTCTGCAAAGGGACCAGGACGACTGATCCGTGTAAAGGAAAGAATGAATGGGGCCATGTATCGTGAGATTTTGAGTGAGAAAACCTCTTTCCATCAGCAAGGGGCATTGAAGATGAAATGTGGCTGGCTCTTTCAGCATGACAATGATCCCAAACACACCGCCCGGACGCCCGGGCAACGAAGGAGTGGCTTCGTAAGAAGCATTTCAAGGTCCTGGAGTGGCTTAGCCAGTCTCAGATCTCAACCCCATAGAAAATCTTTGGAGGGAGTTGAAAGTCCATGTTGCCCAGCGACAGCCCCAAAACATCACTGCTCTAGAGGAGATCTGCATGGAGGAAATGGCCAAAATACCAGTAACAGTGTGTGAAAACTTGTGAAGACTTACAGAAAACGTTTGACCTCTGTCATTGCCAACAAAGGGTATATAACAAAGTATTGAGATGAACTTTTGTTAGTGACCAAATAATCTTATTTATCCGAGGAATTTACCAATTAATTCATTAAAAATCCTTCAATGTGATTTTCTGGATTTTTTTTTTCTCATTTTGTCTCTCATAGTTGAGGTATACCTATGATGAAATTGGAGACCTCTCTAATCTTTTAAGTGGGAGAACTTGCACAATTGGTGGCTGACTAATACTTTTTTGCCCCACTGTATATTGATTGTTTGTGCAGTGCAATACAATACTGCAATTTCCCCACATGTTGACAGCTCCCACAGGTCTTAACAAATGTCTGTGCCATACTTTGGTTGTGTGCCTTTATGATTCAATTACTGCAGCATAATTGTGAATCATTCTTTGCAGCCTCCCACATGTCTCTTTTAAATGCCCATATCCAACTAAATCTCCCCTTTCCCTCGTAATGTTAGCTGATTAGCTCCTAGCTTGGGTTAGCTAATACACAGCCTTTGCTAGTAATGTAATGCATCTTCAAGACTCAATAAAATAATGCATCACTGTGGACAGGGGTGTGTGGATTTTGTGGTCAATAGGATAAGACCACTCCCTGGAGTACATTAAGCACAGAAACAGCAATGAATGAGTCCGTGGTAAATCTGGCAAATGGAAGCAAGTCACCTTTGGTCCTGATCAGAGAGTATAATGCCACCAATGCTGGTTCAGCTTTCGGGGGATGTTTTTTTGTGCACTATGTAGCATCCGCCAAATCTCAAATTAATGCCCACCCGTCTCCTGTAGGTTCTGCCTACAAGTCCTATGTCACACCTCCAAATTCTAGTGGCCCTGGAAATATTTCGCCAGCTGAGTGGCACAGTGATGAAGGGTGAGTCTCCAGCGACTTTAAATAGCTTGAACCTGTGACTAAAGGAAGAAAACCCTGACAGAAAAACTACTGTTCCTTCCTTTTCCAGGGGGTTGTGCGAAGAGACAGCACCCTTCAATGTAATATGCTACTGAAATGACAACGACTGAACTACAGTTAGCCATTTTGTAGCTGGATGAAAGAGATTGTGAAGACCTCACCATGACGACCATCACTCCAAAGAATTCAGTAGACCAGGCCAAAGCTGACATAGATGGCACCAGTTCAGAAAAAAAGTTTTATATGGTTGTTGCCTTGTGTCACGTCAGTGATGAAGAGGATTAAGTATGTTACGCAGAGTATAATAGTAAAATAAGGTCAAATAGCATCAACAAGCAAACATAACTGTCATGGTCAAGTGGATGTGCATAGAATTTGTAGAAAATAGCAATCAAAACCATTAAGCTAATGCTAGACAGACCAACTTCAACCACCTAGCCAAGCTAACGGTTGATTTATCATCACGATGAAAATATCTCAAAATAAGCCAGAATGGCTAAGACACTGTTAGCTATGTTACTGACTGTGAATTAGTGAAACAGGTGGAAGTGGGGCTATCTGTTACGGTGACTGAAATTCAAAGAAATAAAAGCATAAAACCAGGCTTGGTAGCTAACTCCATAGGGAACATGTTAGCTCTGAAAGTATTGCCTTAGGCTCACATTATAGCCAAATAGCATGGTCACGGGTTGTAATGAAGACAGGATCATTTGTCAGTGACGTAGGAAAAGATCCTGGAAGAGCAAAACCAGTTTCTGATCATTCTGCTGAAATGCTAAATTATTTAAAAGTTAAGCTAAATTTAAAAAAGCTAAATTACTTCTAAGTTAAGAGAGATTTTAATATATTTCATGTGGTCATATGTCCCATGTTAGCTTTTTAGAAAGTTAAAACAAACAAACAAACAAAACACACCCATAGTTTAGTCAATAGGATGTTTAAAGGTGAGGCTCTAACAGTTATGGTTCTGAATGTGGCACTGAATACTAAGTGTAGATGGCATTAATTCACTTGTTAAAAAGTCCCTGTTTAAGGATTTTATTTGCTGTTTAACTGCCAAAACTCTTCCAAAGTATATGTGAGCTGTGAGTTCATAACTTTGATTTTGTTATTTCTTGGCTGTTTCACACACTCCTCAATTTCTCGGAAATTTTGGGTACATTTATGGGAGCCTGTGGAATGTTGTGCAACCAAGCTTGAATCGCTTTCTTGTTAACTCGACCATAAATAATAAAAATAATAACGTTCACATTTTAATAGTTAATACATCAAATTCTAACTCATTACTCAGGCATGAATAAGGCATTCATCTTCATCCGTGTGTTCATTATAGTAAAGGTAGAGTTACTGAACTTGGCAGAAACTGTTGCCTTCATAACTTCTGCTGCTGCTTTCTACCTGCCATGGAAATCCTCAAAACTCTGCCATGTTTAAAAGTTCAAAGTGTTTTTATTAGTCTTTCGTAGGAAAGTTTGAGTTTACAATGTTATTGGCAGGGCTCCCAGCAGGGAAAATGTCACTGCCTCCTCCAGAGACTGCACCTCGGATGATAGTTGTTTACACTGCTAGCCTTATTAGCACATCTGTAATACGTGAGTGGATAAACTTCCGACATTCCATTTCCCAGCTCCCGAGCTCCTGGTCCATCTGTCTGCAGGTGAGTGGCAGTTCTCATTTTATCAAACTAATTTACTCTCCAGTGTTGATGATTTTGTTCAGGTGACAGCAGAATCTGAGGCTGATTAGGTATCTCTACCAACTCCCTCTAACATGAATGCATGAATTTGGATAGTATTTGCAAGTTTACAATGATTTAAGATGTAATCATGTGCCATGAAAAATTTGCTTCACAATTTGATATGAAAAGCACCAAAACACCTGTAGCTATAGTTTAGGGGTCTAAAGGCCATAAAACAAAGTCAAATGCTGGATTTGGATTACGTTATAAGGTAAATGTGAGAAAGGTTGGATTTTACTGTAAAAAATAACCTCTTTGAAATCATTCAATACTTAGCCACTTTTTGTAGTTTCTTACCCTTACTCTGTGATAATAAATGCACTATCAGAGTTGTAGCCTAGGGGTAGAGCATCCAGCCCATAATTGGAATGTCGGGGTTCAAGTCCCCGCCGGGTCATGTCAAAGACCATTTAAAAGTGGAACTTGTTTTGTCGGAATTACCTTTGTAATGACTAGGCCGGGTGCACAGTTGAACTTTACTTTATTAAAACCCTGATCCTACCGAGTGGGGTCCGATCGGACCCCACACATATGTTCTTATGCACAACACGGACATATTATCGATCACAGCTATCATGCTTTCTGACTTTGTTTGTCATCATCTGTGAATCACAAAAAATAAATCTGATTTAAAATACAGTTTTCTTCTGTACTGTCAGTTTCAGATTTTTCATTGGGGTCCGATGGACCCCAGGGAAAAATTATGATGTTAATGATATTAAATGTAGAATTTTTGTGTTATATTTCAGTGAATGATGGCTCAACGAGTAGACTTTGGTCAGAGAAACTCAGAACTCAGAACTCAGAAAGGATTTATTGCCAAGTACATTAACAGTAAACAACTGATAACATACGAGGATTTGACTTGACACTGAAAATGACCCTGCATTTCCGTGACGCGGCAGCGTCGATAACGCGCCTGTCTTCAGACGGGTACAGGAAGCATAGGGAAGAAAAGGATAACACAATAGAAAGAGCAAAAAAACATTGATTGTCAGAATACTCGTCATATATGATCAATATTATGATTACAAGAAAAAAAAGCCCTCAATGCACAATTAGCAGACAAGAATGTACACAAAGACACAAAGGGAGCAGTGAGTGAATGATCTTCTCATCAGTATATTGAGTCAGTGTGGTGTTGTAGTGTTGAGTGGAGGTGTTATATCAGTTAAGAACAACAAAGTCTCTTCAGCAGGAGATGTTTTGTCTAGCGGCTGGCACTTTGTCCTTGAGCCAGGCAGCTGGCTGTCCATAAAGGTCAATGCAGCTCAAATGTTTTGGAAACAAAAAAGGCAGATTATCTGGAGGACTTGTGTGAGGGGCAGGTCAGATTAGTCGAATAGTACTGTTCCCAGAGAAAAAGACTTTATATTCTCTTACAGATTCAGTACTTTAATCCTTCAGTGCTGGACGTTGAATTCTTCATGAGCGGCTCTCAGCGTGATCATGATGTAATCCATTTTCCTAGACAGTTCTCCATTAGCCGCTGTCAGAGTCCTCCCCATTTGTTCAATTTGATGGTTAAGCCTCGCCTGGCCAGCATTTTGATAGGCTACGTCCATCTTCATCACTTTACGGTACACCAGGACAATCCCAGATCCAAATCAGAAGGATCCCGATGACCATTGCTACGAAGATGTATAAATCTTCGACACTCTTCGATAGAGAGATCAGACAGGCACAAGAGTTTCCAATTACTTGTGTCCCTCACATAGCCTGCAGCCGCAGTTCCTGCGGGGCAAACTACCTCCCCCGGGGCACTTTTCTCGTTGAAAAATAGTGTCCAATTGCATTCAAAGCCAGCTTATTAAATCCATAATTTCGTTCGATAATCAGCAGTAGAGACACGCAGACAGATGATAGCAAGCTGGGATCCAGTCAGTTAGGGGGAGGAAGGAGATAAAAAGTCAGAGCTGGAGAGAAGGAAAAAGCGTCTGCTCTCTTTGGGAGGCGGAAGTGAGAACACATGCACAACAATGGCAAAGTATTTGCATTTCTTGTACCAATTAAGAAGTGAAATTAGATAATTTCCCACAAAAACCTGAACGCACCAGGGCACACTGGTTGAAAAACACATTACAACCGGGCTACTCGTGCTGAAAGGCAGGGAACCGACAAACTAGCCCCATTCCGGGATTTTTGGATCATGTTTCAAGCACGACTCTTTGTTTTAACCAAATAAAACATTTTAAGTGAAAAAAATACTTTGGTATTGCTTAATAATCCAATTAACAGTTAAATTTTGTGTGGGGTCCAAACGGACCCCAGTTGGTACTATTTGTATGTAAAATATGTTGGTAGGATGAGGGTTAAAGGGGTGGTCACACACAACACAGCCACTAGGCAGGGGCACTGGCAAAGAGACCATAACATGGATGTCCCCTGGTATTTATGGGGCTGTGCAGTAGCGGAAGAAGAGGTGGCCGCCACTACAACGCACTTCACAATAAAACATAAAATACAACATCACCCCCCCCTTCCTGTAGGAAGTCCAAAAACCCACACACAATCAAGACCCTCCCCAATTTAGGACCCAAAACACGCACCAAGAAAATGAAAACTGAAATCACTAAATGGCCTATCACATTCACACAACAAAACCTAAAACTAGGGAGGACGGGTGGACTACCATTGTTATGTGTTGCCTCGGGCCGTCACGTGGAATGTGAAGTCAGCCATCATCGCCAACTTGTATCAAGCCGTTAACTCCAGTGTTTCAACTGTGCGCAGCCTTCCACCTCCATAACCGTAGAGCGCCACTGGGTTACCTTTAATTTTGTAGTGGGGAAAAAATTTCCTCACCGTGGCCCAATTCAATAATGATCCCTCCACCTCCATGTTGACCAGCAGCGGCACCTCCCCACCATCCAGGGTCACCTTGCAGAACGTGAACCCATTGGTACTCGGGGACACCACATGGCCAGTTGTCGGGGCAGGTGAAGTTGTTTTTCTCCGTGGGCTCACCGGCTTGGACATACGACAAACTCTGGCATAATGGTTCAAGCGTCCACACTTGCTACAGCAGTTCCCTCTAGCCGGGCATTCCCTAGCCTTGTATTGGTGCTTTGCAGACCCACAACCCATACACGAGGGTTTTCTCAGGGCAAACCTTCGGATGATAGTGTTGGTTTCAGTGCTGTCGTCGGTCTCGCTATCCTTGCTGTCTGGGTCCGCTACTAATGCTGTGGCAGCAGGCCCCAGCTGTCTTTGTGATTGGCACCACTTTAGCTCCGAAGCTAGCTTGTCTGCAGTCTCCACTTGGAGAGTTAGTTCGACAGCCTCAGATTACGTCAGGTCACTTGGTGCCAAGAGTAGCATAGCTTGTAAAGCATTGCTGCTTGTGTGCTCCGCCAGCTGGTCACATACCATCTCTTCCTCCAGTGGCCCAAAATGGCACTCAGTAGCCAGCTGCCTCAGGTCGGCGACAAACTGGTGGACAGGCTCACCCGCCCTTTGGTGTCACTGCTGAAACCTAATCCTCTGGACGGTCATGCTGTCTGGGGTGCTGAAATGGCATGCTAGCAACTCGACCACGTC
Organism: Pholidichthys leucotaenia; assembly: GCA_020510985.1. Classification (NCBI taxonomy): domain Eukaryota; kingdom Metazoa; phylum Chordata; class Actinopteri; order Cichliformes; family Pholidichthyidae; genus Pholidichthys; species Pholidichthys leucotaenia. Next base: position 76,988,842 of record CM035839.1, on the reverse strand, counting down.
CTCATATGAGTCAGAAGCCCGTACTGTATGCATACGCTGGCCCTCAAACCCCAAATTATGCACCAGAAGTGCATGTGCCCTCAGTTTATCTAGCTTGTCAAGGTCGAGCGCCACAATGTAGTTTTGAAAGGCGGCAAACCATCTTGGCCAGGACACAGGTGGCTCACCCAGGAGCTCCAGGAAGGGCTGAAGCAGTGAAACACATGTCTCCATGTTTGTTCTCGTCACCAAAATGTTATGTGGGAATTACCTTTGTAATGGCGAGGCCAGGTGCACAGTTGAACTTCACTTTATGTAAAGGGGGTGGTCACACACAACACAGCCACCAGCAGGGGCATCGGCAAAGAGACCATAACATTGATGCCCCCCTGGTCTTTATGGGGTGGTGCAGTGGCAGAAGAAGAGGTAGGCCGCCACTACACCGCACTTCACAATAAAACATAAAATACAACATCACAGAACTTCTGCTATCCAGCTTGGTGCTCAGCAAAAATGAAATGGAGGAGGGAAATGTGGGTGGCAGCGCTCAGGAGGTAGAGTAGGTTGTCCAATAACCACAGCGTTGGAGGTTCAATCCCACTCTCCCCAGCCATCCTGCCATTGTATTCCTGGGCAAGACACTTTACCCACCTTGCTTCCAGTGTCAATGACACTGGGTATGAATGTGTATAAATGTTTGGTACTGGTCAGAGAGGGCGTTGGCGTGGATTGGCAGCCACGTTTCCATCAGTCTGCCCCAGGGCAGCTGTGGCTACAGTAGTAGCTTACCACTACCTCTGTCTGTGGACGTGAACGAATAATGGATTTTGATTGTAGAGCACTTTGGGTTTTTTGAAAGGCGCTATATAAATGCAAACCATTATTATTATTATTATTAGTCTGGTAACTTTTCATACTACTTTTTGACAACACTTGCTTTTCGTCACTATCTGGTGCAAACCTTGTATAACGAAAACAGAGGTTTCTTAGAAAAAAGAAAAACTTTATTTCTTGTAACTTAGCAGCTACAAATTTTATTTTCATGGTCTTTCTAATACTTCTAATTGGTTTGATGTTGGTAAAAAGGATTCAGAGGCATAAAAGGTGACCCAATAGAATGGGTTCATTAAAAAAAATGAAAATTTACTAAATATGCAGTGTTGGCATGTAGGAGGAGGCCAAGGGAGGCAGAGCTTCTTTCAAAATTTGAGAAGAAAAAAGAGAAGAAATGATTCAGACATTGTGATAATAAATGCATTTTTTTAATTTTATATGTATATTATTGTGTAACATGAAGTCAGAATCCTGTCAGAAGGCTGCAGGACGAAAAAAAACGGGCTTGCCACTATGGGAACATTAATCAGCCAATTAGAAATTAGTTTGTTTTTCAGAATCAGAATCAGAATCAGCTTTATTGGCCAAGTATGCACAACACATACCAAGGAATTTGACTTTGGCTAAAAACTTGCTCTCGTTGTTCAGGTGGAGGATTTAAATAAGGATTCAATGACAACAGAGTATGTACAGTAAATTACAGTCTGTCACGTTTCTATAAAAGGATGCAAATATATACAGGAAAATATGCAGTTATTTACTCAGACTAACCACACTTTGCAGAAATATATGAAAAAATATACAGTCACACAGTATTTCATTGTGAACTCAGATTCAGTGATATAATGTGAATGAAGTAAAAGCAGTGTGAGAGTTATGTGCAATGTAATAATGGGATGAAAAGTCATGAGTACAGCAACAGGTAGGACTAGGTGAATGTTAGGAGTTCATCAGAGTGATGGCTTGAGGAAAGAAACTGTTCCTGTGTCGGGTGGTTTTGACCTTCAGTGATCTGTAACGACGACCAGAAGATAGAAGTTCAAACAGTTTGCGGCCGGGGTGTGACGGGTCAGCACAGATGTTTCCCGCCCGTTTCTGGTTATGGACCGATATAAGTTCTCAATGGAGGGTAGGTCGGTACCAGTGATCCTCTCCGCAGACTTAACGATCCGCTGCAGTCTGGTCTTGTCCTGTTTAGTGGCAGGTCCAAACCTATTGTTGCTATTTAAACTAGAAAAGCAGTCATAGAGCGCATACCTTAATATCTTAATAGCTCTGTGAGGAACCTTGGAGTTATTTTTGATCAGGATTTGTCCTTCAATTCACATATTAAATTTGTTTCTAAGACTGCCTTCTATCATTTGCGTAATATTGCCAAGATTAGGAGCATCTTGTCTCAGAGTGATGCTGAGAAGCTGATCCACGCTTTTGTTAGCTCGAGATTAGATTATTGTAATTCTTTATTATCAGGTTGTCCTAAACATCTTTAAAAAGTCTTCAGCTGATCCAAAATGCTGCAGCAAGAGTTTTAACAGGTACTAGAAAGAGAGATCATATCTCTCCGGTTCTGGCCTCCCTTCATTGGCTACCCATAGAGTTTAGAATTAAGTTTAAAATCCTTCTTCTTACTTACAAAGCTCTAAACAATCAGGCTCCTTTTTATTTAAAAGATCTGATACTACCGTATCATCCTAACAGAGCACTACGCTCCCAAAATGCATGTTTACTTGTAATACCTAGAATCTCCAAAAGTACAATGGGAGGCAGAGCCTTCAGTTATCAAGCTCCTCTCCTGTGGAATCAGCTGCCAATCTGGATTCGGGAGTCAGACTCGATCTCTGTTTTTAAGATTAGGGCTAAAACCTACCTTTTTGATATAGCCTACAATTAGGGAGGGATCATGTGTTTTCTGAACCCTCCCTTAGTTATGCTGCTAATAGGTTTAGTCAGCCGGGGGACCTCCAGTAATGCACTGGGCCTCACTCCTTTCCTCACTCTCTATGAAATATTTTTTTTTTTGCTGGTCATTAACATTTGTTTGTTCTCTCCATAGATTGAGTCCCCATCGTGCTGTTTGCTCTCTACATGTCTGTTCTTTTCTTCTTCTCTATCCCCTCACCCCCCAGCCAGTCGCAGCAGATGACTGCCCCTCCCTGAGCCTGGTTCTGCTGGAGGTTTCTTCCTGTTAAAAGGGAGTTTTTCCTCTCCACCGTCGCCAAGTGCTTGCTCACAGGGGATCGCCTGATTGCTGGGGTTTTTCTGCAACTGTGGGGGTCCTCCCTACAGTTGATAGTGCTATGAGATGACTGTTGTTGTGAAATGGCGCTATATAAATAAAGTTGAATTGAATTGAATTGAATTGAATACCTCCGCCAAGGCTCCTTCCGTTTCTCATGGATCACCTCCAAAATGTAATGGGCTTGTGTGTAGGCCTATCACCACTTGTGGTGAAAATTGCATCCGAGTCTGTCCATTAGTTTTGGAGTTTTGTGGCTGACACACTGTGAGAAGAGCCTTGGGTGAGGTATGCATTCCCAGATCATCCCCAAAATGTAATGGGTTCCTCTCTAGGCCAAGAACCACCTCTGGTGAAACAGACAGACAAACAGACAAATGCCAGTAAAAGCATTACCTCCTTGGCGGAGGTAATAAACTCAAGTGTTGCTGTTGTGTCCATCTCCTCCATTTCCAAACTCCCAGGCTGCGGGCGTTGCAATTCATCGCACAACCGCGTACAACCCACAGGCCAATGGGTTATGCGAGCGTTTTCATAGATCACTGAAAACAGCACTCAGGGGTTCATTGACGGATGCAAATTGGGTAGACAGGTTGTCGTGAGTTTTACTGGGGTTGCGCTCCGCGGCAAAAGAGGATTTGGAAGCTTCCCCGGCAGGGAGCTTGTTTTTGCGCAGCCCCTGTGGCTGCCTGGGGAATTTCTGCCAAATAATCCCACGCCGGACAGCTGCCCGTCTCAGCTTTTGCAGCGTAGCTGAAACACAGGCACGCTGCCAGGCCCGGCCCACCACTGTTTTCCGCGTGCTTTTGTGCCTAAAACTTTGAAGAACGCGGAATTTGTGTTCGTCAGACACGATGACCAGCGCCCTCCATTGCGCCTGCACACATGTTGAAAATGGCCCTCTCTCATAATGTTAAAGAATCCTTTAAAAAATTCCTGGATCCAGACGGTGATCCGGATCATCCCCAAAATTTAATCAGTTCTTCCTTGTACCATTTCCAACAACGCCTGAAAGTTTCATTGAAATCCGTCCAAAACTTTTTGAGTTATCTTGCTAACCAACAGACAGGTTCAGGTTCAGGTTCAGGTTACTTTATTTGTACCCGTAGGTAGATTTGTTTTGCAGTTGGTGACATCCATATTTACAAGCCACTAATTACATTCAACATAGACACAAACACAGGCACACATCTTACAAAATAGGTAAATATAAAATATGTACAATATAATTTTTATAGCTTGTTCAACTCTTTGACAGCAGCAGGGACAAAGCTGTTTTTGTTGCGCTGGGTTCTACTTTTTGGGACAGCAAACCTCCGTCTGGAGGGAAGAAGCTGAAAGTTGCAGTGCAAAGGGTGGGAGTCATCATTTAAAATCGAGTCGGCCATCCTCTGTACTTGTCTGGTGTATAGGGATGTCAGGCTCAGCTGTGACTCACCAAGCAAACGACTGGACCATCTGACTACCTGATCCAAGGATTTCCTCTGTTTCAGTTTATCTGACCAAACCATGACATTAAAGAAAAGGATAAAACAGATTCAATAAAAGCCCGATAGAACATAGTCATTATGGTTCGGTCAATTTGGAAGCGTGCAAGTTTCCTCAAACAATGCAAATGTTTTCAGACAGACAGACAAACAAACCCCGGCAAAAACATTACCTCCTGCGGCCTGCGGCCTGGCGGAGGTAAATATAAGGATGCACCATACTTTCTGAAATTATTTAGTCAATCAGAAATGGGTTTATATGTGTTGCTGTGGAAAATGATCTCTTTGCATTGAAAGGAAAAAAAAAAATGAAGGAGGCGAACCTCTAACCAGTCACAGTCCGTTATTTGACAACGTCACTGTATCAACACGGTGATTACTACCGGTATGCACAGATGGGATATCCAGCAGTATTTACTTGCTAATAAGTTTAGGAAACTACAATTTGAACACCAGTTTCGGATAAAAAAAAACAGTCCAGGGCCTTCTCGTAAACTGAACATTACAAAGAAGTCAGGATGCAGCAGGACGGCGCTCAGCAGACCTGGACAAGTGGAGCTAACCCGCTTAGCAATGCTGTGCTAGCCTTGGCATTGCATTTTGCAACTATTGAATTAAAACTGGATTTGATAACAGGAAGATTTATCCAGATCCACGTAAAGACACGATAATTGGTGAGTTAAAATTTGCTTCTCTCCTGTTTCCGTCAATGCCTGTGTGCTGTTTTATTTTCAACTCTTTAAATGATTGTGGAAAATATTTTTCATTGGCTCTTAGTTTGACTAACGAACAGCACCAAACGGGACCAAATGGGACACCAAATGCCCAAATAATGAATGAAATAATTTTATGAGACACCAAAAGCCCACCAAACATCCACCAATAAAGCAATTAAATAATTTTTATGTTAATATTTAATGACAAATATGTGAGATATGTATCTTACTGTGAAGTGTGAAATGGTGACATGCACCTCCGGTGGTGTCTCCGCCCTGCCCTATATAAGGCCAGGTCAGACATCTTACTTTTTCTTATCTCGCCTGGACCTTGGCAGGTACACTGTCTGTAGCTGTCAACATGAGTGAGTTAAATAAAGCTGTGTTCCAAGTCACCTCGCCTCTTCTGTGAACCAGGGGTAAAAGCATACATAACATTGGCAACGCTGGATTAAACTATGGAAGTGTGCATTACTCCTATCCACCCTTTTCTCGAGGTGCTCGGGGACCTGCCGGTGCCCTGGCTTAGGTGGTTCGAAGCCTTCCAGAACTACATTGCCGCGCTGGGTCTCCCGGAGCTTGATAAGCTAAGGGCCCGGGCGCTGCTGGTTCACAATTTGGGCATAGAGGGCCAGCGAATCCTACGGACGCTCAGTGCTTATGACACGTAGCAAGCGGAGTAGCAGAGCTGCTAGCTAGCCATTTCCACACCCCGAATAATGTGACGGTCAGGAGGATCCGCTTTGTGATGTCAACAGGCAGGTGAACCTGTCCGGCATTTTGTTGCCAAATTGAGGCAGCTAGCTAGCGAGTACCGTTTTGGAGCACTTGAAGAGGAAATGATTCATGATCAGCTGGCAGAGTATAGTTGTAGTGCCACATTGCGGGCTAGGCTACTTACGGCGCCAAGTGAACTCACGTTAGCCAGAGCCATCAAGTTAGCTCTCCAAATGGAAGCCGCGGACAAGCTAGCTCTGGAGCAAACCGGGCACCAGTCACAGCAGCCGCTAGAGCCTCTTGTCACGGCAAATGCCACAGACCTGAAAAGTGAGGAAGCTGGGATGATGAGGAGACAGAAGCCAACGCTACTAGCCAGGGATCGGCCCCGGCAAAGTCTCTTTGTATGGGTTGTGGGTCTGCAATGCACCGGAAAAAAGCTAAGGACTGTCCAGCAAGAGGAGCACAGTGTAACAGATGTGGTTGCTTGAACCATTTTGCCAGGATGTGCCGTGAATTTAAACCGGAGAGCCCACGGAGGAAATTGTTCTGCCTGCCCCCAGCAACCACCCACATAGTGTCCCCCAACACGAACAGCTACACGTTTTGCACAGTCGGGCTGGACGACGTGGAACTGCCGCTGTTGATCGACACGGGGGCAGAGGGGTCATTGCTGAATTGGGCCACGGTGAAGAAGTTCTTTCCCCACCACAGGATTGGAGGTAACCCAGCACCGTTGTACGGTTTTGGAGGTGGAAGGCTGGACACAGTCGGGACTTTGGAGCTGACTGTTCTGTACAAGTCTACGATGGTGACCAGCTTCACATTCCATGTGACAGCACAGGGCAATAACATCATGGGCTGGGATTTATTTTACGGACTGGGTTTCACCATTAAAGATGATGGGGGGTCTGCGACTATGAGGGCGCATGCTACAACAGCCTTAGATGAGGTCGGGGCAGGACCGAGAAGCATGGAAGATCAGCGTGCTCGACAACAACGTCTCAAGCCAAGCCGGGCCCAGTTGAGGGTCCTGGATTGGGTTCGGAGTCGAGATGAGGAATGTCCGCGATGAAGATGGGCCAGACGACAACCTGAGGAGCATCAGGATTGTCTGCGCATAGTGGACAAACTGAGCACAGCACACTTCAGTCTGACGGCTCGGTGTGGCGTGCGAACCGGCTTTGACGTGTCCGGGAGAAGGCTCCGCGAAACGTGGCTGGACGTGGGATGAGGTTGAATGTGGGAGGGAGTGGCTTCAGCTTCCTGACAGTCAGGCATCGCCCCGAAGACAGGCTGTTTCCTGGGGCGCATCTGCTGAGAGGGTGCCCTGGATCCCCATGCCAGTTATGTTTTTTGTTTTTTGTTTTTTTTACCTGAAGACTTAGGTTATAAATAGTATACAGTATGTTGAAGTTCTGGTGTTGTTGTTTAAAAAAAATAAAAAAATGTTATATAAGGGATTATTTTTGGGTTTTTTTTGTTCTAAGTTAGGAGCACGGCACACAATTTTAGTTTATTAATGGACATTACATTTTCTTAGTAGGTGGCACAATAATCCACCATGCCGTGGGGGCAGGATGGCAGTCCACCCATCCTCCCTATTTTAGGTTCTGTTGTGTGAATGTGTTAGGCCATTTAGAAACACTAGTTTTTGCTTATTAGTGCGTGATTCAGGTCCCAAATTGGGGAGGGTCTTAATTGACTGAGTGGTTTTGGACTTTTTAAGGGGGGGGGGGGGGAGATATGTAGCTTACTGTGAAGTGTGACATGGTGACACGCACCTCCGGTGGTGTCTCTATATAAGGCCGGGTCTATATAAGGTCTATGTAAGGCCGGGTCTCTATATATATGTCTCTATATAAAGCCGGGTCGCCCATCTTGTTGTGTCCTTAATTACAAGAATAATGAAGAAGTAAGAACTCGGTTAAAAGGGCTTTATTCAGGATAATACAACTATATACAATAGGCTTACGGAACTCGCCTGCATGCCAGGTGGCTCCCATGACGAAAGAGGCAGAGCCTCTTCCACCCACTTCCTTTATACCCCAAGTGGCATCACTACCGGAAACCAGCAGTTAGCCACCCCGGTCTAACCCATGTCCAACTCGGCCGCCATCTTACTAGTACCAGCCTTTTACATACAGTATGTTAACCCCCCCTTTAAAAAATGTCAAGCACACAAACAACCCACCCCAATTTGTCACCCGACTCACGCACTAAAGGAAAAACATGTGTACATAATAAATAAACTCCTATCCATTCACACAACTGAGGCTGGGGGGCTGAGTAGACTGCCAGCACCCCCTACACGGCCGAGCGGGTTATTCTGTCGCTAGAGGAGAACAACAAAACAAAATAAAATACACTACTGGCGGCCTCCACCCCACAATGGGCATTCAAAACAAAGTTACGTTGGGTATTCAATGAAACATGTCAAATAAACCAGGTGTGCTCAAATTCACCATGAATGCGATTACCTGCCGAGCCACCACCTCGCTGATAACAAAATTTAACATATAAATACCAATTAAACAAAACACTCTGAAACTCAGTGCTACAACAGGCATATCACCACACAGACCAATAAAATTATCATGCAGACACTCAACTTAGGTTCGCAACCACACAACTCATCATGCCTTCTGCACTCACTCTCTTTTCGTTTTTTTTTTGTTTTTTTTTAAGTAAATTTACCGGGGCACCAAAAAGTGAAACAACATATAGAGGACTAGGGCAAACACAATGGACACAAAAAAACAAAAAAACCCTCGGTCCTTGGAAGGATCCCTCTCCAGGCGTCTCCATCTCTTCACCTCAGGGCTCCTGCTGCACCATCTCCCGATGTCTCCTGATGTGTCTCCAGACATGAATAGACCTAAGCAGATCTGCCTCCATCCAGCCGGGCTCCACCTGGAACCGCCCCTGGTCGTCCCGCTGCTCGTGTGGACTGTGATCCCGTTGTACTCGAGCATCAACCTTGGTCTTTGAGGGAGCCCTCTTCCTTTCATCCAGATCACCAATCCTGCGACAGGCCTCGGCCACCGATTGCTCCAGCTCATGGGCTCGTTTCAGTCTCCTCTTGGCAGGCCGTCACTGGGAGCGCTTTACGATCACCATGTTCCGCAGTCTAGCCCTGTTTTCTTCCAGCTTTGGCGCCTCGTCCTCACGAGCCTCACCGGGGGTCCCGGCGTGCCGTCCGGCACTCTCGTCCAGGGCAGCCTGCGTGACGGCATCAAGTCCAGCCCAAGATGGCTCTGCGTGGCACAGCGTGTGCTCTCCCTCTGAAACTTTGTCCAGCCAGTCTGAATCCCACACCTCAGCACCCTCCACGACTGGAACAAGCCGGCCCCACAATCCACATCCAGACCATTCTTCACTCGACACGTTAGCAATGGAGAACCCAAGACTGTAAAATAGGTTACACCCCATAACGTTAACCCCAGATGCTGAAATACTGATGCGAACACTTGTTGCCACACTGTTCTTATACTGGGCCTCCATTTCCACATAGCCCAAAATAGCCAAACTCTTCGTCCATCACCATAATACTCTTCGTATTGCCTCCTAATCTGTCGGTGGGGAAACAGTCTCTCCATGGTCGTCAGGTTCAGGACGGAAATAACCGCTCCAGTATGCACCAAAAGTGGAACCTCAACGCCATCTAGTGTGACGTGCAGCCAATCCTCCCTGTTGTCTCTGGGGAGACAGTATGCACCACTATCGGAGTCTTCTGCATAGCACCTGGGTCACTCCTGCGGCTCCTGCGTACGAAGTTGTCGTGCACCTTTGCAAAATGGTTCAAAACACCGCACTTGCCACAACGCTTTCCTTTCACTGGGCACACCCTGGACTTATAGCGGTGCTCAGTGGACCCACACCCATAACACTTTGGCGTACCAGGGGCAGACCTTATCCTAACCACGGAGGCAAAATCTTCCTCTCTGCATTCGCCATCACAAGGGTCCATGATCAGTGCCTCAGCACGAGACTCATTCTTCTCCAGAGAAGCCCCTTCAGAAAGGCCTCTCACGATGGTTTCTGCCGCCTCGAACTGTAGGGCAAGCTCGACAGCCTCAGCTAACGTCAACTCACCTGGATGTGTCAACAACCTGGACCGGACCGCCGGGCAGCGGATGTGCTCTGCCAGCTGGTCCCGAATCATCTCATCCTCTAGGGCCGCAAACCTGCATTCCCTTGCCAGCACATGGAGGTCCGCCAAAAATCTTCTCACCGGCTCTCCCAACCGCTGGTGGCGCTGTCAAAACTGAATGCGCTTCACAGTGACGTTTTCTGGCGCCCTAAAGTACCGCGCCATTAGCTTCACGACTTCATCAAAACTGTCAGCACCTCCAAGGTTCTCAAGAATCCTCTGCCCTTCCATTCCTAAATTATGGACCAACGCAGCTCTCGCTCGGAGCTTCTCCATCTAGCCCATGTTTAAGACAACAAGATAGTTCACAAAGGCAGCAAACTAATGAGACCACGACACGGGCGGCTTGCCCGGGGCCTCCAAAAATGTCCGAATGCTGGCAATGGAACGCTCCATTACCGCTTTTACCTCGTCGCCAAATGTTGTGTCCATAATTACAAGAATAACGAGTAAGTAAGAACTTGGTTAACAGGGCTTTATTCAGGATAATACAACTATATACAACAGGCTTACGGCACTCACCTGCATGCCAGGTGGCTCCCACGACGAAAGAGGCAGAGCCTATTCCACCCACTTCCTTTATACCCCGAGTGACGTCACTACCGGAAACCGGCAGTTAGCCACTCCAGTCTAACCCACGTCCAATCCGGCCACCATCTTACTAGTACCAGCCTTTTACATATGTTTCACATCTTACTTTCTCTTATCTCTCCTGGACCTTGGCTGGTACTCTGTCTGTAGCTGTCATTGTGAGTGAGTTAAATAAAGCTGTGTTCCAAGTCACCTCACCTCTTCTGTGAACCAGGCTATTCTTGTAGTAACTAATGAGACATACACCTCTTAAATAACACATTAAATCATATCTAACAGGACCAAGTGAAATCAAGTCAACAAACGGGACACTTTTACAAATACTTGTTACACTTTTATAAATACTTATAATGCATTCCTTTTAATTTGATTTAATTATTTTGACGTTTTTGTGTCCCATTTGATCCCGTTTGTTGTTGGTGCTGGGGTTAGGATGTGTCGTCAATTTTTCTTGGTTAGATTTTATTTAGCAAAAGACTCGGGGTCCTCACAAGTATAGGTGTGTGTCGGTTCATGAGTAATTTGCCTCCTCACTGGGATCACCCACGAGCTGCTACTGTAAATATGTAGATACAAGGTTTGTGCCGGACAGCAATGTTATGCTTGAATAACTAATATCATATAAGGTAACTGTAGATTTATTTGGGTACAAGTCCTGGGTGCTCTTGGAGGGGGGTTACAGCTGCAGTCTGTATGCCCCCTTAACCCAGTCCCCAACTATTTTCATAAACTTTCATAAACGCACTGTGTTTTTATATATCTACATATTATTCCATCTAGCTACATTGCTCCGCATTGTGTGTGTTTATATACTTGCATATTTATTCCACCTAGCTGCAATGCTCCGTACTGTGGGTGTTTATATATTTACATATTTATTCCATCTAGCTACAATGCTCTGCACTGTGTGTTCATATATTCATATATTTATTCCATCCAGCTACAATGCTCTGCACTGTGTGTCTGTGTGTGTGTGTGTGTGTGTATATATATATTTTATAGTAATATGTACATATGTATATTAGCTGCTCTTGCTTGCTTGTTTTTTTTCTTGCCTTCTGATTGTTGCTCTGAGTGTTGCTATCCCTGTGCTGTTGCAATCCTGGAATTTCCCCGTTGTGGGACTAATAAAGGCTTATCTTATCTTATCTTATCTTAAACTTAACCCAAATGTTTTTAGTGCCTATTTTCACCAATTACTCAAACCACCTAAAAATATTGATTTAATACACACAGATGACAGTGTGTAAAAGTCAAGGCAGACAAATTCATGTCTTGAAGTTGGAATTTTTTATGCAGTCCATCATCCCCTTTCACCTTGGATTTAAGCGCTTTTGCAACATGGAGATACAGTGATGAGCATGTCTTACATCTTTTAATTTCAGGACTTGTTGGATGGGCCAAATTACCTGAAACCATGAAACAGACCCAAAAACCTTCTCTGACCACTCATCTTAAACCTTCACTATAGTTTAATACACAGCACATCTGTTGCCATTCACCTTCATTTACATAGACTGACAGATAATTATAAAATCATAATCTTATTACCACAGTGCAATAGCCTGGAAATGACTGATGGTTAATGTAGCACTCATAGACAACAATGACTTCACTCTTGCCAACATACTGTGTGACAACAGATAAAGAAGGGAATGTAAATCCAGCTATATTAATCAGAGAGCGCCGATGGAAATAATACCAGCTGTCAATCAGCAGGGCAACAGTGTATGCAATCCTAAGGTGAGAGTGTGCAGCCTCGAGTTTCCTTTGTGGTCCCTCATTCAGCTGATTGACATTGACCTGCACTCATCTCAATTTTGCCAGATGACGTCAGACATGAAAAGACTTCTTACCAGGAACAAGGTGATTTAATTTTGCTGTTTGACTACTAATAAAAAAAAATGTGAAGAAGACTCCTGATAAATAGTCTATGATGTAAAACATTCAGTTACAACTCATCTCCATCATGAATCTTTGCCTGCTGACTACTAAATCCTTCCCACAAGCCAAGTAGACATTTATAACACAATTTTAGCATGATGTAAGGACTATGGAATTTGCCTCTAGTATGCAGCTGAAGGGTGCACTTCAGGGCTGAATAATCAGTTTCAGGGCAGTTTCTCTCAAGGCATCACGGTGGATAAATTGTTTCTATAAAACTGTGTGATCTGGATGTGGGAACACCAGCTGCTGACACGCAGGGATTCATTTCAACCTTTTAAGTTTGACCGGCATTAACGAAGTCTCATTAATTGTCCTTCATAACAATTTAATCATAAAACCCCACAACTCACCACTCAAACCATTACTTTGATTATGCTGCTTCTGATAATACAGCCCACATAAGCACGCGCGCGCACGCACACACACACACACACACACACACACACACACACACTGCGTTGTCCAGTTCCATGTCAGTTAATGTGTAATTAGAGGGAACTTCATTTGCATTTTTAATCAAGCAGGGGATAATAAGGATACAAGGCTCTGATATTGGTGTGGTATTTAATGGTGTGGAGGCAATTGGAGAGATGACTGTTAATTACAGATACACAGTTTGATTGCTTTCTGCTGTTTAATGAATTGTCTGCCAGGATAAATGACTTCAGTCTAATGGACGTGGTCCTGATGAACCCGGCCAAACACCAGCCTAAAAAAAAAGGCTAAAGTTTACTTCTCCTCACAAGAAAATACACTCAGCAGATAAATCACTTGTCAGTTATTAACAGCATTTGAATACAGGTAGAAAGCAATAAACATTGCCAATAAAAAGTAATTAAAAACAAGTACCGGAGTGTATACTGTACAAACTGGTTGATTTATTATTACACTGTTCATGAGATAATTAAATTATGAATATGGCACTGTCATTATGTAAGCAGTATAATTTTGATGTTGCTGCAGGTGGAACTGGTAAAGAAGAAAAATCTTTTTTCCAGTTTTAAGTTTTTTGACTTTTTTTCTCTATTATTTCACTTTTGAATTAATTTGACTGTGGTGATACATTTGACTAAAATGGCATGATGACAGAAGGGAAAAATTTACGATTTTATGAGCTGTTCCTGACTAATAGGTATCTGATTTACATGTAATTGAAAAATTATTTTAGTAGATGATGCAACTTTATATCTTTAGCTCCAAGCTCCTTTAGTAAGTCCCCCTTCTTGAATTTTTTCCTTTTGTTATGCTGAGATCACCTTCTCTATAAAAGCCAAAGAAAAAAAGGACAGAGGAGGTGACAAGGCAGGAGTTTGAGAAATTAGAAAAGCTTACAAAGTGCTCAAAAGGACAGCATGGAAAACAGATGCAGAAGTAGGGAACAAAGGATGAATTCTACTTTTCATAAAACTTAAAAAACAAGTAAGTTTCTTGAAAAAAAATAACTTAATGGTCTTTTTGTTGTTTAACTTTGCTTCAGACATACAGAGGTCCATGTACACTGTCATATCTGCATCATACTGACCAGAGATTTACCCCTCCCTGAAGTCCAGAACATTTAAGATAAGATAAGATAAGATAAGATAAGATAAGCCTTTATTAGTCCCACAACGGGGAAATTCCAGGATTGCAACAGCACAGGGATAGCAACACTCAGAGCAACAATCAGAAGGCAAGAAAAAAAAAAAAACAAGCAAGCAAGAGCAGCTAATATACATATGTACGTATTACTATAAAATATATATATATACACACACACACACAGACACACAGTGCAGAGCATTGTAGCTGGATGGAATAAATATATGAATATATGAACACACAGTGCAGAGCATTGTAGCTAGATGGAATAAATATGTAAATATATAAACACCCACAGTACGGAGCATTGCAGCTAGGTGGAATAAATATGCAAGTATATAAACACACACAGTGCGGAGCAATGTAGCTAGATGGAATAATATGTAGATATATAAATATATAAACACACCCAGTGCTGAGCATTGTAGCTAGATGGAATAAATATGTAAATATATAAACACACACAGTGCAGAGCATTGTTGCTAGATGGAATGAAACAGCATAACCGTCTACTTAGTTATCCTACATGGTATGATTATGTGCCCATACATATTCTCACCCTCCATAGCGACCGGTAAGTTCCTAGTTGTATGCCGGAGGGGACCATTGTGTAAGTCTATTGCATCTTTTGCATTCAAAAAACTATTAGTTTGTTACGTCTTTTACGTTACGTCTTTTACGTTTGTTACGTAATTTAGCGCCATATTACAACAACAGGGTCAGTTGATCACTTGTCACTGATGCAGAACGCGTTTATGGGCACTTCCAAGTTAATTTCCTTATCACAACAGCGTAAAAAGGAACTTTCCACTACCGCATGATGCAAAGAGGCTGGTTTAATCATTCAGAGGTGTGTTTTGGATAATCCAATCCAGAGCGCTCCTTTCCATGCCTTTAATGCAAAGAGGCACATTAGCTAAAACGAATTGTGTTCATGATGGTTTAAGTTGGTTTGTGCTGACCAAAGACCATGCGTGACCCAAAATGCCATCCATCCATCCATCTTCTACCAATTTTCTGGAAGTTTGGGTTGCAGAGGCAGCAGTTCAAGTGGAGAAGCCCAGACTTCCCTCTCCCCAGCCACCTGCTCCAGCTCTTCAGAGAGGATACCAAGACGTTCCCAGACCAATTGGGAGACATAGTCTCTCCAGTGAGTCCTGGGTCTGCCCCAGGGTCTCCTCCTAGAGGGACGTGCCTGAAACACCTCATGTGGGAGGCGTCCAGGGGGCATCCTGATCAGATGCCCATACCACCTCAACTGGCTCCTTTCAAAGTGGAGGAGCAGTGGTTCTACTCTAAGCCTCTCTCAGATGACTGAGCTCCTCACCCTATCTCGGAGGGTGAGTCCAGCGATCTTACAAAGAAAGCTCATTTCAGCCGTTTGTATCCACAATCTCATTCTTTCGGTCATTACCCAAAGCTCGTGATCATAGGTGAGAGTAGGAATGTAGATTGACTGGTAAATCAACAGCTTTGCCTTAGAACTCAGCTCCCTCTTCACCACAACAGACCGGTACAACATCCGCATCACTGCAGATGCTGCTCCGATCCGTCTGTCAATCTCTCACTCCATTCTCCCCTTATTTGTGAATAAGACCCCAAGATACTTAAACTCCTCCACTTGGGGCAGGAGCCTGTCCCCAACCCGGAGAGGGCAATCCACCTTTTTCCGGCTGAGGACCATGAACTCGGACTTGGAGGTACTGATTCTTATCCCAGCCGCTTCATACTCAGCGGCAAACCGTCCCAGCAAGAACTGTAGGTCATTGCTGGATGAAGCCATCAGGACAACATCATCTGCAACAGAGATGAGATCCTGTGGTCACCAAGCATGACACCCTCTGTTCCCTGGCTGTGCCTAGAAATCCTGTCCATAAAAATTATGAACAGGATCGGTAACAAAGGGTAGCCCTGGTGGAGTCCAACTCTCACTGGGAATGAGTCCAACCGGGTTTGGCAATATGAACCAAACTCTCACAACGGTTGTATAGAGACCGAATAGCTCGTAACAACAAGCCCAATACCCCATACTCCCAAAGCACCCCCCACAAAAAACCATGAGGGACGCGGTCAAATGCCTTCTTCAAGTCCACAAAACACATGTAACATCATCTGCAACAGAGATGAGATCCTGTGATCACCAAGCATGACACCCTCCGTTCCCTGGCTGTGCCTAGAAATCCTGTCCATAAAAATTATGAACAGGATCGGTGACAAAGGGTAGACCTGGTGGAGTCCAACTCTCACTGGGAATGAGTCCAATCTAGTGTTGGCAATACGAATCAAACACTCACAATGGTCGTACAGAGACTGAATAGCTTGTAACAGCAAGCCCAAAACTCCATACTCCCGAAGCACCCCCCACAAAACCCATGAGGGATGGGGTCGAAAGCCAAAATGCACGTGATAGAAATGCTGCTTGGTAATAAGGAAGACATTAGTCACAGTTGATGGCCAGTTAGTTATGTTTTAAAGAACAAACAGGGAAGAATGGTCTGAAAAAAATCAGCTGAATGGTTTAATGTCCACACAGATGCAACACAGACATGAATGGGTTTGACACTCAAGGAAAAGAGGGTGATGCCTGTGCAAACTATCATAAACTTTCATTAACGATGATGTGGAAGTCGCTCCCACCTGTCGGGAGATGGAGTGCTCCTTCTCCTGTTGCTTTTGCCGACCGAGGGTCTCCCCCATCCATCCTGGCACCTTGTTCATTCATTTATTACCCTAAAAATAAACACATTAATGCCTAATAAGTCCATGATGAAAACAAATGTCTCCCCTATCCTCCGTGCACTGTGCATCACATTGGAACACACTGGCACACATGCTCCATGTTCATTCATTCATTCAGTCATTCCCCTAAAAAAAAATCCTACATTAATGCCTAATCTATAGACTCCAATTGTAAGTCTGCAATTAAAATGAAAGTCTGGATGGAATAAAAAAACTTGTGTGTGATGATCATATAATCAAAATGATGGGCGATTATGACTATTACAAGATCCCAGCGCTGCCGTTTCTTGAGCTCTGGAGGTGTGTGATGTCAAATCACGCCACTGAAATATCATTAAACAATGTGCTTCAGACGATAGACCTCCTTTTTCCTGATTAAAAGCGGATTCTCATGGAATGCATTATAATAGTAATGCGCATTAGATTGCACATCACCAAACCTGTTTGAAATGACTCTCCTCCTCTCAGAGGAGGCGCACTGTCTACTGGTAATTTGATGGTGTGACACAAGGCATAAAAAACAGACAATGTGCTGACAAAGACTAACAAAACCACTGGCGCGTGGTGGAACATCTGTCAGAAAAGTACGCGGATGACCGTTAAAATAGGGTCCGTTATGTCAAGGACTGCAAAAATGAGTAGGGCCAGTAGAGCCCAGGCCCAACCTGAAGGCCCAGGCTGAATTACAAGAATTCTGCAAAGATGAGTGGGCCAACATTCCTCCACAGCACTGTAAAAGACTCATTGCCAGTTATCACAAACGCTTGATTGCAGTTGTTTGTTAACCAGTTATTATGTTTAGGGGGCAATCACTTTTTCACACAGGGCCATGTAGGTTTGGATTTTTTTTTTACCCTTAATAATTAAACACCTTCATTTAAAAACTGCATTTTGTGTTTACTTGTGTTATCTTTGTCTAATATTTAAATTTGCCTGATGATCTGAAACATTTAAGTGTGACAAACATACAAAAAAATTAGAAATCAGGAAGGGGGCAAACACTTTTTCACACCACTGTAATGAGGTTTGGGTGAATAATGAAACTTGAAAGAGACATCATCTCACACAATGTTGGCAGTTTTTTGGCAGTATCTGAAGTGTACTGGTGAGTTTGAATTCCTTTTTAATTTTTTTCATCATTGGACCTGACCAAATCTCAAAGCCTTCCAGGGTCCATGATTAGTTTGATCGTTTCATACTGTTCTTAAGAATGGCACACTTCCCAAGTTCAGCAGGATCTGGAGAGATAAATATTAGAACAGAGCGAATGCAAATGCTCAAACCTTCCCACTGCTCATGCTGTGTCCCATGCAGATTTAATATGCTGTATCATCGATCAAGTCTTTTATTAAAAAGTAAATGTAGCCAGAACGGCTGGTGCTGGCACCCCTGCGAAGACAAGAGGAGAGTGGTAAGTATTGCGCAGCATCAGCTGTCAATTAGTTATTGTTGTTGTTGTTACTTTACAGGTGCTCTACCAGGTATTAGGCATGGGCTTCAGTTTTCCAGCTCCAGTGAAGATGGTAGGTTAAGGGGTTGACTGCAGGTGAAAGATGAAATACTCTGGGCCTGGGGATTTAAAGGTGAAAGTAATATTGAAATTTGCTCAAGACTTACAGTTATGAAGGTAGGTTTGGCAGTCCGCTGATGAAGGTAGGAAATCCTAACACCAGTGTCTAGAATCCACCTCGGGAGAGTTCAGGTAGGAGATCCTGAGATGAGAGGAGGGTGAGGATATTACGTGGCAGACAACTGTTGGTTATAATTACCAGACCGAGTGTTTGCTATTGTGCAGATACAGATAAACAGAGTTAGTTGGATAAAATCTGCAACAACGTGGGCATATTTGGTAAAAATTTATAACCACGCTTTAGAGGTGGAGAGGGCCAGATCAATGTTGGCATAGTACCAAACCGGAACGAGTGTGAGTGTGCCCTGAAACTATCATTGCTAATAAACAAGGATTAGAACACTGAGAAACAAAGGGAGTATAATATCTTTATTATTCATGAATGAATGAAATGGGAGCACAGACTTCACTATGGTAATTACCTGATAAAGTGTATTTTGTCCATAAACTATCAACCAAACCCTCCACTAACTAAGATTACAAGAATTACACTTGCACATTAAAGACAAGATGGATCAGTTGCACTGTATTCACACAAACACATTTCCAAACTTTACTGCAAATTTCCTCATTCAGCAGTTATCCAGAAATTTCTCATAAAGACTTAAAATTGCTGTTCCCAAGATGCAGCTCATCTCCCACAAGGATGTTTTTGTAGGTGATCATGACACTGAAAGGAGAATAAAGACATTTTTTTTAAGGTTGCAAGTTTCCTACACTTTAAAGCGTTCCCCTTTTCTCCCTTTTCCAGAATGCAGCTACTAATTCCATGATGATTTCAAGGGTGATGACATATGGCAAGATGACTTTTTACAAGGACGCACAATAAACAAGCGTATTTATCCACTGTAGTGAGGTCAGGACAATCTGACACATGGGAAGTTGGACTGTGTGAAAGTCATTTGTGCCTCATTCCGCATCTGTTTGTACAACACACACTCATTTTCCCACGTCTCGATGCAAAGGAGACTATAATCCAAAGAACAGGTCCAAAATAGTATGCATTTAGCTGAGATGAACCTGGTCCCTGACCGGTTTCATCTGTTCATTCTGTGCAGACAAGCATCGTGAGCAGCAGTCACATGCATGCACATACACTTACAGTACAAGTAGAACTCCTAACAAGTGCATCCCTCTGCTCGTTAAAAATGCATGCAGCTCTGGCATCCCATTTGGATACTGGAAATAGAGTGGCAAGTTAGCGAAGGGTGGAATAGGGTGAAGTGACACTGTAGAAAAATCGTTGGTCTCAAATGTCCTCTTAAATTGCTCCGAAGGCAGTGAAATTAAATTAGGATCATGGAGAAAAGAAAGCCTTAGTGGCTTACTTAAAAGAGGAAAGACAAAAAATTGAGGCAATTATCATTAAAGAGCGCGACAGGTGGAGCACACGCTCATCAGCTGTCGCCACGGTGAATACGTGCAGTAAGGGAGCGCTAAAGACGGACAGCCAATCAGGATGGGAAGCCGATTTCTGGGGCAGCAAGGGATCAAGGAATTATGAATTAAAGGCAGTGGAGAGAAGTTATGGAACCAGAGGAAATATGAGTTTAATGCTTAGTGGTTATTAATGATTAAAGATTCCACCGACTCTTTCAGGCCTTTGGTTCTTAGAGTTGTTTTTGGGGAGGAAAAGTGGGGCTGTAATTTCATCCCACGGTGCTGAAAAACACATCAATCTGCAATGGAATAAAGTATAAAAGTAATTGTCATGTTCTGGTGAGCACACGCTCTCCCTCCCGTCCTGTTCAACTTTCACCGACCCTGCAGGCAATCACCTCACCTGCGTAATGAGATGCACCTGCTACCTCTGCCTCGCCAGCGCTTAAAAGGACCTTCTCTTTCAACGCTTCAGCGCTGGCTTGTTGGGTATACACTACCCATCCCAGCAAGTAAGTTTAATTCTCCCTCCAGCAGAAAATACCATTAATCCTATTGTCCTCTCCTCCTCAGGTTGCTACCTCCTTCGTGGAGGTAGCACTCTATATCTTTGTATAAGTTCTTAAAAGGAGTTCTGAGCAACTCCTTATGTGTGAAAAAATTATCCATCCTTGGACTGTGTCCTCAGCAGCATCGACCAGTTATATCTTCACTTCTATAGAATTGTCATTAATTAAAGAGCAACTGTCAGATCTGGTAAGAGTGGATTTTGAACCCATGAGAAGAAATTCAGTTTTATCACTGTTAGACAAAATTGTGTGTAAACCAGGATTTGATGTCTCGTAAACAATCACAGAGGGAAGGGGTCTTCCTCGCTGTCAGTGGACTCAGCTGAACTGCCCATGTATGGGTGTCGGCTGCTTCAAATCAGCCATCAAGGAGGGAAGCTGGTGGTAGAGATGCTGAGGGTGTTGAAGACATAGAGCTGGGTGGCAGTCATATAGCAATGAAATGGATATTATGTTTTCTGAAAATAATGCCCAGAGGAAGTAAATAGATAATAAATAGGATGGGGCCCAGGACTGAGCCCTGGGGGACACCTGTGAGAACTGCAGAGTTGTGACCTGGTTGATTTGGATGTATTGAGTGCGACTGAAGAGATAAGAGATGAACCAGACATGGAGCTGTATTGATGATCAATTCAAGGAGAATACTGTGAAAGATCATGCCAACTCAAGGAGGATGAGGAGCGATGGCAGACACACACACTCTTCAGCTGAGTAAATCAGCTGAGTGTGTGGTTTTTGGTCCAAACTCATTGTTCTTACAAAAATCATTACATCTTGCATTCAGGTGTGCCCTGTATTATTAAAAAACATTTTTTAAAATCTTTTGTGCAGCAATGGAAAGTGTTAAATAACTGAATGTGAACTCCATAAACAGTGTTCTTTTATGCTACTTTATGTGACAGTTCTTGTATACTTATTTCAGCATGTTGAGGTTTCTAATAATACTGCTGCTATAAAATGCAAGAAAGTAGAGATGTTATGTAAATTCAAACATTTCTTTCATTTTTATTTTTTTTTTTTTTGGCATTTAAATTGATTTTAAGAACAGACTCTTGAAATCATCTGTTAAGAATCATGTTTATGTGCCCCCATAAATCGAAACTTGTTCGTTCTTGGCTTGCTAAGTGGGTAGACCATTATGCTCTAATGTAAGAGGTTGTGAGGTCACTCCCCACTGGATACCATTTGTGGAGTTATTTATTTATTTCAAACAGTAATTTCATTTGGTCCAAAAATGCTCAGAATATTCTCCGATATGCACACTATTCAGTATTTATGTTCTGTTCTTCTAACTTTATAAGTAATTCTGTAATTTTTAAATAAATTATTTGCCCTTTGTAAACAGCATATCTATTTCTTGATTATCTGACTTTAAGATTTAGGCTTTCACAGTTGATGATGAGTACGACATAACGCTTAGGGGTCAGAATCATGGGATGTTGGTATTTTTGCACAGTAAATGCAAAGAAGCATCCCAGGCTTGCATAGGCATGATTGAGGAAGCTTGTTTAAAAGAACTATATTTGATGGGAACATGATGACTGATATTGCTGAACTGAGCTGCTAAACTGAAATCAGTGAGGAGACAATGAGTTTTCACAGTGTTTTGCCAGACTTGACACTTGATGCCTTACATTCTCTTTAACTGAAGCTACACCCACTGACCACCTGAGGACTTGTGCAGCAGCAGGTCCTCTTTTTGACAACCCTCAGTGGAAAGAACCGTTGGCTGGTTCCCATGCATCCTGACATGTGGCTGGCTGGCTCAGATGGGCCCTCAGCTTGTAAAAGACAGGACTTGGCCAACGCCTCAGTTTGCTGCGCCTCTGAGCACGTCTCTTTCCTCATAGTTGCTAAGGTAACCTAGGGCTGGAAGAAAAACATCTCACTTATTGTCAGCACAGTTGAAAGAATAAAAAGGAGAGAAAAAGTGGACAGCAAGACAGAAACCAGGCAAGTCTGAGTGAAGTAGGATTTTAGTATATAAGTATGTTTATCAGAAGGATGTCTAGCACTGTTTATTCCCAGGCCAACCCTGCAATAGTTTTTACTGTCACATTTCCAGCTCTATAAATCATGTTCTCATAAACTGGCAGTTTTTACTCTTGATGGTGCACCTGTAAGGCAGCGTGTAAATGTGCTCTTTCTTTGCATGAGAAGCCACACACGCTGAAAGTGGCTACTATGACGTACCTCAGAAAAAACTGCAAGACCGCAAAATTTTGTGAAATTTGTCCCTGAAATAACATCCTTTCCGGGATGAAAAGCAGAGCGAGTCTATGCATAGTTCAGTGAGTATAAAGTGCAGAAATATTAAAGATGATTGAAGGATTTTACTGGTGGCAACATCATAGTCAACAGTCTCATCACATTTGAATATATTGTAATTTTTCACTGGAATTTACCAGAACCACTGAGATTTTACAGCATCCATGTAATACAGTAGGGTGTTTTGTGGGTTTTAACATTATAAAATATATCTATGGTCACATCTCCACATTTTAAATCTTAAATGTCCCTTCATATAGAAATATACACAACCTTTAGTCACAGAAACAAGCAGATTGTTTTTCAGGTTTTTTTTGAGAGTGTCTCAAACAAATAAGCCCTGTCATCAGTTCCCCTCCCATCATAGTCCTATTGGCTGTGCTATTGACCAAGTCTACTTTCATGATCCTGTGTTTTCAAAAAAAAAAAAAAAAAGACTATGCACACATTGCTGAGTTCCCCCCTGGAACACAGTGAAAACAGCCAGCAGACCGTCCTTTCAGAGCTAAGGATCCTTGCAGGATGTTACCATCAAAGTTACCATCAAAGCTAGTATTAGCAGCAGGGGCTGGACTAAAACAAAGTTTTAACTTTCTCTGGGAAGATAGTTCCTAGGGGATACTGCTGTCTCCACACTGCTGAGACGTGCTTCAGACCCACAACCCAACCTATATGTAAATTATTTGAATAGTCCATAGGCAAGGCTGAATTAATTGTGAAATGCATGAATGGAGTGAAGAAGAGTGCAGCTTAATTTGAGACCACAAAGTATCACTAAAACTGCAGTTCCCAAAAATTCCAAACAGTGCCTTTATTCCCACAGCAAGTTGAAAATATGGCATAAAATCTAGCATTTTGCAGACCAGCACATCAGAGAGATTTAGAGTGTGCTGACGAGGTGAACAAACATTTCCATGAATTTCTAATGAGCATGTTTCTCCTGTGATCCTTCCTGTCACTATTTGTAAAAATAGATTCCCTGAAATTACCACCAGTATTTCACTGAAGGTGAAGAATCAATGGAACTTTAATTCTTACTCGAAGTTTACAGCATTGTCAACAGAGGAGAAAATCTCTACCTCCACAGCTCTCTTTTATAAAACAAACTAATGTTATAATATGCATCTCCCAAATGTATTCCACCAACAGATTTGAATGTGGAAACAGCTTTTTCCTGTCATAAACTTTTGATTCTTATTGAACTGCAAATGAAGGGAAATCTTGACAGCTGAATTCACCGGTTGCTGCTTCTTTGTCAGCCACGAATAGCACTCAAACACATTTCTCATTTCAGCAGAACATATGGCATATTCTGGTGTGTCAAAATGAAGCATCAGTGTTTTCAGAAACCTGACAAATCATAGGGTACGGTTTAGGATGCTTTGGCCTCATTTATCACTTTGAGCAGCAAACCTGCAACGCTCCATTACTTGATAGCAGACAGAAGTGACAGGTGAATTGAGGGGCATTGATCACCTCGTTGCATTGTGATATTCTGTTGGTATTCATACAGATTAATCTGACACGTGCTATTGTCATTATTACCGAATAAACCAACCCAGTAAAAAAAAAAACAAAAAAAAACTTTACAGTATGTAGTGACAGACAAAACATAATGTATTTAATAGAGCTGGGCGATATAGCGCAACTGTAAGCAACTCATGCTGAATGATGGTCTGGCTCTCAAACAGATGTTTCACACCGTTTTATTTTCTCACAAAGTTCCTTTAATGTTTGTACTGAATGAGAATATTGTGACAACACCATAAGAGCTAAAAGAAAATGACAAAAAAAATATTACATGTATATAAACATACATATATCACCTTAGCTCCTTTAATTTAGAATCAGAATCAGAATCAGAATCAGGTTTATTGCCATTGTTCATGTAGTACACAAACTAGGAATTTGTCTCGGTACAATGCTGCAACATTAAACATGATAAGATAAGAGAAATAAACTATACATGTAATAAAGTGTAGGATAAGATTAAGTGATACTGGTCAACAGTTAAAATATATATTAGCCAGCAGCAGATACTGTGGAGAACTATATAGTGCAGTCGGTAATGCAGGAAGAAAACAGTGATGATTGACATGAGTCTGGTTGAGCTGCTGTACATGGTGCACGAGAGTCACTTAGTGTTCAGCAGTCTAATGGCAGAGGGGAAGAATAAATACCCTTATGTACCTTATTTTAACCAATAAAAGTAGCTATGAACTTATCGCTATATGAGATTTTAACAATTTCCCTCCTCTATTAATGACAATTTCAACTTAGAATGCAGAAATAATCACTTAGAGATATATTTATATGTCACTCCCTTCATCTAAATCATGAAATTTACACATGAAATGCATTTTAACCACATTTATGAACACTTCTTCTTATACTCCTTACAGAAATAAGACACACGCACTTGTGTCATCCTGACCATGCTAATGTTAAGAGAGATGCGGGAGCTTTATACGTGAAGCGGTGGGCGGTGTGGTGGAACAGTGGTTAGCACTGTGGCAGCACAGCAACTCAGCCTTGGCCATGGGATCCCAGGTTTGATCGCAGTCCCTGACCAACAGTGATCTGTCTGAAGTTTGCATGTTCTCCCCGTGTCTGCGTGGGTTTACTCCAGGATTTCTCTGGTTTCCTCCCACAGGCCAAAAACATGCAGGTTAGGTTAACTGGAGACTCTAAAGTGGCCCTAGGTGTGAATGTGTGTGTGAAAGGTGAGGGATTGGCACCGTACCGGGGCTGCTTCATCCATCCAGGTGGATGCCCTGAATTTCCCCTCTGGGGATCAATAAAGTACACAAAATCAAAATCAAATCACAAAAAGCTAACATGCTAAAGCACAACAAAGTGTTTAAAGGTGGTTTCATAGCAATGCCAATTTAAACCACATTAAATATGAACCTTGTGGCCCAAACAGCAGGGCGCTTGACTAAAATAATGAGTTGCTATTTATAGTTTAACCTCTTGCACTCCGGTGTACTGCGGGTGGGCACGTCTCTGCGTCCTAGAGCGCACAAGGGCGCCCTAGGACGCACACTGTGCGTCCTAGGGCGCACTGAAGATAAAAAACCCTGCATTTCCGTTCTTCCACTACAGACACAGCCACAAACAGAAAGCCAAAGGAGTGCTTTGATTGGTTTAGATGTGATTGACCTCTCATTCGACTAATAAGAGCCTTGAATTGGGTTTCTGAAACCTTGAAGAACCAATGACTGAAAACCTAGCAAGAAGGACCCGCCTACCAACGGCTGCGAATACAGCCAGCCAATTGAAGCACAGAAGTTCGAAAGCTGTTTTGTGCGAAGAGAGACTGACTGCTGCAGCAGATGAAAAAAGGACCCGCAGGAAGAACTGCCACAGACCCAGCAGCACGGAGACCACCCACAAGTGCGACCTGTGTGACAGGGACTGCCATTCGCGCATCGGCCTGTTCAGCCACAGGCGGTGCTGTCCCAGCAGAGTAGACGTTTAGGATTCTCTTCCATGGTCATCATAGATCGACGGAGGCCGACGACGAAGGCTGGGTGGCACACACACGTTCGCCAGTCTTTTTTTCTTACTACTGTTATTTGTTTTGAAAAATCGTTCGCCAAAACCGCAATCATGGAAGCGCAAAAGGTTTGACTGGGTCGTGTGACCAGAACCACGAGTCTGTAACAAGCGGACCAGCTTCATGTTCGTCTGACAATGAGGAAGAGAAGTTCGCCAGCTATGCTGCTGTTGTGAACAGGTAAGTGTTATAAGCTAAATTATTCTTTATTCCTGAAAATTGTAATCAAAAATGACTTTTGACCGATCGGTAAATTACAACTGTGCGTAGTAGACCACGGTGCACAGTGACCGCGGCGCACCGGGCGATGTCCGTCCTCTGTAGGGGAGGGGGACAACCCCCACCACCCACACACACACACACACACAGCCCTGAGTGTCACCTTTCATTAGAGCCCAACATCAAGCTTCTATATTGAATCATTCAAAAGTTACAGATGTTTTTCCAAACTGTGCCATTTGGCACAATTTGGCACAGTTCAAAAACGCCCGGGAACAACCTAAGAAAAAAGCTGTGTAATATATTCATTTTTTGTGGTATTGCTACAAAATTTTGACCTCAGCTGGATAACACTTGGTTCTACATTTCTGTTGCATTTTCCAGCCCGGATCTGAAGCTGTGTGTTATTTGCAAGCATTTGTATCCAAAAAAACACCCAGGCGAAATTTATTTTCTTCAAGTTCAGTATGTTTAGATGACTGTTACTCAGTGGCCAGAGCACTTAGAGAGATTATGACTGTTTTGCCAAAAAATTCAAAGTGTTTTCTTTTAAATGAGACCAAGCCCATGAAGATGCTGCAAAGGGTTGAAGAACAGCTTTTGATTTACTTTGGGTATGTTATTTTTTGGCGTTTTTAGGGAAATTGACCAGAGTGCAAGGGGTTAACGCTTTCATACTCCGTTTTCTTAGTGCCTTCAGAACATCCTTTCACTTCACTTCCTGTTTTTTTTTGACTTTCAAAATAAAAGCATGGGCCTCTCCACCATACCTTATAGGAAATACTCATAAACTTTAGGAGTAGCCTTCAAAATAAAGTATGCATTTAAAATATAAAATTGGGTCATTTACACTCCCACCAAATCATAAGTGTTTATAAGAACATTATGGGATGTATAAAGACGACTGATTTACTAACAAAAATGACCTTATGATCTTGAACACTAAAGGATTACTCAATAATGAACTTTAAATCCTTCATGACTCTATTGGATTGTCTTTTCAATAACATTTCAACTGCAAAGGATATGGTTCTGCCGAGAAGAGGGCTCTCAAACAGTCTCTAAGAGCAGGATCAGCTTCTGTACTGGGCATTCAACAATTGACTGCTTGCCAGGGTACTGTCCATCTTTTTCCCTCTTCCTGTTTCCAAGGCAAATCTTCACTCTTCTTACAAGACCATCTGGATCAGCCATTGTCTCTATCACTTTTGCCAGTCTCCACTCGTTCCTTAGAGGATCATCTGCCCTTTCCATAACTATGTCTCCCACCTCCATGTTCCTCCTTGGTGCATGCCAGCGCTGTCTTGTTGTGATATTGGTGAGGTACTCTCTTTTCCAATGACTCCAAACTGTTCAGCAAGATACTGAACATGACGTCACGTCTTGCGTGCATACATATCTTCTTTGATGAATCTGCCAGGTGGTGGTAAGGCTGTTACAGACTTCATGGTGAGTAGATGATTGGGAGTGGGTGGTTCTGGACTGTCTGGATCACTCAAATTGTTCACTGTGAGAGGACAACTATTTACAATGGCCATGGCCTCATAACAGAATGTGCGCAGAGAGGCATCATCCAGTCTCCCTGATGAGAGAGCAAGAGAAGAACAAAGAACATTCCAAACTGCTCGGATTTGTCTCTCCCATATGTCTCCTGTATGGCTTGCATGTGGAGTGTTCGATACAAAGTCACATTGCTTTTCAGCCAGGAATGTGGTGAGACGACTGTTATCAACTTGTTTTAAAGTTGCACTCAGTTCATTTTTAGCGGCAATGAAATTTGTCCCTTGGTCACAACGGATTTGACGCACAGCTCCTCTTAAGGCAATAAAACAACGCAGGCTATTAATGAAAGCATCTGCTGACATGCTGTCTAACATTTCAATGTGAACTGCTCAACAACTGAGGCATGTGAAAAGCAGTTCATAATATTTGTGCACTCTGCATCCTCCTTTGGTAGGAAATGCACCAAAGCAGTCCATTCCACAATAGGTGAATGGAGGGGATGGATTGGCTTGTTCTGATGGTAAGTCTGCCATCCGTTGCTCCTCTACAAATCTTCTAACCTTTTGTCATGTGATACATTGACGCACATGTGCTGCAACAGTTCTGTTGATTCCTGAGATCCAGAATCCATCTGATCTTATTTCATTGATGGTAAGGCCTTTGCGTTGATGTTTGATTTGTTCATGATAATGAGCTGTTATCATCCTGGTGATGTGATGATCACCTGGAAGTATCATCGGATGTCTCTGTGAGGTAGGGAGTGTGGAGTTTTTCAGTCTTCCTCCCACCTTGAGGATTCCATCTCTATCAAGAAAAGCATTAAACTGATAAAGTCTGCTCTGTGATGACAGTTGTTTTCCCTTATTGAGCAACCTGAGTTCCTCTGCATACACTTGTCTTTGTAAGTCTTTCATGATGGTGGACTTTGCCTCTTCTCGCTCGTGTACAGAGCTGTGATCTGTTGATTTGTTTCCTTTGGAACAGCGAATGAGGTGTGCAACAGCTCGTGTAGCTTTGTGCCATGAAGTAAACCTTGACAAACGATCTGTCAGACTTATTTTCTCTGTTGTTTGTACATTTAGTGTCTGAACCCTTTTTACTTCATATCTATCTATCTATCTATCTATCTATCTATCTATCTATCTATCTATCTATCTAGCTATCTATCTATCTATCTATCTATCTATCTATCTATCTATCTATCTACATATATATGAAGTATATACACGGTGCTGAGCCACTAGTGACTCCTCAACCACAGCACATACGGGGACAGAGAGAGAGAGAGAGAGAGAAAGAGACATTGTATGAAGTCTCAGATCATATTAAACTGCTATGCGCGATATAGGCATTTTATGTACTGCAGGTAGCCAAATGTAAGATAAGATAAGATAAGATAAACCTTTATTAGTCCAACAATGGAGAAATTACAGGATTGCAGCAGCAAAGGAATAGCAACACTCAGAGCAAAAATAAATAAGATAATAATTTGGATTACAAAACAGTAAATATACATATACATTGTAGTGGATTTATGGGTTTTTATAGGTAATTTAATTTCGGTACAAGTATTAATGTAAATATGAATGTGAGCAGTAATGAAGATTTACTTTCATTACACTCAAATCCCCATTAGGGGCACCAGTCCATATAATGGACAATTTTATTAACAATTCTTTATTGTACCAATTATGAATCAGTCTAAAAATAAACCCTTGTGAGCTCTTGTCTCTGATGATCAAGAAGATGGACATGAAATCAAACAATAACTCCCATATGCCGTTCCAATGATTTAATAAGAAATGTCAGAATAGGTTAACATATATGGATAATTTAAACAGAGAATTCAAAATGTATCATGGGCATCGTAGACTATTACTGTTACTTATGAATCTAGCATTTGTGAACCAAATGAAGCATAGTTTAATTTGTCAGTATACTGGAAATTGGAAAACCATAAAATAGCATTGGTTAAGAAAAGTGGATGCAATTTTATGAAGAAAATTATAATTAACTATTTAAAAAAATGGACAACTGGTGTTACTCTGAAAAAGAACATAGATTACTGAAAGGACAACATGCATTCTGAAATTCTGACGGGGGTCTGCATGAAATTAAGTTAAAAGAACTTATACCAGGAATATTCTGAAGAATTAAGTTAAATTAAACACAGACCGTCAGCCACAGAGTCAGATCATGTCCCTGGTGGTAGCAGGGCCCCCAAGTGCAAACCTTGATTCAGCTGGATGTCCGTGGATACTGTTAATGGAGAGGCTGATGGAGAGATTCTCCCACAAGGCCGTGCTCCTGAGATCGCAATCAGGCTGTTCTTCCAGCAACCTGGGAGAGGTCTTCTCTCATGCACTGAAAAGGAATTAGTTTATTGTGCAAAGTTCAACCTGAACTCCAAAATGGAGGCAAAACACATCACAAATTTATTTCTTCCAAGGTTCGTGGTTTAAATGAGTTGGTTTAAGCTTAGAAAAAATCAAACAAAATCTTCTGGCATGATGATTTAAAGAAAAAGAAGAATAAAATAATAAAATTGAATTTAAAAGAAAAAGAAACAGGATCTTCACAGAGCATGACATACTCTGGGCCTACTTAGCAGAGAGGAGAGAAATGGAGAAACAGAGAAAGCTCCTTACAGCTTGGCCAACGCCCAAAAACAGACTGAACAAAGGGCAATAAAAATTAAGTTTTCTCTAGTGTTGCAGGGTGGTCCAAGACTTCATGAAACCTGAGCTGGCCCAATTATATTAGAGCTTTGTTCAACAAAGTAAAGCTTGGAGTTCTGTTGGTCAGTTTAAGTTTCTGCTATGGTCTCCTAGAGAACAGAGAGCGAGAAACATTTGATACGGGGAGTGAAATCCTCCTTAAGACATGTGTGCTGAATAAAGCTTAAATTCCTTAAACTTTAGTGAATAAGATATTCTACTTGATAAAGGAGCATAAAATGCATCTACATGGTAACTGTAATTAACCTGTGATAGTAAACATGCAAATATTAATTTCTTCCTGAAAATAAGCAGCACATATCAAGCAATATCATATCAAATCATCTCAATAAAGCATTTGAAACGCACATTGTCTGTCCCCAGAGTTCAGTCAGGTCTTCAGTCGCGGACACTGTCTTAAGAGAAAGAATATGAGTTAGTTCATTGTCCATAAATTCCACTGCAAAGGGGAAAAATTAAATATTCCTGATTTGTCCACCGGATGGCACTGTGAAACTGTCTGATTGCTTCCCCACACATTTCCTTTGCCAAAGAGTCTTGGAGAAAGGGATTAACTTCAACTTTATGGCCAATGGATAGGGTTACATCTCTGGTTCTTGGGTGAGAGAAGCACTTCATGGCCAGATCTTTTGAGTTGAAACAATTTTTCTTCAGCAAAGAATGATTTTATAAACTGAAAGTGCAAGAGTTAAAGTGCTACAAAACAAAACATTCAAATGTCACACAAGTGAAGTGCTGTGTATGCGTACAGACACACATGCACCCAAGCACCTCACAGCAACAACAAACAATAGCAACAAACAAGAGGCGGGGCCTATGTGTGTGACGCACAGGCACACACAGACAGACAGACAGAATACATATATATATACAGTGTATATATATATATATATATATATATATATATATATATATATATATATATACACTGTATATATACTCACTGGCCACTTTATTAGGTACACCTGTCCAACTGCTCGTTAACACTTAATTTCTAATCAGCCAATCACATGGCGGCAACTCAGTGCATTTAGGCATGTAGACATGGTCAAGACAATCTCCTGCAGTTCAAACCGAGCATCAGTATGGGGAAGAAAGGTGATTTGAGTGACTTTGAACGTGGCATGGTTGTTGGTGCCAGAAGGGCTGGTCTGAGTATTTCAGAAACTGCTGATCTACTGGGATTTTCACGCACAACCATCTCTAGGGTTTACAGAGAACGGTCCGAAAAAGAAAAAATATCCAGTGAGCGGCAGTTCTGTGGGCGGAAATGCCTTGTTGATGCCAGAGGTCAGAGGAGAATGGCCAGACTGGTTCGAGCTGATAGAAAGGCAACAGTGACTCAAATAACCACCCGTTACAACCAAGGTAGGCAGAAGAGCATCTCTGAACGCACAGTACGTCGAACTTTGAGGCAGATGGGCTACAGCAGCAGAAGACCACGCCGGGTGCCACTCCTTTCAGCTAAGAACAGGAAACTGAGGCTACAATTTGCACAAGCTCATCGAAATTGGACAATAGAAGATTGGAAAAACGTTGCCTGGTCTGATGAGTCTCGATTTCTGCTGCGACATTCGGATGGTAGGGTCAGAATTTGGCGTCAACAACATGAAAGCATGGATCCATCCTGCCTTGTATCAATGGTTCAGGCTGGTGGTGGTGGTGTAATGGTGTGGGGAATATTTTCTTGGCACTCTTTGGGCCCCTTGGTACCAATTGAGCATCGTTGCAACGCTACAGCCTACCTGAGTATTGTTGCTGACCATGTCCATCCCTTTATGACCACAATGTACCCAACTTCTGATGGCTACTTTCAGCAGGATAATGCGCCATGTCATAAAGCTGGAATCATCTCAGACTGGTTTCTTGAACATGACAATGAGTTCACTGTACTCAAATGGCCTCCACAGTCACCAGATCTCAATCAATAGAGCATCTTTGGGATGTGGTGGAACGGGAGATTCGCATCATGGATGTGCAGCCGACAAATCTGCGCCAACTGTGTGATGCCATCATGTCAATATGGACCAAACTCTCTGAGGAATGCTTCCAGCACCTTGTGGAATCTATGCCACGAAGAATTGAGGCAGTTCTGAAGGCAAAAGGGGGTCCAACCCGTTACTAGCATGGTGTACCTAATAAAGTGGCCGGTGAGTGTATATATTGTGGGGACACACATTCGTGACCTGCTTTTGGACTCACATTTTAGACCAGAGCAAGGGCAGGGCTTCTGTGGTTATTACAGGAAGCTGCAGGAGAGTTAGCTTTGGTATGCAAAGCTTGAGACTGTGGGATATAATTAAGGGATTAATGAGGGGGTGCATTGTAGATAGTGGTGTGATATCATGCAGAGAGGATGCATTGTTGCTGTCTTTATAATGCAATGGTTTTGTGAGACATGTGACCTGTTAACTGTAAGGGTCCTGGTATTTAAGGACGAGAGTTCCCTTTGTCGCTCTCTTTTATTCTGCTTCGTGATGTTGGAAGATGTGAATAAAACTGACTCGAGAGATAAACTCTGCCTCGTCATTTTCACATTTCCACACTGGTGACCCCAAGACGTATCATGCATGAGGAGAATTCCCCCGGGCCAGCCTCGTCAGGAGCCCTCAGCCAAGCGAATGCCGCTACAGTCCAGCTACCGGACTTCTGGCAGAACAATCTGCGCTCCTGGTTCAACGCGGTTGAGGCGCAGTTCAACCTCCGGGGGATATCGGTAGATGCCACAAGATTCTACCACGTAGTCGCAAAGCTGGACAACAACACGGCCCAGCATGTGGAGAGCCTGATCGACCAGCCGCCGGACAATGAGAAATACGGCACGCTGAAGGCTGCACTCATCCAGCAATTCACCCCCTCGGTGGAAGAGAGAGCATAGAGGCTCCTGGGGCTGACGGAGTCGGAAAATGACATGCCCGCGAACCTGATGGAGAAGTTGTTGAGGTTGAAAGACTCTGACGGCGATCACTTCATTTTCACCCACCTCTTCCTCAGGACTATACTGTCAGCAGTGAGAGCGACCCTGGCCAGCTCGCCACTGTTGGCCCAACGGGACTACCGCACGCTGGGTCGAGAAGCGCAGCGGATTGTCACCGCCACCAAGCGGCGCGCAGCCGCGGCCGCTGCAGTAGAACTCAGCGCGGCGACCGGAGACGACAGGAGGCCAGAGGCAGTGGTACCAGACGCACCGACGACGGCGGCGGCAGGGGCCAGGGAACGCGGATCGGACGTCCTTTGTTTCTACCATCGCCGCTTCGCAGAGAGGGCACGCAAATGTGTACCACCGTGCCAGTTCGGGCGTTCGGGAAATGCCAAGACCGGGGGTCGGTAGCAGCCGCGGCCCTCGGGGAGGAGAACAAGCTGCTCTACTTATCGGACACACGCTCAGGGAGGCAGTTCCTCGTTGACACAGGCTCCCAGTTGAGTTTCATCATGCCTTCCTACACGGACAGACTAGCTGGTTCCGGAGGTCCCCGGGTGTCAGCAGCGAACAGCTCGGAGATTAAGACCTTCGGTGAGAAGACTCTGCTTCTGTCTCTACACGGCCGTACATTTGAGTGGACTTTTGTTGTAGCAGCAGTAAATTTCAATATGTTGGGGGCTGATTTTCTGTGCTCACATGGTTTGTTGGTTGATCTCGCTAACAGGCGCTTAGTTAATGCACTTTCTTTTGATTCTATCCCCTGCACAGCGCGAGTGGCCCCGCCTACAGAACAAGCCAACGTCACAGCTGCAAGCGGTAAGTTCCACACACTGCTCACTCAGTTCCCAGCACTCATGGTCCCCACTTTTTCGGCAACAGTCGCTAAGCACGGGGTGGAACATTTTATTACCACTACCGGACCGCCCGTTTTTGCAAAAGCTCGGCGCTTGGACGCAGCTAAACTAGCCATAGCGCGCGAGGAATTCACCAACCTGGAGAGGTTGGGCATTATCAGACGTTCAAACAGTCCGTGGGCTTCCCCGCTGCACATGGTCCCGAAAGCCGACGGATCATGGCGACCTTGCGGGGATTTCCGCAGGTTAAACAATGCTACAGCTCATGACCGCTACCCAATCCCGCATATCCAAGATTTTTCCGTTCATTTGGCAGGGGCACGCGTTTTTTCTAAAATAGACTTGGTCCACGGTTACCACCAAGTCCCAGTGCGCGCTGAGGACATACCCAAAACAGCGGTAATAACTCCGTTTGGCCTCTTCGAGTTTTTACGCATGCCATTCGGACTTAAAGGGGCGGCTCAGACGTTCCAACGCATGATGGACGCGGTGCTTCGCGATCTCCCTTTCATGTTCGTCTACTTGGACGATATTTTAGTAGCCAGTGCATCCGAAGACGAACACGAAAAACACCTGGCCACAGTTTTCCGAAGGTTGGGAGATCACGGGTTAATAATCAACCCAGCAAAGTGTCAGTTCGGGGTGGTGCAGATCAATTTTTTAGGACACCACGTCTCCCCCGAAGGAGCAGTTCCGCTTCCTGATAAAGTGCGCGCGGTGGCAGATTTTCCCCGGCCACAGACGGTCAGGGCGTTGCAGGAGTTTTTGGGAATGGTGAATTTTTATAACCGTTTTCTCCCCCGCGCGGCGCAACTCATGCAGCCGCTGTATGCTGCGCTCAAAAACAAGAAACCCACGGATAAGGTCGAGTGGTCCCCGGAGCGGGACCAAGCGTTCTTGGAGGTGAAAGCAGCTTTGGCAAGGGCTGCGTTGTTGGCACACCCAGACCCAATTGCCCGCATAGCGCTCACCACTGACGCTTCAGAGGTGGCCATAGGGGCGGTCGTGGAGCAACATGTAGCCGGGGTTTGGCAGCCCCTCGCTTTTTTCAGCAGGACCTTGCGCGATAGCGAACGTAAATACAGCGCATTCGACAGGGAGCTGCTCGCTCTCCATTTGGCCATTCACCACTTTCAGTTCTGGCTGGAGGGACGCTCTTTCACCACGTTCCTTGACCGCAAACCGCTCACATTCGCGATGGACAAGGTTTCCAAACCGTGGTCAGGCCGGCAGCAGAGACAGCTGGCCGCGTTATCAGAGTTTACCACTGATATCCAGCATGTGGCGGGCAAACTCAATGTAGTTGCAGACTGCCTCTCGCGCGCCGTAGCGGCCCCAGTCAGTGTGGGAATAGATTACACAGCCATGGCCGCGGAGCAGGGTAGTGACACGGACATGCGCGCGCTCCAGTCTGGACCAACAGGGTTAAGGCTGGAGAACAGGGTGCTGCAAGACGGTATGCCCCCCCAATCTGCGATGTCTCCACGGGTCGGCCGCGACCAGTAGTACCAGCTGCGTGGCGCCGCCGCGTTTTTGACTCAATTCATTCTTCGGCGCACCGGGGAGTGCACGCGTCGGTCAAAATGGTAGGAAAAAAATTTGTGTGGCCGAGCCTCCGCAAGCAAGTTAAAGAGCGGGCAGCAGCCTGCACGGCGTGTCAACGAGCCAAAGTACACAGGCATACGAGAGCTCCTTTGGAGCCGTTTCACATTCCGGCCAAGAGGTTCGACCACGTTCATGTGGACCTCATGGGCCCCCTCCCGCTGTCACAAGGGTGCACACACCTTCTTACAATGGTGGGCCGCACCACGCGCTGGCCTGAAGTGGTCCCGCTGGCATCAACCACGGCCGAGGAGGTTGCGGGCGTGTTTTTAACAGCTTGGGTGGCGCACTTCGGCGTTCCATCAGATGTTACGTCTGACAGAGGCCCTCAATTTGTTTCCGAGCTTTGGTCGACAGTGGCCCGCAGCCTGGGTGTCACAATTCACCGCACAACCGCGTACAATCCACAGGCTAACGGGTTATGCGAACGTTTTCATAGGTCATTGAAATCAGCTCTCAGGGCATCACTGACGGGTGCAAATTAGGTAGACAAGTTACCGTGGGTATTGTTGGGGTTGCGTTCTGCGCCTAAAGAGGACTTAGAAGCCTCCCCAGCAGAGCTCGTGTTTGCGCAGCCACTCCGGCTCCCTGGGGAGTTTCTCCCAGATAACCCTGCGCCAGACACCTCCCCGTCTCAGCTGTTGCAGAGTGACATAGAATCAAACACGCTGCCCGGCCCCGCGCACCACAGCTTTCTGCGCGTTTTTGTGCCTAAAACTTTGAGGAATGCAGAGTTTGTTTTTGTCAGACACGATGCGCACCGAACCCCGCTGTGACCGCCTTATGACGGACCCTTCAGAGTGCTGGAAACAGGGGACAAGCAGTTTTTGCTAGATTTGGGGGGTAGGGAAGAGAAAGTTGGCATAAACAGACTCAAACCCGCTTTTGTGGTGGCAGATGAGCAAGTGCTGTTGGCGAGGGCCCCGCGGCGAGGCAGACCCCCGCGGAGGGCTTCACAGAGTAATGTTTCCCCAGAACCCCAACAGGTGCTGACAAAAGGTTCCCACCCCGAGACGTCCAACCCCAGCTACAGCAGATACGGCAGGAGACGGAAGCCCAGACAGCTGGTGGACTAATGTGTATTGATACTATCACGGCATGCATGTTGTTTTTTCCTTGCTTGTTCTAAAATGCTGGGGGGGCTTTGTGTGAGGACACACATTTGTGACCTGCTTTTGGACTCACATTTTAGACCAGAGCAAGGGCAGAGCTTCTGTGGTTATTACAGGAAGCTGCAGGAGAGTTAGCTTTGGTATGCAAAGCTTGAGACTGTGGGATATAATTAAGGGATTAATGAGGGGGTGCATTGTAGATAGTGGTGTGATATCATGCAGAGAGGATGTATTGTTGCTGTCTTTAAAATGCAATAGTTTTGTGAGACATGTGACCTGTTAACTGTAAGGGTCCTGGTATAAGGACGAGAGTTCCCTTTGTCGCTCTCTTTTATTCTGCTTTGTGATGTTGCAAGATGTGAATAAAACTGACTCAAGAGATAAACTCTGCCTCGTCATTTTCACATTTCCACAATACAGTGGTACCTCTACTTACGAAATTAATTCGTTCCGGAAGTATTCTCGTAACGTGAAAATTCCGTAAGTAGAGGCGCGTTTTACATGTAAATGCCGTAATCCGTTCCAAGCCCCCCAAAATTCAGGCATAAATTTTTTATAAATCATAAAAACGCATCAAAACATGTAACAAATACATGTTACAATTAGATTACTGCACAATAAACATAAAATGAGAGTTTAAAATGAAAGAAAGATTAATAAAAGAGAATAATAAAAGAGAAAGAATAATAAAAATTATGTTCATTTACCTTTTAACTGCTATCGTCGTCGACGTCGTTACCTTTTGCCTTCTTTGGTTCATGTTCTGATCCAAGGACGTTTGCTTTTGTCGGCTTGTAAGTGCTTCCTTTTGTTTTAATACCGTGCTGATCGTTGATGTATTACGGCCATATTCTTTGGCGAGATCAACCAAACGCATCCCCTTTTCATACCTTTCGATTATCTCCTTCTTTGTTTGTATGGACAAAAAAACTCTCTTCTTCTTTTCTCCTTTTCCACTTATCTCCGTCACTTTCTTGGGGCCCATAGCGAATAAATGTTAATTCTGTACTGTACACACACGTAAAACTTTCACCTTGTTCTTAATAAAGTTTTGGAAAAAAAAAAACAAACTTCGTGGCCAATGGGATACCAGGAAGATGCTAGGCGATAGCCAGTGGCAGAGCAGCTACAGGTATGTTTACGTTCGGTAAACTATGGGAGCTGCGAGGAGCGCGTACTTTTTTGCCTTTCGTATCCTGAAATTTCGTTCGTAACAAGAGGCAATATTTTCCCGTTGAGGCGTGTCGTAACCTGAAAATTCCATATGTAGAGATGTTCGTAAGTAGAGGTACCACTGTATATATATATATATATATATATATATATATATATACTGTATACTGTATATATATATGCATGCTGCAGAGCAACCACTAGTTATGGGCACAATTTTGTTTTTTTAAAAGCCAATTTTTACAATGACTCTTAAAAGTGTTTAGTGTGGTACGTTCTCTGATTGCAGGCAGTATATTGTTCGAGATCTTGGTGCCCCTCACTGATAGCACAGATTGAGCAAATGTGGAACATTTGTGGGGGACCTCACAGTCTCCTCTAGTGATTGCTCTGGTGGTTGTGCTGGTGACAGTCCTCAGTTTAACATATTCTTCCTGGCGGCGGGGGGGGGGGGGGGCATTTAAAATTTTATAAATTGAACAGGCAAATTTGAGAATTTTACCATTTTCTAAAGACAGAAAATTGTATTTCTTGTAAATCTGACAACAGTGATATGTGAATCAAGAATCAAGAACTTTATTTGCTATTTGTACTCAAACATGCAGTTCAGGCACATAGGAATTAATTGTGCAGAGCCATAGGTAAATAAATAAATAATTTAAAGAATAGAATACTCCAATAAAAAGCAATGCTATCCTAGTTTTTAAGATACACTTTAAGTACCCAGAAAACTACTCTAAAAAAAGGCCATTGTAAACTGCAGTTCTTTCCTATTTAGGTGGTGCTTTTGACTGTTAAAGTCCTTTTCTCAATGTTTGCCATCAGTCTGACTGTGGCAGGGAAAAAAACTATTATAAAAATGTGTTTTACGGGTAATAATACTGTCCACTCTACTTTTTCTCAGGGTATATACTGTCTGTTTATGCCCGAGAAGAGTTTGGGCTGGATGGTGTTTATTGGTAATGATATTATGTGCTTTTTTCCTGAAACATTGTGTGTACTGTAAATAGTGCTGATAGATGGCAGTTCAGTCCTAATGACCTTCTCTGCTGTCCTTACCACTCTCTGGATAGCTTTCTTCTCTGCCTGGGTGGTGTTACCATACCACACGGTGATGCCCATTGTGAGGATGCTCTCCACCAAACCTCTGTAGACTAGTGTGCGGGGACGACAATAACAACAACGATGTGGGATCTTTATTAGCAAATATTTTTTGGCTTTTTTGTATGTTTTCATTGGGTTTGATTATGGTTTTACCAGTGAGTGACAAGTTGGTAAAACAGTAATTGGTGTGTGAGAAGATCATTGCATGCAGGAACATTTTGGCCGCACTGTCATCGATGATCTAATTTGTGTAAAATTTCTTAGATTGAATTTGATTATGTTTGAGATTTTTTGATGTGTTTTTTTAAAAGTTAATGAGGAATCTAAAATCATGCCGAGGTACTTAAATTCCTCGACTAATTGCAGCTCCTCCCCTTTGAAGAAAATGTTTGAGTTTGTAATATTTGATCGTTGTTTGGTAAACACCATGCAAACAGTTTTTTTCACTGTTTAGTAGGAGACATGAATTATTGAGCCAGTCATAGATTTAGGTCATCACTGATGTAAGAATGCAGGTGGCTTCTTGTGTGTTTTTTGCAGGTGTGAATATTACCGTGCCATCTGCATACATTTGTGTATGAATGCTTCTGCATGCATTTGGTAAATCATTTATGTATGAGGAGAATAACATTGGTCCAAGTATGCAGCCTTGAGGGACACCCATTTGACATTTCAAATATAGTGATTCGACACTGTTGACCATTACACATTGCTGTCTGTCAGTAAAATAGGATTTCATCCGTTTGATAGCGTGTTCTGAAAAATTAAACTGAGTAAGTTTGGTTAAAAGGATGGTGTGGTCAAAGGTGTCAAATGCTTTCTTCAGATCTAAAAACACAGCACCTACACAACTGCACTTATCTAAGAAAAATTTAGTTTTCTCTAAAAACAAGCTTATTGCAGACTCTGTTGAATGGTGGTCATGGGACCTAAACTGTGTGTGATGCAGGGGGGTGTTCCCATAATTCAGATGTTCACATAATAGTGTGGCCACCCATTTTTCACTTATTTTGGAGATAACAGGTAAGATGCTGATTGGTCTGTAGTTGTTTATATCAGTTTTAATCCCTGTTTTGAAAATTAGTCTAACCATTCCTACCTTCCAAGTAGTTGGGACGACAGCATGTTTGATTGACAGACTGATTAAGTGAGTAACTGGACAAATGAGAGATTCTTTGTGTTCTTTTAAAAAATTGGTGTTAAGACCATGTTCATCCGCTGCTTTTGAGCTATTCATTGAGCTGATGATATTTGCAACTTCATTTTCAATTATTTCTAATATATTAAAAACTGGTTTTGAGGAGTTAATAGGACTAGAATTATGATCAGGTGGATTAAATGAATGGGATATTTCTAGCACAGAGTTTATGAAAAAGTTGTTAAACTCTGTAGCAATGACCATGAGATTCTGTACCAATTTGTTATTAATATTAGGTTCCATGTCTCCATCATCTTATTTGTTCTGTTTATTTGTCAATTTGTTAATATTATTCCAATTTTTTGCCATCTCCTTTTGCATTTTCAACAATAGTTATAAAAAAAGTTTGCTTTAGCCTTCTTCAGACTTTGTGTTACCTTATTTCTAGCAGATGTAAATGTTTTTCTGTCTGTTGTTAAACCTGTTTTTAAAGCTATTTTCGGAAGTTGATCTCTGGTCTTCATTAGTTGTAGACATTCGGAGTTGAACCATGGTAAGTTGATTCTTCTTCTGTTATTTCCTTTTTTTGAAAATGCCACAATAACCTCTTTAATTTTGGTTATAAAAATTCATTGCTGTGATTTATGTCATTTGAACAGATGATTTCCTTATATAACTTACTGTGTTACCTGATGACTTCTTAAATGGATTTGAAAGCTGTTTCTGTGGAAGTTTTCTTGTTGCCAATATTAGATTGTGGTCAGACAGCCCCGTTAAAAGGTTATAAGTGTCATAACGGGCGCAAAACAGGACACCAAACGTTCATTGTAGGCTGGCACATTTATTAACAAAAACACAAGCAAGAACGATTCAAACTAATACAACAAATGAAAGTGTAATGTGAGAATAAGGAGACATAATACAGATGCTGGAGGAGAGTGGGGCTCAACGTCAGAGGTACAAAGTCAGGGAACGTCTGACCAGGGGAGAAGCTCAGCCGGAGGACCCCGAAGGCTATGGGGCTTGACGGCTGAGAGAACAGACAAAAAAGGCACCAAGATGGAGCGCACCAACTCACCTCAACAGCGGGACCTTAACCCATGGTAGCAGTCAGTGGGCAGGAATACATAAGAAGAGAAGGACACGGCAACGGCAGAGGTTGCCATGTCCCTTAAATACACACACAATAATCAGAGACAGGTGTAATCCATGAGTAGTCAAATGGGCAGCAGCTGTGCAGCCTCGAAGGAATTGAAAGCCGGGAGCTGCCCAGCACTGTCAAAATAAACAAACCAGAAACATAAAAATACAAACACAACAAAACTCAAAAACATCATAATAATCTTAGAGATAACAGAAAACAACCAGAAAAATGCTCACTGGGCAGAGAAACTGCACACAGCTCTAACCCGTGCCCCAGGATCATGACAGAACTCCCCCCCCAAGGGGTGGAACCCAGACACCCCAGGGTAACATCACAAAAAAGACAAGAAAAAACAAAACCTCCCCTACACATAGAAATGACCCACTCTGGGGGGGAAGGAGGGGGAACTCAAAAATGGAGGGACCGAAACCAGAGCAAAAAAAACAGAAAGAAAACCAAAAGAAAACACCCATGAACTACACTCTGTCTACCAGGTGGCCACACGGGACTCTAAGTCCGACCGATAAATGGGCAGAGCAGTTCAGGCAGTCTTCCCAAGTCCCACGACCACCAGCATCTGTGTTGGAACACGTTGGGTGGCCCCCTTGTCCCCAAGACCCAACGGAGCAGCAGGGGCAGTTCAAACGGTCTCCCTAAGTCCCAAGACCACTGGCATCTGTGCTAAGACATGTCAGGTGGCCTTCCCGTACCCCAGAACCAACAAAACTGAGGGTGCAGTCTGTCAGGCGGTCTTTCAAGGGGAACTTCTCAGAATAGACCCCCGGTGGCGGAGTTGCTCCCGCGGTGTCCCCGGGCTGGGACTGAGTTGCACCCGCAGTGGCCCTGGGCTAGGGCTGAGTTGCTTCCGCGGTGGCCCTGAGCTGGGGCTGAGTTGCACCCACGGTGGCCCTGGGCTGGGGCTGAGTTGCTCCCGCGGTGGCCCCGGGCTGTGGCTGAGTTGCACCCGCAGTGGCCCTGGGCTGGGGCTGAGTTGCTCCCGTGGTGGCCCCGGGCTGGGGCTGAGTTGCCCCTACGGTGGCTCTGGACTGCAGTAACACTGCACCCTTGGTGGCTCCAGACTGGAGAAATACTGCACTCTCGGTGGCTCCGGACTGGGGCAATGCTGCACTCTCGGTGGCTCCGGATGGGAGCAATGCCGCACCCTCGGTGGGCCTGAGCTGGAATGGAGCACTAGTGACCTCAGGCGGCGAGCCTGGACCGGTGGAGACTTCTAGCTCAGGTGGATCTTCCTCGGCGACCCTGGGAGAAGGCTCAGAAAAAACAGGCAAAAGAACAGGGTCAGGGTCACCGGCAGTGGTGGAGCATGGTGAGGTGAGCTCAGGTACAGCTGATGGCTGCACTTGGCTCTCCTCCCCAAGAGCCAGACAAGAACTCTCCAATATAGGAACGATAGAAACAGAAGAGGTCACTTGCCTGAACTCGAGCTCCACCGCCGTCCAGGACTCCGTCGATCCAGGCAAACAACCAGAAAAATGCTCAATGGGCAGAGAAACTGGGCATGGCCCTAACCCATGCCCCAGGATCATGGCAATAAGTCTGGGAGATTCTTTTAGGTCTATTTGTAAAAAATAATTAAATTTTGGTTTTTGACTGGCTTGTGACTCTGGTTGGTTTATCTGTTAATTGAATTAGGTTATAGTGAGCTGTCATGATTTTTAGATTTTTTTTCTGTCTTTTTTGTTATCCCAGTTTATATTAAAATCACACAATAACATTAATTCATTTTTAGGATTGCACTGATCAAGAAGCGCTTTAAATTGTTCATAAAAATCTGCTTTAGAGGAGGGTTTGCGGTATAAACAAATAACAGAGAAGGTCATATTGGCTGACAACTTAATGTTAACTCCTACACATTCTAGAGTTATATTTTTTGACCATTCAATTTGATTACATTTTAAAGTGTTTTTAACATGTAGTAAAATTCCTCCACCTTTTCCTTGCTCCCTGTCTTTCTAATACACATTATAGCCAGGCATGGTAACAACAGTCTCAGGTGACAAGGATGATAACCAGGTTTCAGACAGATCCATAAAATCAATATTAGAGTTTATCAGCAGATGTTCTAGTTGTTCACGTTTGGAGATTATATGCGGTACATTTAAGTCCCCCCCAAGCACACCTTTTTTTTTTTTTTTTTTTACTTTGAGGATCCCAAATTTGTTTTGCCTGGTTCAGGGTTTGAAAACCTTTGAGGGATCTATGTTTTTTTTAACACTGGATTTCTCTAACGAGTTTTACACTCACTGACAGCTGGTTGTGGTGGCTGCTGCAGCAGGGATCAGCCGTTGGATCGTAGTGCTGAGGGCCAGCTGTGGAGCCACGCTGTCTGGTTGTCTGGTGATGTGGGTTCTCTGCTGTGCCGTGGTGAAGAGAGCTCATTGCTGTGCTACGGGGACAAAGGTCAATTGCCAGTCCACCGCGGCTCTGTTCCGCTGTTGGTCCGTGACAACACCATCAGGCTGCCATACAATGCTGATATTGGTGGGCTGCAGAGCCACAGCGGTGCTGGTTGGTGTGGGCTGTCTTAGC
The DNA here is from genome assembly GCA_020510985.1 of Pholidichthys leucotaenia. Classification (NCBI taxonomy): domain Eukaryota; kingdom Metazoa; phylum Chordata; class Actinopteri; order Cichliformes; family Pholidichthyidae; genus Pholidichthys; species Pholidichthys leucotaenia. The sequence continues at coordinate 76,944,399 of CM035839.1, read as the reverse complement.
CCTGCCAGTATTGGTAGTGGAAGTAGCATTAATTCCGCTGGCAATAGTGCTCGTGTCCATGCTGGTCCCATAAACAATTGTTGTCTCACTGCCTCCGTTGATGATGGAGGCGTTAGCTGTGCTAGTCCTGTTAGCATTCGTGGCGTCTGTCCAGCACACAGGTCTGTGGCCAACGGTCCTGGGTTTACTTGGCAAGTCCTTTGTTCAGGGAACTCGCGTACAAGTGATACTTGCCTCCTTTACCTGTGGAGTGGATTTGTTCTCTGCATATTGTTGTTGAAAGCCAATGTCGTACTTTACTTAGAATTAAGTACAGGAGCAAGGCAGCAGTTAAAAGGTGGGATTGTAAGAGATAAAGAGGTAAGAAACATCATTAAAAGTATCAGTTAACTGACCAAGTGGAAGCAGATAAGGAACATAAAACAGGGCCCAAGATTGAGCCCTGAGGAATGCCACATGACAAGGCTGCAGTAACGGACATAAACTGGTTCACAGAGACAGAAAAAGACCTGTCAGTTACAATGCATCCAGCAAGTATTCACAGCGCTTCACTTTTTCCACATTTTGTTATGTTACAGCCTTATTCCAAAATGGATTCATTCATTTTTTTCCTCAAAATTCTACACACAATACCCCATAATGACAACACGAAAAAACGTTGGGGTTTTTTTTAGATTTTTTGCAAATTTATTAAAAATTAAAAACTAAGAAATCACCTGTACATAAGTATTCACAGCCTTTGCCGTAAAGCTCAACATTGAGCTCGGGTGCATCCTGTTTCCACTGATCATCCTTGAGATGTTTCTACAGCTTAATGGAGTCCATCTGTGGTAAATTCAGTTGATTGGACATGATTTGGAAAGGCACACACCTGTCTACATAATGTCCCACAGTTGACAGTGCATGTCAGAGCACAAACCAAGCATGAAGTCAAAGGAATTGTTTGTAGACCTCCGAGACAGGATTGTCTCGAGGCATAAATCTGGGGAAGAGTGCAAAAAAATTTCTGCAGCTTTGAAGGTCCCAATGAGCAAAGTGGCCAACATCATCCATAAATGGAAGAAGTTCAGAACCACCAGGACACTTCCTAGAGCTGGCCAGCTGTCTACATTGAGCAATCGGGGGAAAAGAGCCTAATTCAAGCAGGTGACCAAGAACCCGATGGCCACTCTGTCAGAGCTCCAGTGTTGCACTGTGGACACAGGAGAACCTTCCAGAAGAACAACCATCTCTGCAGCAACCCACCAAGCAGGCCTGTATGGTAGAGTGGCAAGATGGAAGCCACTCCTTAGTAAAAGGCACATGGCAGCCCACTTGGAGTTTGCCAAAAGGCACCTGAAGGACTCTCAGACCACAAGAAACAAAATTCTCTGGTCTGAAGAGACAAAGATTGAACTCTTTGGTGTGAATGCCAGGCATCATGTTTGGAGGAAACCAGGCACCGTTCATAACCACGCCAATGGTGATGGCAGCATCATGCTGTGGGTATGTTTTTCAGCTGCAGGAACTGGGAGACTAGTCAGAAGAGAGGGAAAGATGAATGCAGCAATATACAGAGTCATCCTGGATGAAAACCTGCTCCAGAGCACTCTTGACTTCAGACTGGAGCGACAGTTCATCTTTCAGCAGGACAACGACCCTAACCACACAGCCAAGATATCAAAGGAGTGGCTTCAGGACAACTCTGTGAATGTCCTTGAGTGGCCCAGCCAGAGCCCAGACTTGAATACAACTGAACATCTCTGGAGAGATCTGAAAATGGCTGTGCACCGACACTTCCCATCCAACCTGGTGGAGCTTGAGAGGTGCTGCAAAGAGAAGTGGGCCAAACTGCCAAAACACAGGTGTGCCGAGCTTGTGGCATTATATTCAAAAAGACTTGAGGCTGTAATTGCTGCCAAAGGTGCATCAACAAAGTATTGAGTAAAGGCTGTGAATACTTATGTACATGTGATTTCTTAGATTTTTATTTTTAATAAATTTGCAAAAATCTAAAAAAAAAAAAAACTTTTTTCATGTTGTCATTATATGGTATTGTGTGTAGAATTTTGAAGAAAAAAAGTGAATTTACTTTGTTTTGGAATAAGGCTGTAACATAACAAAATGTGGAAAAAGTGAAGCGCTGTGAATACTTTCCGAATGCACTGCAAGTATGAAGAGAACCAGTTCAGAGCTGTTCCACTAACACCCACCAAGTGGTGTAATCTGTCAGTGAGAATTTTATGGTCAACTGTATCAAAATCAGAGCTAAGATCCAATAAAACCAAAATAGAGTAAAAACCAGCATTAGCAACCATTAAAATGTCATTAGTAACTTTAAGGAGACAAGTTTCAGTGGAATGCATTTTATGAAAACCAGACTGAAATTTATCTAAAAGCTTATGTGTCTCCAAAAATGACAAGAGCTGATTGGCAACTACCTTCTCCAAAATCTTTGATAAAGAAGGAACTTGGAAAAAGGCCTATAATTTTCTGGCAGAGATGGCTCAAGACTGTTTTTTTTTTTTTTTTTAAAGGTTTTCAACGATGAGGGTAGGAATGTAGATTGACCGGTAAATCGACAGCTTTATCTGCGAGCTTAGCTCCCTCTTCACCAAATCGGACTGGTACAAAGTCTGCATCACTGCAGATGCTGCTCCGATCCACCTGTCAATCTCTCACGCCATTCTCTCCTCACTCGTGAATAAGACCCCGAGACACTTAAACTCTTCCACTTGAAGAAGGAGCTTGTCCCCAACCTGGAGAGGACAATCCACCTTTTTCCGGCTAAGGACCATAGACTTCAACTTTATTCAATTCAACTTTATTTATATAGCGCCATTTCACAACAACAGTCATCTCATAGCACTATCAACTGTAGGGAGGACCCCCACAGTTGCAGAAAGACCCCAGCAATCAGGCGATCCCCCGTGAGCAAGCACTTGGCGACGGTGGAGAGGAAAAACTCCCTTTTAACAGGAAGAAACCTCCAGCAGAACCAGGCTCAGAGAGGGGCAGTCATCTGCTGCGACTGGCTGGGGGGTGAGGGGACAGAGAAGAAGAAAAGAACAGACATGTAGAGAGCAAACAGCACGATGGGGACTCAATCTATGGGAGAGAACAAACAAATGTTAATGACCAGCAAAAAAAAATATATATTTCATAGAGAGTGAGGAAAGGAGTGAGGCCCAGTGCATTACTGGAGGTCCCCCGGCTGACTAAACCTATTAGCAGCATAACTAAGGGAGGGTTCAGAAACACATGATCCCTCCCTAATTGTAGGCTATATCAAAAAGGTAGGTTTTAGCCCTATTCTTAAAAACAGAGATCGAGTCTGACTCCCGAATCCAGATTGGCAGCTGATTCCACAGGAGAGGAGCTTGATAACTGAAGGCTCTGCCTCCCATTGTACTTTTGGAGATTCTAGGTATTACAAGTAAACCTGCATTTTGGGAGCGTAGTGCTCTGTTAGGATGATACGGTAGTATCAGATCTTTTAAATAAAAAGGAGCCTGATTGTTTAGAGCTTTGTAAGTAAGAAGAAGGATTTTAAACTTAATTCTAAACTCTATGGGAAGCCAATGAAGGGAGGCCAGAACCGGAGAGATATGATCTCTCTTTCTAGTACCTGTTAAAACTCTTGCTGCAGCATTTTGGATCAGCTGAAGACTTTTTAAAGATGTTTTAGGACAGCCTGATAATAAAGAATTACAATAATCTAATCTCGAGCTAACAAAAGCGTGGATCAGCTTCTCAGCATCACTCTGAGACAAGATGCTCCTAATCTTGGCAATATTACGCAAATGATAGAAGGCAGTCTTAGAAACAAATTTAATATGTGAATTGAAGGACAAATCCTGATCAAAAATAACTCCAAGGTTCCTCACAGAGCTATTAAGAGAAAGAGTAACTGCATCCAAACTGAAAGTTTGATTTGGAAAGGAATTTCTAAGGTTTTTTTGGACCAACAAGAATGACTTCAGTCTTATCTGAATTTAATAGCAGGAAATTACAAGTCATCCAAACTTTGATTTCCTTAAGACAGGCTTCTAACTTGGCTAATTGATTAGTATCATCTGGCTTCATTGACAGGTATAATTGTGTGTCATCTGCATAACAGTGAAAATGTATACAGTGCTTTCTAATAATGTTACCTAACGGAAGCATATATAAACTAAAAAGACTTGAACTTGGAGGTGCTGATTCTCATCCCAGCCGCTTCACACTCAGTGGAAAACTGTCCCAGTAAGACCTGTAGGTCATTGCTGGATAAAGCCAACAGGACAACATCATCTGCAAACAACAGAGATGAGATCCTGTGGTCACCAAGCATGACACCCTCTGTTCCCTGGCTGTGCCTAGAAATCCTATCCATAAAAATTATGAACAGGATCAGTGACAAAGGGCAGCCCTGGTGGAGTCCAACTCTCACTGGGAATGAATCCGACCGAGTTTGGCAATATGAACCAAACTCTCACAACGGTTGTATAGAGACCGATTAGCTCGTAACAACAAGCCCGACACCCCATACTCCCAAAGCACCCCCCACAAAAAACCATGAGGGACGCGGTCAAATGCCTTCTTCAAGTCCACAAAACACATGTAAACTGGATGGGCAAACTCCCATGAAACGTTGAGGATTCTCAAGAGGGTAAAGAGCTGGTCCAATGCGCCACTGCCAGGATGAAAACCACATTGCTCCTCCTGAATCCGAGGTTCGACCAGCGGCTGGACTCTTTTCTCCAGTACCTTGGCATAGACCTTCCCAGGGAGGCTGAGGAGTGCGATCCTTCTAAAGTTGGAGCACACCCTCCAGTCCCCTTTCTTGAAGAGAGGAACCATCACCCCGGTTTGCCATGCCAAAGGCACCGTCCCCGACCTCCACGCAATGTTGAAGAGGCATGCCAACCATGACAGCCCTACAACATCCAGGGCCTTGAGGTACTCAGGGTGAATCTCGTCCACCCCCGGGGCCCGGCCACAAAGGAGCTTTTGAACCACCTTGGCAACCTCAGCCCCTGTGATGGGCGAATCGTCCCCCTCGTCCACAAGGTCTGCTTCCTCTGTGGAAGGCATGCAGGTGGGATTGAGAAAATACTTGAAGTATTCCTTCTACCACCTCACGATATCCCCAGTCGAAGTCAGCAGCGCATCCCATCCGCACCATACACAGTGTGGACAGGGAGCTGCTTCCCCTTCCTGAGCCGCTGGATAGTTTGCCAGAATCTCTTCGAGGACCAAACAAGACCAAAAGTCTTGTTCCATGGCCTCACCGAACTCCTCCCACACCCGAGTTTTTTCTTCAGCAACCACCCAAGCTGCACTCCGCTTGGCCTGCCAGTACACATCATCTGCTTCGGGAGTCCCACAAGCCAACCAAGTTTGATAGGACTCCTCCTTCAGCTGAATGGCCCCCCTCACCCCTGGTGTTCACCACTTGTTTGGAGGTTGCCACCACAAGATGAATCGATGACCTTGCGGCTACAGCTCTGGTCAGCTGCTTCAACAGTGGAGGTGGAGAATGTGGTCCCTTCAGACTCCATGTCTCCAGACTCCCTTGGAATGTGGTCAAAGCTCTTCCGGAGGTGGGAGTTGAAGACCTCGCAGAAAGAGGGCTCAGCCAGATGTTCCCAGCACACCCTCACTATACATTTGGGTCTACCAGGTCTGAAAGGCATCCTCCCCTGCCATCGGATCCAACTCATCACCAGGTGGTGATCAGTTGACAGCTCTGCACCTCTCTTTACCCGAGTGTCCAAGACATATGGTCGCAGGTCTAATGACACGATAACAAAATCAATCATCGACCTGCGACCTAGGGTGTCCTGGTGCCAAGTGCACATATGGACACCTTTATGCTTGAACATGGTGCTCATTATGGACAAACTGTGGTTAGCACAGAAGTCCAATAACTGAACACCACTCGGGTTCAGATCGGGCAGGCCGTTCCTCCCAATCACCCCCTCCAGGTTTCACTGTCATTGCCCACGTACGCATTGAAGTCCCCCAGTAGGTCAATGGAGTCTCCAAGAGGAGCACTCTCCAGCACCCCAGTCAGAGACTCCAAAAAGGGTGGGTACTCTGAACCATCATTTGGTGCATAGGCACAAATGATGGTCAGGACCCATTTCTCAACCTGATGGCGCAAGGAAACAACCCTTTTGTCCACCGGGGAAAACTCCAATATAGAGGCAGCAAGGTGGGGGGAAACAAGCATACCCGCCCCTGCTTGTCGCCTCTTGCCCAGGGCAACTCCAGAGTAGGCCAAGCTCCAGCCCTTCTCCAGGAAACTGGTTCTGGAACCGGAGCTGTGTGTTGAGGTGAAGCCGACTATATCTAGCCAGTATCTCTCAACCTCATGCACCAGCTCAGGCTCCTTACCCACCACAAAGGTGACATTCCACATCCCAAAAAACAGTTTAGGAAGCCTGGGATCAGGCCGCCAAGGTCTCTGCCTTTGACTGCCACTTCAGCCACATAGCACCAGACCTCTACGGTCCCTCCTGCAGGTGGTGAGCCCACTGGAGGCTGGACCCATGTAACTCCTTCGGGCTGAGCCCGGCCGGGTCCCATAGGCAGAAACCCAGCCACCAGGCGCTAGCCATCGAGCCCCTCCCCCAGGCCTGACTCCAGGGTGGGGCCCTGGTAACCCCATACCGGCCGGGGTACACTGAATCCTTGCTCTAACATTCATCATGAGAGTCTGTTGGATCGTTCTTAGTTTGGGCCTTCACCCAGGACCAGTTTATCTTGGATTAAGCTGTCAATTTACTGGTCAATCTACGTTCTTACCCGCACTTATGGTCACAAGCTTTGGCTAATGACCAAAAGAATGAGACTGTGGATACAAGCGGTTGAAATGAGCTTTTTTCATAGGATTGCTGGGCTGACCCTTAGAGACAGTGTGAGGAGCTTAGTCAACCGGGAGAGGCTCAGAGTAGAACCGCTGCTCCTCCACATTGAAAGGAGCCAGTTGAGATGGTTTGGGCATCTGATCAGGATGCCTCCTTGATGCCTCACACTTTAGGTGTTTCGGGCATGTCCCACAGGGAGGAGACCCCAGGGCAGACCCAGGACTCACTGGAAAGACTACATCTCCCAGTTGGTCTGGGAATGCCTTGGTATCCTCTCTGAAGTGTTGGAGCAGGTGGTCGGGGAGTGGGAAGTCTGGGCTTCTCTGCTTGAAGTGCTGCCTCTGCGACCCGGACCTCCGGAAAAGCGGTAGAAGATGGATGGATGGATGGATGGATGGATGGATGGATTGATGGAGGTTTTCGATGATGGCATGTTTAAAATATTTAGGAACATAACCATTTAAAAGTGACAAATTTATCAGTATAACAACACTAGGCTCATTGGAGTTAAAAACTTTTATGAACAAAGTCACCAGTAAAATATCTAAAGGACTGGATGAAGGTTTCAATTTATTTAAGAGGTCAGCTGTCATCTAATGAGATTGTAAAAAATGAATCAAAAACTGCATCATGGTGTAAGCCAAGAAAAGGAGGATTAGATGGAGGTAAAATGTTGGAACGAACAGAGTTTACTTTATCAATAAAATAAGTAAGAAAGCTGTTGCAGTCCTTTTTTGAATATACTAGTATGGTAGGAGAGGCAGAGGACACAATGGATTATATTGAATTAAACAAGATTTTAGGATTTTTCTTGCTTGAGTAGATAAGGGCAGCAAAATAGTTGTTACAGGTGTCTTTAATCACATTATTTAAGGAAAATATAAGACCCATTAGGCGTAACCTATGAACCTCCAATTTTGTAGTTTTCCACTGTCTTTCATTCTTCCTGCATAAACGGTGAAGACTACATACTGAGTCATTTATCCTTTACCTTACCTTACACCTTAGTTCCTAGCGTCGCTGAAACGACATAGGGCCACCAGGTCCTTCCATTTATCCCTCTCAGCAGCGACAGACTTGGCATTAATGAGGTTCAAGGAAATAGAGCCGAGATCTTTCTGGAGTGTTCTCCTCCAGGTGTGCTTCGGTCTGCCAACCTTCCTGGTAACAGCTGAGTTTAAGTCAGCCACCATGTGTGCCACAGGTTGTTTTTCCTGTAGATGAAGGAGATTTCCCATAAAGGAGAGTCTTTTCTCCACCACGTAGCGAGAGAGCGGTTGGTCCTTGGTCCTGCTGTATATACTGACGTTAGCAACCTTGTCACGGTAACTAATGTGTAGGATTTTTCTCAGGCATTTTGTATGTAATACGTCCACTAGGTTTTTTATTTTCACCATTTCTCTCCAAGTCCCTGAGGCATACAGGGTTGTGCATAATACAAGTGACCTGTACAACTTCAGTTTGACATCCAAAGACAGTTTCTTGTCCTGCTAGATCTTGTTCAACCTCTTTCTTCCTCACAGGACGGACAACTTTGTAGTCCGAAATATGGTGCAGCACACCACGGGGTATACCCAGCTTATCCCCCAGCCCGTCATGCTGGTTGGGCATGGGCCTAGTGACCTCATCCCATAAAAAAACTCTTTACTACTAAAACCAACAGTTTGACTCCAGGAGTCATTTATCCAGGGGGTCAAATTTTTGGAAGAGACTTGTTTAGATTTAACTGGAGCCACTCTGTTAAGTATTGAGACACAATTGTCATTAAAGCACTGAACAAAACTTTCAACATCAGTCAAATCAGACTCGGGACAAAAATTAAATAAAAGAGAAAACTTGTCAGCAGCAGACTGGGTGATAAAACGTCTATAAAAACTAACTAACCTGCACTTATATAGCGCTTTTCTAGTCACAAAGACCACTCAAAGCGCTTTCACTAGTACTAACCCTCTATTCTAAGGGCCTATAGGAAACAGATATCTAGGGACAATTTAGAACAGCCAATTAACCTAACATGCATGTCTTTGGATTGTGGGAGGAAACCGGAGCCCCCGGAGTAAACCCACGCAGCACAGGGAGAACATGCAAACTCCACACAGAAAGGTTCCAACCCCTGCCAACCTGGGGATTCAAACCAGGAACCTTCTAGCTGTAAGGCAACAGTGCTAACCACTGCACCACCGTGCTGCCCATGGACTGTAAAAAGGACTGTGAGTGGGGCACAGAATCACTGTTAAAAGAAAGATTAAAGAAAACGTAGTTATGATCACTCACAAGTGACTCTTCTATTCTGAAATCATCAATCACTAGATTGAGGAAGAAAACTAAGTCTAAAACATGCCCTTTGTTGTGAGTTGGTTGACTGACATGTAGCACAAAGTTATAACACTCCATGATGTATAAAAATTCTGAAGCAGTTTTGTGGGATACAACATCAACATGAATATTAAAGTCGCCAATTATTAAAACTCTGTCCAGTTTTATAAGAGATGATTAAAAGTCTGTAAACTCAGATAAAAACTGCCCAGCAGAACCAGGAGGGAGATAAATTAAATACAATAAAACTGATTAGATTGACCAAACCGGGACATCTGACATTCAAAAGACGAGTAAGTCTGTGTCCATACAGACTGACATAGAAAAAGATTTCTGTGCACGATGGCTAGATCCTCACCACGGCCTGATAGTCTAGGAGCATTGATGTAAGAACAGTCAGGTGGGCACAGTTCATTCAGGTGGAAAAAAATCAGATGCCTGCTGCCAGGTTTCAGTTAAAAGCATAAAATCAAGTCTCTCTCTAACAAAAAGCTCATTAAGATAAAATGCCTTATTAGTGATGAAACAAGCATTAATTAAAAGCATCCTGATTGGTAAACTGTTGTGCCTCTCATTCACTGCAGCAACAGGTGGCTGACGCAGATTTGACACACACACACACACGCTCAACGTCACACAGTTTTACTCACCCTCTTTCTAATAATGACTGAGATGAGGGAGGTTAATACAGAGTTTTCTTCCAACTTGTTGTGACAGTAGGGGGAACTGGAGATATAGTCGGGAAGTGGAGAGGTCACAGGACAGGAGCAATCACAGACAGGTGTGTCTGGAGACGTCATGCCGTGAGCAGCAGTCAGTCAGCGACGTGGAGCAGTAGACACTGCGTGGAAAATGTTTGCTGAGAGGGCATGAGCCCCATTGTTACTAGGGTGGATGCCATCTTTGTTAAAAAAGGAGGCTCGGTTCCAAAACAGATTAAAATTGTCAATAAAAACCAGGTTGTGTGATGAACAGGTGGACTACAGCCAGGTGTGGAGTGACAGCAAGCGGCTAAAACGTCCAATACCCCTGATCAGAGAAGGGAGGGGCCCGGAGATGATGACAGATTTTCCACAGTTTTTAAGTTCATTAAAAAGACAGATAAAATCTTGTTTTAAAACTTTCGACAGCTGCTTTGAGATATCATTTGTTCCACAGTGTATAATGATGTTGTGGACCTTTGGGAATTTGCTGAATAGAGGTTGAATTTGCTGCAAAATGTCAGCAACTCTGGCACCAGGTAGACAGTGAATCCACGCTGATTTTGATTTAATATTCCTAACAATGCAATCGCCGATGACCAGAGAAGACATGCCATCATCCTCACATTACTGGGGAGGTGGTGAAGTGGAAGAGCAATGTGTGCAACTGTTCACCAACTCATGACGAATGCCCTCTCCGGAGTGCCGCTGCACAGCCTCTTTGAGGATCCTACGCTGAATAGAAGAAATTGACAACCGGAACGAGGGTTGTAGAGGTTCCGATAAGAGGCCGGCCATCTGAGCACCAACCGCCGACAGTGGAGGGAACTCTGATGTATCAGTCAGTCTGGGCACTGTGTCAGTGGTAACAGCAACAGCAGGAGGTGGACCAATCAGCAATGTGGCTCGGACCACCTGATCAACCGGTGCAATCTCAGGAGCAGGTAGGCTTGGCTCAGCATCAGTGTGGAAAGCATCAGCCAAGGGCCCATCAGTAGGGTGACTTGTGGCAACAGCTGGTAACCGAGAGAAGTGGTTGGAAAGGTTTATGGGCCATGGTGAGACAGCTCTAAATTGTTTTTTGCTGCCTTTGACGACCACCTCCAACCAGGCTGCCTGTGCACTTGGAGTAGAGCGGGAGGCCGGCCAGCTCGGTAGTGGGTCCCAGAGGATGGTGTCGGCCAAGGCCAAGTTCATGGAGGCTGAGATCACTGTTTAACAGTCGTATCCATCAGGCTGGAAAGAAGACTTTCTTTGCACCGTAGCTCTTCGGAAAGTCAACGGATATCATCCTTGAGGTAGGTAATGTCTCTTTTTGCCTTGAGGCAGTCTTCACAGGCCTTTTTTGCTGGTGTGATTTTGCACCAGCAAAATTTTGCTTTGCTGGTGCCCCAAAAAAATTTTTTAAGGTATTATCAAAGTAAAAAATCCCAGTTTTATGACAACACTAATATCCACAACATTGTGGCATTGAGCAGTAGTTAAAACCCTCTGTCCCTTATTTGGCTGTGAGAAAGTTGGCAACCCTATGCACAGTTCACCTGCTTTTACTTGGCATTTTGTGGCATCACCACAAAGTTATTATTGCTGGTTAGTCAAGACAATAAACCCAACCCTAGCTTATCTATTATCTTATCACTATAAACAAATGTGAAATATCTAGCCAGATGTTTACAAGGGCCGCACCTCTGGATCATGGAGGTCTGGATTTTTAGGATGGTCTCTTTTCAAACAGCACCTCACTGTTTAAATCCAACTGTCCAATACAACATTACAACTCTCACATATTATTAAAAACCACTAATATTAACTATAATTTAAAGATCATTAGAACACAGCTGAAGCAGAGTGATACATATTCAGTGAAACATCAGAGGATTGTGTTATGTCGGTAATGGAAGGCAAGGACGAGACTGAGTGTTGAACTGGACACAGATTTATTTGTGACTCTCTCACAATACAGGCGCATCCATCAGGCAGAGAGGAGACCAAGAGACCCCCCCACCACAGACTTCTTATACCCTGGGAGGCGGCGGAACCGTAAAGGTGAAGCCATCACCCGTGTCACACAATAACCGTGTCACACAATAATATGTCCCCAAAACCCAACCCAACACTTTCCCCCCCTTCAAAAATGGGCCAAAACACATGCATACAATCGAAACCCTCCCCAATTTGGAACCCGACTCATGCACTAAAATAACTAAACAGAAATACCTAAAAGGCCTATCACATTCACTCAAAATAACTAAAACTAGGGGGGGGGGGGGGGACAGGTGGACTACCGTCCCACCCCCACACGGCAAGACGGATTATTCTGCCATCTACACTAAATGAACAGTCCCACTAAACAAAACTCTTGTGTTCTTAAAAATAATATAAAACACAAAATAATCCCATTAACAGAACTAAATAACACATCCGTCGTCCCCCTTTTTCCATCACCATGCATAATATATACCGTCCAACCGTCAGCTTGCCCCAGGAGAGGAACCACCCCCGGAAAACTGTTGGACGATCCCACTCCGGTGCACCTTCTCTTCTTCGCTCCCGGGGACGACCCATGTCCAGGTCCAAACTCCTCCTTCCTCTCCCTGGCACACCGCAGCGCCTTGGGATGCCTCCACGAGCCATCAGATGGCTGGAGGTAGGCATCCTCCCCAACAGCCACCACTTGCAGCCGCCTCTGGTCATCTTCTCGCCGACATTTGGCCTGAACACCTCTCGACCGGGCCTCCTCCCTGAGTCGGACTACATCTGCGACTCCCAGAGGGGCCCTACTCAGCTTCCAGTGTCTCTGTTTGGCACATCGTTTCACTGTGGCAGCCGGTCCTGCCCTGCTCTCTTTCATTTTTGCTGCCAGTGTCGCCATTGTGACCCACTGCTCTCCGGTCCCTTCCAGTCGAATTCCGGGAGCAGAATGGGCCAGCCACTCAGCGCCACCCGCCATCACAGGCATCCCACCATGCCGCCCAGTTCCCTCAGCTAGGGTTACTTGGGCACTGGCACCGGGACCATTCCGCGATGGCCCTGGGTGGGGTTGGTCCTGCTCATTGTCCAGATTACTAGGCAAAGGTTCGTCCCACACAGCTCCATCCATCGTTCGCGGAGCTGGCCGGTCCCACAAACCACAGCCCGACCACTCTTCTGCAATGCTGCTTGTGATGGAGAAGCCCAATCCATAAAATAAATCACACACCATAATGTTCTCTCCACGGGCAGTCACGATGAACTTCAAGCTGGACACCTCCGCCGACTTGTACCTAGCCATCAGTTCTATCGACCCCACCGTGGCCAGTCTTCCTCCACCATATCCACACAGTGGTGCTGAATCACCTCTAACTTGATACTGTGGGAAGAAACTCCTTATGGTTGCCCAATTTAACACGGATCTCACCGCTCCCATGTCAATCAGCAATGGCGCTGTTACCCCGACCAGTTCCACCATACAGTAAGAACGGCCATTGGTACTTGGTGATACAGTGTGAATAACTGTGGGAGTTGAAATGGGGAAATCCTCCTTAAGTCTCGGATCCCCTTGCTCAAACCTGTAACATGCCCTGGCGAAATGATGCAAGAGTCCGCACTTGCCGCAGCGTCTTCCTCTTGCCGGATACTCTCTGGCCTTATAACGGTTCTTGGTGAACCCACAACCCAAACACCTGGGCGATGCCAGGGCGGACCTCATCCTGGCAGCATTAGCGTAGCCTTCGTCATCCTCCATGCCATCGTCACTGTCTGGGTCCACTGCCTGCGCCGTCGACTGTGGTTCAAATTGGCAATGTGACGCTCTCTTGCTGAGCTCCCGTTATAGCTTGTCTGCTGCCTCAAACTGCTGTGCTAACTCAATGGACTTGGATAACGTCAGCTCACTGGCGGCTCTGTCGAAACTGGATCCTCTGTACAATGACGTTTTCTGGGGTGCAAAAATGTTGCGCCATTAGCTCCACCTCTTCCTCAAAACTATTACTCTCCCCCAAAGTGCTTAAGATACGTTGACCTTCCATTCCTAGGTTGTGAACCAACAGTGCCCGTGCCCTCAACTTCTCCAGTCTTCCAAGGTCCAAAGCCACCAAATATGTTTGAAAGGCGGCAAACCACCTCGTCCTAGGGATGGGCGGCTCACCGGGAAGCTCCAAAAATGGCTGAATTGATGTAACCCCCGCGTTCATACCTTTTTACCCTTGTAGCCAAATGTTATG
>CM035839.1:74972847-75127847 GCA_020510985.1 Pholidichthys leucotaenia | reverse complement strand
CCTGTAATGTCCTCTTTCTTCTTTGCAATGTTGGTGAATGTGAATAAAGATGACTTGAGAGAAACCTATCTCGTCCTTCCCACATTCCCACACTGGTGACCCAAGACGAGCATGCAGCAAGAGGAGATTTCCCCCGGGCCAGCCTCGTCAGGAACCCCCAGCCAAGCGAATGCCGCTACAGTCCAGCTACCGGACTTCTGGCAGAACAATCCACGCTCCTGGTTCAATGCGATTGAGGAACAGTTCAACCTCCGGGGGATATCGGTAGACACCACAAAATTCTACCACGTGGTCGCAAAACTGGACAACAACACGGCCCAGCATGTGGAGAGCCTGATCGACCAGCCGCCGGACAGCGACAAATACGGCGCGTTGAAGGCTGCACTCATCTGGCACTTCACCCCCTCGGTTGAGGAGCAAGCAGAGAAGCTCCTGGCGCTTACTGAGTTGGAAAGTGACATGCCCGGGAACCTTATGGAGAAGTTGTTGAGGTTGAAAGGCTCAGATGACGACCACTTCATCTTCACCCACCTCTTCCTCAGGACCCTACCGTCAGCGACGAGAGCAACCCTGACCAATTCGCCGTTGTTGGCCCAGCGGGACTACCGCGCGCTGGCCCGGGAGGCGCAGTGAATTGTCAACGGCAGCAGATAGCGCGCGGCCACGGCTGCAGCAGTGGAACTCGGCACGACGACCGCAGATGGCAGGGGGCCAGGGGCAGCAGTAGCAGACCCACCGACGACGGCGGCGGCGAGAGCCAGGGAACGCGGAGGAGACGTCCTTTGTTTCTACCATTGCCATTTCGCAGAGAGGGCACGCAAGTGTGTACCTCCGTGCCAGTTTCAGCGTTCGGGAAACGCCAAGACCGGGTGGTCGTAGCAGCCGCGGCCCTCGGGGAGGAGAACAAGCTGCTCTACTTGTTGGACGCACGCTCAGGGAGGCAGTTCCTCGTGGACACAGGCTCCCAGTTGAGTTTCATCACACCTTCCTACGCGGACAGACTAGCAGGTTCCAGAGGTCCCAGGGTGACAGCAGCGAACGGCTCGGAGATTAAGACCTTTGGTGAGAAGACTCTGCTTCTGTCTCTATACGGCCGTGCATTTGAGTGGACTTTTGTTGTAGCAGCAGTGAATTTCAATATGTTGGGGGCTGATTTTTTGTGCTCACATGGTTTGTTGGTTGATCTCGCTAACAGGCGCCTGGTTAATGCACTTTCTTTTGATTCTATCCCCTGTACAGCGCGAGTGGCCCCGCCAACAGCACAAGCCAACGTCACAGCTGCAAGCGGTAAGTTCCACACACTGCTCACTCAGTTCCCAGCACTCATGGTCCCCACATTTTCGGCAACAGTCGCTAAACACGGGGTGGAGCATTTTATTACCACTACCGGACCGCCCGTTTTTGCAAAAGCTTAGCGCTTGGACGCAGTTAAACTGGCCATAGCGCGCGAGGAGTTCGCCAACCTGGAGAGGTTGGGCATTATCAGGCGTTCAAACAGTCCGTGGGCTTCCCCGCTACACATGGTCCCGAAAGCGGACAGATCATGGCGACCTTGCGGGGATTTCCGCAGGTTAAACAACGCTACAGCGCACGACCGCTACCCAATCCCGGATATCCAAGATTTTTCCGTTCATTTGGCAGGGGCTCGTGTTTTTTCTAAGATAGAATTGGTCCGCGGTTACCACCAAGTCCCAGTGCGCACTGAAGACATACCCAAAACAGCGGTAATAACTCCGTTTGGCCTATTCGAGTTTTTACGCATGCCATTCGGACTTAAAGGGGCTGCACAGACGTTCCAATGCATGATGGACGCGGTGTTTCACGATCTCCCTTTCGTGTTCGTCTACTTGGACGATATTTTGGTAGCCAGCGCGTCCGAAGACGAACATGAAAAACACCTGGCCACAGTTTTCCGAAGGTTGGGAGATCACGGGTTAATAATCAACCCAGCGAAGTGTCAGTTCGGGGTGGCACAGATCGATTTTTTAGGACACCGCGTCTCCCCCGAAGAAGCAGTTCCGCTTCCTGACAAAGTGTGCGCGGTGGCAGATTTTCCCCGACCGCAGACGGTCAGGGCGTTACAGGAGTTTTTGGGAATGGTGAATTTTTATAACCGTTTTCTCCCCCACGCGGCGCAACTCATTCAGCCGCTGTATGCCGCGCTCAAAAAAAAGAAACCCGCGGATAAGGTCGAGTGGTCCCTGGAGCGGGACCAAGCATTCTCGGAGGTGAAAGCAGCCTTGGCAAAGGCTGCGTTGTTGGCACGCCCAGACCCAATGGCCCGCATAGCACTCACCATTGACGCATCAGATGTGGCCATAGGGGCGGTCGTGGAGCAACATGTAGCCGGGGTTTGGCAGCCCCTCGCCTTTTTCAACAGGAGCTTGCGCGATAGCAAACGTAAATACAGCGCGTTCGACAGGGAGCTGCTGGCTCTCCATTTGGCCATCCGACACTTTCAGTTCTGGCTAGAGGGACGCTCTTTCACCGCGTTCGTTGACCACAAACCGCTAACATTCGCGATGGCCAAGGTTTCCGAACCGTGGTCAGGACGGCAGCAGAGACAGCTGGCCGCGATATCAGAGTTTACCACTGATATTCAGCATGTGGCGGGCAAACTGAATGTAGTGGCAGATTGCCTCTCGCGCGCCGTGGCGGCCCCAGTCAGCGTAGGAGTAGATTACGCGGCCATGGCCGCGGAGCAGGTTAGTGACGCGGATGTGCGTGCGCTCCAGTCTGGACCAACAGGGTTAAGGCTGGAGAACAGGGTGCTGCAAGACAGTATGCCCCCCCTAATCTGCGATGTCTCCACTGGACGGCCGCGTCCAGTAGTACCGGCCGCGTGGCGCCGCCGCGTTTTTGACTTGATTGATTCTTTGGCGCACCCGGGAGTGCGCGCGTCGGTCAAAATGGTAGGGGAGAAATTTGTGTGGCCGAGTCTTCGCAAACAAGTTAAGGAGTGGGCAGCAGCCTGCACGGCGTGTCAACGAGCCAAAGTACACAGGCACACGAGGGCTCCTTTGGAGCCGTTTCACATTCCGGCCAAGAGGTTCGATCACGTTCATGTGGACCTCGTGGGACCCCTCCCGCCATCGCAGGGGTGCACACACCTTCTGACAATGGTGGACTGCACCACGCGCTGGCCGGAAGTGGTTCCGCTAGCATCAACCACAGCCGAGGAGGTAGCGCACGCATTTTTAACAGCTTGGGTGGCGCGTTTCGGAGTTCCGTTGGACATTACGTCCGACAGAGGCCCTCAATTTGTGTCCGAACTTTAGTCGACTATTGCTCGCAGCCTGGGGGTCACAATTCACCGCACAACTGCGTACAATCCGCAGGCTAACGGGTTATGCGAACGTTTTCATAGGTTATTGAAAGCGGCTCTCAGAGCGTCACTGACTGATGCAAATTGGGTAGACAAGTTACCGTGGATTTTATTGGGGTTGCGTTCTGCGCCTAAAGAGGACTCAGAAGCCTCCCCAGCGGAGCTCGTGTTTGCGCAACCACTTTGGCTGCCTGGGGAGTTTCTCCCAGATAACCCGGCACCAGACACCTCCCTGTTGCAGCTGTTGCGGAGTAACAAAGAATCAAGCACGCTGCCTGGCCCCATGCACCACAGTTTTCCGCGCGTTTTTGTACCTAAGGCGTTGAAGAACGCAGAGTTTGTTTTTGTCAGATACGATGCGCATCAACCCCCGTTGCGACCGCCTTATGACGGGCCATTCAGAGTGCTGGAAACAGGGGACAAGCAGTTTTTGCTAGATTTGGGGGGTAGGAAAGAAAAAGTTGTCATAAACAGGCTCAAACCCGCTTTTGTGGTGGCGGATGAGCAAGTGCTGTTGGCAAGGGCCCCGTGGCGAGGTAGACCCCCACGGGGGGCTTCACAGAGTAATGTTTCCCCAGAACACCCGCAGGGACTGACAAAGGGTTTCCACCCCCAGACGGCAAATCCCCAGCGTGACAGCGCAGCGGAGACGTTGAATCCCAGCTACAGCAGATACGGCAGGAGAGTGAAGCCTAGACAGCATGCGGACTGATGTGTATTGATTCCATCACGGCATGCATGTTGTTATTCTCTTGTTTGTCTAAAATGTTGGGGGTGCTGGTGTGGGGGCCACACATATGTGACCTATTTTGTGACTCACATTTTAGATCAGCACAAAGGCAGAGCTTCCTTGGAGATAACAGGAAGCGGCAAGGATGTTAGCTTTGGTATGCAGAGCTGGAGACTGCGGGGTGTTATTAGAGGATTAAGGAGAGGATGCATTGTAGACTGTGGGGGTGAGATCAGAGAGAGGAGATGCATTGTTACTGCCGATTATAATGCAATGTGATTTGTGATGCATGTGACTTGTGAACTGTGAAGAGTCCTGGTATTTAAGGACGAGAGTTCCCTGTAATGTCCTCTTTCTTCTTTGCAGTGTTGGTGAATGTGAATAAAGATGACTTGAGAGAAACCTGTCTCGTCCTTCCCACATTCCCACTATATATATATATATATATATATATATATATATATATATATATATATATACAGTATATATATATATATATATATATATATATACATATATTGCTGAAAAAACTAAAGGGAATTGTGGCAGGCTCGTCCAGCTCTGAGTAAGCTGGACTAGCCTGCCACAATTTCGATATCCAGCTTATTTTTTCCTATTAAAATCTGATGTGTTTTCAAAGTGTTCCCTTTATTTTTTTGAGCAGTATATATATATATATATATATATATATATATATATATATATATATACACGGGCACAGAAATTAACTAACACAGGACAGCTGGGTAACTACTTGAGGTTAAATGAAAACACACGTGACTGACTAGGGCAGGGGTGTCAAACTCATTCCATGGAGGGCCAAGACCCTGCATGTTTTCCTTCCACCCAGTGTCTTCAGCAGGTGTTTTCACTGATCAGCAATCAGTTGGAAGAAATTTGGTGAATCACCTGTTGAAGACACTGGGTGGAGGTGAAACCTGCAGGGTCTTGGCCCTCCATGGAATGAGTTTGACACCCCTGGACTAGGGGAATGGGAGGATGATGGGAGAGACTAGAAAACAATAGCTGAAATAAGAAACTAAGGATACACAAACTATTAATGATAACAGAATCGTGCCAGTAGTTCAAAAAATAACAGAAAGCATGGACAGGATATCCAGATCATAACAGTGTGCGCCCCCCCCCCCCTTCCCAAGGCTGGTCCACATGCCCAAAAAGAAAACAAAGAACATCCCAGTTTGGCGGGAGAAGGAGGATAAAGGTACAGTGGGGCAAAAACAAGGACATACACAACAGAAAAACTGTTCATCAAGTGGTCGGCCAAAGTCCCAAGACCACCAACAGGAAGAATAAAGTGCATCTGGTGACCTACCAAAGTCCATGGATGACCAGATGGAGAAACATGGTGCGTTGGGTGGCCTACAAGAGTCCAAAGGCCACTAGACCGGGGAGCGAGGTGGGTCAGGAGGCCCACCCAAGTCCATGGGCCACCTGACGGATGAACCCAGTGCATTGTATGGCCTACCAAAGTCCATGGGCCACCAAATGGGAGAACACAGTGGGTTAGGGGGCCTACCCAAGTCCAAAATCCACCTGACGGATGAACACAATATGTCAGGTGGCCTACTAAAGTCCATGGGCCACCAGACGGGAGAAAACATAGGAGCTTTCTGCTCTGAAAATAACATCATAAAGACCTTGAACTCGGGAGGTAACATCATTGCTTTAAACTCAGGAGATAACAGCAGGAGAGCTTTTAGCCCTGAAGATAACATCATGGGAGCCTTTTGCTCAGAGGATAACAAAACAAAAGCTTTTTGCTCTGATGACAACAACACAGGAGCTTTCTGCTCTGAAGATGACAACACGGAAGCCTTTTGCTCTGAAGATAGCATAGGAGCTTTTTGGTCTGAAGATAACAATATGGGAGCCTTTTGCTCTGAAGAAAACATACAAGCTTTTTGCTCTGAAAATAGCAACACTGGAGTCTTTAGTTCTGAAGATAACAATACAGGAACATTTAACTCCGAGGACCCCAACATAGGAACTTTTAACTCTGGAGGCACCAATATAGGGAATTCTAGCTCTAAAGGTACCAATATAGGAGCTTTCCACTCAGGAGTCAACAACACAGGAGTTTTTAGTTCAGAAGATAGTACCTAAGGGGCCTTCAGCACAGGGGCTAACAGCAACTGCGAAACGGTGATCCCTGGTGGTGAAGGTGGAACAGACTGCTCAACCTCTTGGACGAAGGGTGAAGTGGACAGCTCAACCCCCTGGACAATGGCTGGAGCGGACTGCTCCAATGACGTGATGATGGAGCAGCCTGCTCTGATGATGGCGATGATAGAGTGGCATGCTCCGATGATGGCGATGATGGAGCGGCATGCTCTGATGACGGCGATGATGGAGCTGCATGCTCTGATGATGGCAATGATGGAGCAACCTGCTCCGATGACAGTGATGAAGGAGTGTGCTCCTCCTGCAGCTCCATCCTCAACACGGCCACCTTGGACAATGGAGGGAAACAAAAGGTCAATGAGGTGACACCACAGTCACAAGCAGCAGAGACTGGTGGGGAGTGTGCTTGGGTCCCCCCATCAGGAGCAAGGCAAGTCTTCTATACAATGGTGGTAAAAAATAAATGAAAAGGTACTTGCCTTAACTCCTGGGTCTCCTGTTGCCGGGGTGACAACCACAGGATGCTTAGCTGGAACTAGAGCGTGCCTCTCGGGCTGAGCAGGAACAGAAGCATGCACCTCGTGCTGAACAGGAACAGGAGCGGGCATCTCTGGCTGAACGGGAACAGGAGCCTGCACCTCAGGCTGAGTAGGAACCAGCACTGGTGGTGGTGTTGGAGACTCAGGAATAGCAGGCACATCCATAATCAGTCATTCCTACCCAGTATCATTACCACCCAGTATCGGCAAACACTCTGCAAAGAGCAGAAGAGAAGGCGGAGAAGCAGGTGAGGAAGAGGTGGCAGCAGAGACTGGGAGAGAGTGCTCAGTGATGGCTGGTGGCTGAACCCCCTCCCCGGCAACAGGGCAAGACCCTTCACTGAATGATGTAAATAAATGAAAAGTACTTCCCTCTGTTCCTGTCCTGCTGCTGCTGGAAGGACAGGTGGGTCCTCATGGGGGCTGATCAAACTCGACCGATGAGGGGCCCATGCACCAAGGTATGGTGCTAGGATGTGCACCCCTGGAACAGATGGCTGGGGCGCGCTTTCCTCCCGCTCTCCCGCTGCTGAAGCTGCCGCTAATGGAACACTCAAGGAGGGAGGGGCCACGGCAGCAGAATCCCCCAATGGGGCCTTAAGTGAAGGGCCCGGGTGGCAAGCAGAGCAACGCTTCCTCAAGGCTTGCTTCCCCACTGACCCTTTAGAAGCCGGCTGATCCTCTTGAGCCGGCAACAGCACCTCTGGAGCGAGCCAGGGCTTATGCTCCAGCAAAATGTCTGTCTGCGCGAGGATCACCTGCCTCCACTCCTCCTGCTCCATAGCGTCCGCTGTTGTAGCTGGTGAACTGGGGACAGCAGGCAGCGTAGGAGTGATGGGAACAGCAGGGGGCAGTTTACCGGGGGCAGGAGGAGGTGATGACCTGGAACCAAGTTGGAAGAGATATTGCAGGCAGCTGTTACACTCGACCATGTGCCAGAGTCGTGTTAAGCTAGAGTGAAGTATGGCCACCTCGGGGAAACACAACAGGTCCAGACAACTGCGAACCAGCTCCCCACAGCCACGAGATCTGCCAACCCCTCCCAGGGGTTGGAAAGATCCAGAATCTGGGCTGTCAGGCTGCAGATCTGGTGGAGAAACCCTGACACTTCCTCCTGGTTCCACTCCTTCCTCCTCCTGCCGATTTCCCCAGCTGAGTCCTTTACTGATGGTGTGCTACTGTCAAGGGTGACAGTAATACATCTGCTGCTGTATGTCTCTCCACTTTACTGCAACCAGTTGCACAAATGTCATATGTGCTGATGTCTGTTATTGCAACACTGATCATGTGCAGTCCTGTCACTGTCTGCACCTACACTACCACATTGAACTTGCAACTACGAGTATTACTGCTCTACTTTTCCGTATATAGGATTGCTGGGTTTCATCATTTATCTTTACTTGCACTATGGGAAGTCTGGGTCTATCTTTTGTTGCCATTTGTATTACGGGTAGCATCACTGTACATAGACTGCTGCTGTTGTTTTTCCAGCCATATTCCTTTCTCTTTTTTTGTATTGTGCACACCACTGAAGGGACAGAGAAACGCCATTTCAATTCTCCTGTATGTCCTGTACGTATAGTAGTATTGACAAACAGAATCTTTGAATCTTTGAAAGGGTGCCCTTACAGGGCTTAAGGACGGACTCACATGCTGGGCGACATTTCGTCATATTCATTAACACAAAGAAAGAAATAGCAGCTCGTGGGCTGAACAGAGAATAACACCGTGGAGGCAGACACAACTTAAATCATGAACACACAGATAGGATATGGCAGAAAAAATGACGAGCACACCGTACCGAGAGTGAGGTGTGTGTTGTATAAATAAGGCAGGAACTGAGTAACAAGATGAGGCACAGCCATGGCTGATTAACAACAAAGGAATCCAATAAATGGAGGAGGAGAGTAAACTGAGGATGCTGTCACAAAATAAATATGATGAGCAAGACAGGATAATAGCACTAATAATGCAAAGGATGACACATAACTACTGTAAGGGCAAGAGTGTAATAAGCACTAATGAAAACTAAGGAGAGACATAACTAAAGAGTGGAACATGTTTGCAAACATGTCCCCAATGACTGCTAAATGAAGCCTTTTAGCCCCCCAGCTAACACTGGTACCAGGAGGCTCACACCAAGCATGGCTTATATTGTTATTTTCCTCAGATCTTAGTCACCCTAATAGCCATCCCTATTACCACCTGGTTCATCAGTCCACAGTCGACAATATACCTCATGTCATTCTGGCGTATCTTCCAATAATTTTGCCGTGATTCCACAGCAAATTGCTAGCACCAGCGCACCGGTCGCAGAACCGACCGGAGGCTGCTGGCTCTCATGGCCAGCTCCCCCTTCGTGTCACGTCTACCTCTGGTGGAGGTAAGAAGCAGGACATGCAGTGCGGGCAGAGTGTTATGTCTGTAATCAGAGACTGGAGTCATCTTATGCCAAGCAGCAAACAGCACTTTATTAGGAGAACACAGAAATATATACAGTGGCCGCAGCCCACCTGACATCACCACTCAGGGTGGCTACGGCAAGCACCGAGGGCCAAACACACACACAACATTCACACAACACCCCCCCCCCCATTTAGAAAAGTCCAAAACACACAATTAAGACACTCCCCAATTTAGAACCCGAATCACGCACTAAGAAAATTAAACTGAAATCACTAAAAGGGCCTATCACAGTCACACAAAACAATTAAAACTAGGGAGGACGGGTGGACTGCCGTCCTATCCCCACACAGCCAGGCGGATTATCCTTCCGCCAATACTAAATACAAAAGGTCCATCTATAAATTAAAAATATTGCCGTGTTTCTAAACTAAACCAAACACATAAAATAATCCCCACACAACACACATTCATATGCACATCAAACTCACATCAAACACTTTTCAAAACCCATGCACATATGAACATTATAACTATTATTTTCAACACCACAAACATATTTACATTAGCATTTTCAAGTTATACCACTGTCCACGGGCAGCAAAAGGTAGAACCAGCTCGGAGGCCCAGGGCAGCCCTCGGCGCGCCCCTGGAAGCAGCCTGTCCCCGGGGTCAAAGCCGACTTCACAGGCGAGAGTGTCTCTTCTCCTCCCCATCGACCTCTTCTCTTGTCCGGACCCACCATCTAACACCTCCTTCCGGGCACACTGCAGCCCACTGGTGTGCCTCCTCGAGCCGTTCGACAGTTGAAAACAAGCCGTACCTCATTTCTTCCGTATTCACCGTGATTGTCCCTCCTCATGAACCCGAACCCGGTCCGCAACTCCCAGAGGGTTCTTGCTCGACTTGCAGTGTTGCTGGCTGGCACGCAGTTTCTCCGTGCCTGTCGGTCCACCCCCGACCGTTTTCAAAACCGCTGCAGCTGTCGCCGTTGTAGCCCCAGATTCTCCAGCCCCCTGTGGCCAAGCTCCGGGGAAAACTGAATTACTCTCGTTGGCATCACTCGTCGGTCCAGGCGCCTCGCCATTACACCCAGCACCCTCGTCCAAGGCTTCTTGAGCTCTGGCACTGAGGTCCTCCTGCACCGACCCCGAGCAAGGGTGGCCCCATTCGACCTCCGTGGTGCCCGGCAAATCTCCGGTCTGCTTGCTCTCAGTGCCCGTCTTTGACTGCAGTTCATCTCGGGCACAAGGACAGTCCGGCACCTCCTCTGCGTCATCCGAGGCACTCCGCTGCGCTGCCTCTGTGCCTGGCTGTCACTGCTGTTTCCTGGGGCTCTCAGCATGCTCGTGCCCCTCCTCCTGCTGCATCAACTCTAGCTGTGGGGAAAACTGAGCCGAGTCTGGTTGCTGCTCTCCCCCCGTGCTGTCTTCGCTCACCGCGCTGTCTTCACCACCAGCGCTGCGGTCACTCACCGCGCTGAGTTCTTCAGCTGGCTTGCCGTCCTTGGTGGCCTCGAGCTCCCTCACTTGTGGCTCCGGTCCCACCACAATATCCGACTGGTAGCTTGTAGCTTGGTTTTGGCGCACACCTAACTTTGCCATTGCCACTAACTGGGCTGCTACCTTCCCCGAGCTAGCTAGCTTAGCTTCTTTTGGCACCAACAGCTTCAGCACCCACAGCTTCGTTTTTCTCATATGTTCGGCAAAACATTCGGCCAGCCGCCCGACAGCATCCGCATAAGACTCCGTCTCTCCCAACATGCAGAAAATTTTCCGACCTTCTATGCCGAGATGGTGGACCAGGAGTACTCACCTCCGTGTTCCGTTGAGCCTACTGAGACCCAATGCCGCGATGTATCCCTCAAACATGGCCATCCAATTAGGCCACACAATCGCTGGTTCTCCCGGGTATTGTAGAAACGGTGGCAGAGGTGGAGGTTGCCCATATGCCTCCATATTTTCTCCTCCTCACCAAAATGTTATATCTATAATCAGAGACTGGAGTCATCTTATGCCAAGCAGTGAACAGCACTTTATTAGGAGAACACAGAAATATATACAGTGGCCGCAGCCCACCTGACGTCACCACCCAGGGCGGCTACGGCAAGCCCCTAGGGCCAAACACACACACAACGTTCACATAACACAGAGCTCCAGTGCAACATGATTTTATTTACAGACATGACACAAAACAACATTGTGGGGCTGTAACCAAAGCATGAGATATACAGGCTTGACACTCACTGGGAATACTTGGGACACAAGGAGTCCGGCAGGGAACATAGACGAACGAGGCCACACCAGACAGGGACTGAACACTGATATATACAGTATATGGTGATAACTAATTACAGAAGAGAGACAGCTGGGGAACAATCAAGAGTATCAGGGAAGTGGCTGCAGGTGAGGAGACAGGGCAGGCGGGGCTGTACAGATAATCACAAACAAGGGATGCACATGAAACATGACAGTGACCATTTAGGACGGCCATACAGGAGTAATACAGAGAGGGCAGTGGCTAGAGATACGGAAAACATGGGGAGTTGGAACAATAGGTAAACAGATATACACACAGACCCAGGACCAAACAGGGAATGACACAGCAGACAATGGCAGAGGACTCAGGGGAACACAGAGGGCAATAAATTGAAATAATAATCATACATAATCACATAAAAAAACAATAAATGTCCAGACTGTAATACATCATCCTCTGGGGCTCTGCGCCACTCTTCTCCGCTCTCGCAGGCAGTGTAGGAGAGGGGTTTGAAACTTAAGGAAAAGAGGATGATGCCTGTGCAAACTTTCATAAACTTTCATCAACGATGATTGAGTGCTCCCTCTCCTGTTGCTTTTGCCAACTGAGGGTCTCCCTCATCTCATGCGGGGGTCTGCCGAGGTTTGCGACTCTCTGTCCCCGTTCCTCCTGGCCGGGAGGAAAGAAAGAAATCTGGTGCGGCTTCCCATCCGCTGCCAACCCCTGCCACGAAGCAAGTCTGCTCTCTGCAGCCTCTGATGGGTGCTGATGCGTGGCAGTTGAGGAACTTGCTGGAGGAGACCCGTGACCCTAGGCATGGTGCGGGTGGCCTCAGCCCGGTTGGAAACCCAGGGCACGTGGCCAAGGCAGATGTGGACACATATCCTGTCTTTCTGGGGAGTTACAGTGAAAAGTAAAATGCAGCACACTCCTTGTTCATTCATTTATTCCCCTAAAAATAAATACATTAAATGTCTAATCAGTTTGTCATGTATTTTGGTTTACTACGGCACCCGTCGTAGTGCCTTTGCTAAATGCATTATGGGTAATGTAGTGTATGTTGAGTGTGTTGTCGTTGGCTGTGTGCTATGAGTGGCTGCTCGCCAATAAACCGTTAACGATACGTCGTATGGTCCGAGTTATTATTTGTTATATCGAGTAACTTAACGGGTGAAAGATATAACAAAAAGTGGCCACGAGGACGTCTGGACCGACGCTTCAGTCCGCGACGGAGGAGAGGGTTTTTTTGTCGGTTTTTTTTTCCCACCGCTACTCCGTGCTGACAGGGTGATACACCGCGCCACTGTGCTGAGGTGGATGCTGCGGGCTGTCTGCTAAGCGGGAAGGAGCGGAGCAGTGGAAACCGTTGAGAAAAAAAAAGAAAAAAAAAACTCCGTGAGTAACGCCGGAGGGAAGAAACGACGTCACAAGAAAGGAGCCGCGAGGGAAAGAGCGACATTCAACCAAAATTAAAATGGCTGGAGTCATTGGCTCTATCGGGCCCTTTGATGAGAGCGCGGAGCAATGGAGCTCCTATACAGAGCGCTTTGATTATTTCGTCACGGCCAATGGAATAACGGATGAAAAGTTAGTGCCCACTTTTCTGAGTGTGATGGGTCCCAAGACATTTAACCTACTACGTAACCTCCTACAGCCAGTAAAGCCAGGCTCTAAAACCTATAAAGAGCTGGTGGACACACTGACCCACCACTTCTCACCCAAGCCTCTAGTGATTGCAGAAAGATACAGGTTTCACAGACGTAACCAAGAAGAGGGTGAGTCTGTTAACATGTTTGTTGCAGCGCTACGCAAGTTAGCCGAACACTGTGAATTTAAAGATGTTTTAAATGACACATTAAGAGACAGGCTTGTGTGTGGACTACGGAATGAAGCAGCACAGAAGAAGTTACTCACAGAAAGTGATTTGACGCTTGAAAGAGCCATTAACATTAGTGTGATGATGGAGATGGCTTCCAAAGAAGCACACCAACTGCATGCTACAGGCAGAGTATATAAGCTCAACAGTGGTAAAACCAATGTAACAGGTCCATGTTTCCGCTGTGGCAAGGTGGGACACCTTCCTAATGACTGTTGGTACAAAGAAATGGACTGTAACAACTGTGGAAAAAAAGGCCACGTGGTGCGGGCATGTAGAAGCAAAAGGAGCAAAGACAAAGGCCCAAAGACAAGGAATAAAAGTGACATGGTAAAATACAAAAAGAAAAGAAATGTTCACACAGTTAAACATGGCGAGGACAGAGTGAGCGACTCCTCAGAGGAAAAGGTGTCAACTGCAATAAATACTGTCCGGATTATGAATGTGAATGAAGGCTCAGAAGGCTTTTGGATTAAACCAAAAGTGGAGGGACATTTTATTAAAATGCAGATAGACACCGGATCAAAGGCATCACTTGTGTCGCATAGCATTTACGAGAAGTTTCTGAAACATTGTCCACTCCGACCTTCAGACACCGTCTTCAGGGCATATACTGGACACCGAGTGCCCATGAAAGGGATGACAGAGGTAACTGTTCAGTACAAGGGGCAAACTGCTGAGCTTCCAGTTTATGTTACCAAGAACAACTGTCCAGCTATAATGGGGCATGTGTGGCTAAAGAAAATCCAACTTGACTGGCAAGAAGTAAGGAAGCTGTCACACAGTTCCACTCAGCTGCAGGCCATACTGGAAAAGCACAAAAAGGGTTTTCGTGATGAGCTAGGCAGCATGAAAAAAATTATAGTGAAGCTGCAGGTCAAACCTGACAGTAAACCAGTGTTTATGAAAGCCAGACCAGTGCCGTACGCCATCAGACCAAAGGTGGAGGCTGACTTGGATGCTCTGGTCAAGAATGGAGTTCTGGAGCCTGTGACAACCAGTGAGTGGGCCACACCCATAGTTCCAGTACCCAAAAAGGACGGAGGAATCCGAACCTGTGGAGACTTTAAGGTAACAGTAAACCCTATACTAACAGCAGAGCAGTATCCCCTTCCACTGATTGATGACTTATTTGCGGGGCTGGGTGGGGGACAAAAGTTCAGCAAAATAGATCTCAACCAAGCTTATTTACAAATGCATGTAGACGAGCAGTCACGTGAAATGCTGACTATCAACACCCATAAAGGACTCTTCAGATACCGCAGACTGCCTTTTGGCATCACATCTGCTCCAGCACTTTTTCAGCGAGCTATGGATCAAATCCTGAGTGGATTACCAGGAGTGCAGTGCTACCTGGATGATATCCTGTGTACAGGAGCAGATGATGAAGAGCATCTGTGCAACTTGGATGCAACTCTCACGAGACTGGAGGAGTATGGATTGAGAATCCGCAAGGATAAATGCGAGTTTTCCAGTCATCCGTGGAATACTTAGGTCATGTGATCGATGCTAAGGGACTACACACTGCACCATCGAAAATCACAGCCATTGTGGATGCACCTCCACCCCAAAATGTCAGTCAGCTGAAGTCTTTCTTAGGACTGCTGAACTATTATGGACGTTTCATACCAAATTTGGCATCACTATTAAAACCACTGCATAACCTGCTGCGCAAAGAGGAAGCATGGAGGTGGACGGCAAGCTGTCAGGAGGCTTTTCAGAAGGCAAAGGATGCGCTGACGGCATCAGAGGTTCTGACCCACTTCAACCCATCACTTCCGATCCAGCTTGCCTGTGACGCCTCTCCTTATGGCGTAGGGGCGGTGATTTCCCACGTAATGCCAGACGGTGAGGAAAAGCCAATCGCTTTTGCGTCAAGGACATTAAACAAGGCAGAAGCTAACTATGCTCAACTAGAAAGAGAGGCTCTGAGCATTGTGTTTGGTGTCAGAAAATTCCACCAGTACTTGTATGGACGGAAGTTTACACTTTTTACTGACCACCGACCTCTCACAACCATCCTTGGACCATACACAGGAATACCATCTCTTGCAGCGTCCCGACTGCAGAGGTGGGCGTTGCTGTTGTCAGAACACTCCTATGACATCAGGTATCGAAAGTCGGACTGTCATGGTAATGCAGATGGGTTATCCAGATTACCACTTCCTGTCATGAAGCCAGAGTCAAGCACTGTGGACATCTTCTACTTCACAGAGGTAGAAAACGCACCTGTTTCAGCTGTGCAGGTGAAAAAGGGGACTAGAAATGACCCTGTGTTGTCTGCAGTCATGGACTTGGTCATTAAAGGACAACCTGCGGGTGATGACGCAACCTTGAAGCCCTTCCTTGGGAATTGGACAGAATTGTCTGTTCAGTCGGGTTGTTTGCTGTGGGGGAGGAGAGTGATTATTCCCCTGTCATGTCGAACAAAAGTGTTACAGCAACTTCACGCAGGACATAGTGGAATCGTGAGAATGAAAGAAATAGCGAGAAGCTATTTTTGGTGGCCAAACATTGACAAGCAGATTGAAGAAATAGCCAAAAGTTGTTCATCGTGTCACAAGGTATGGAACAACCCACCATTGGCTCCTCTCCATCCCTGGGAGTTCCCACAGGAGCCATGGCATCGTGTGCACATTGACTTTGCAGGTCCGTTTGAGGACAGAATGTTTCTCGTTGCTGTGGATGCACATAGTAAATGGCCTGAAGTGGCTATTATGAGGTCAACCACCACAGAGAAGACCACAGAAGCATTAGGAGAAATGTTTAGTCGTTTTGGGTCTCCTATACAACTAGTTTCTGACAATGGACCTCAGTTAGTTTCACAAGAAATGGATGCTTTTCTACAAGCTAATGGAGTGCAGCACATTAAATCAGCTCCATACCATCCTGCGACGAACGGCCTTGCAGAAAGGTTTGTGCAGACAATGAAACATGCATTGAAAGCATCACAAGGTCAAGGAACACTGCATCAGAGGCTGCACAAGTTCCTGCTAAACTACCGCAACACTCCACATGCAATCACAAAGACAACCCCTGCTAGTCTGATGTTCAAGAGAGATCTGCGCACTACCTTTGACCTTTTGAAACCCTCAGGATTAAAGGACACTGTGCAAAAGCAACAAGAGAAACAAATTATGCACAGAGGACATCGGGCAAAGGACAGAGCATTCACGTCAGGAGAATCTGTGCTGGCCAGGAACTACAGAGGTGAACCTAAGTGGGTTCCTGCAACTGTTATCGCACAAACTGGACCAGTCTCATATACAGTTCAAACCACGGACAGTGTTTGGAAAAGGCACGTGGATCAACTCCTGCAGACACCACCAGCGCCTGCAGAACCGTCTCTTGGATATCCTAACGATCCACCTACACCAGCACAGAACTCCACCACTTCAGAGACCGGAGTTCCAGCTGGAGATGTGACATCTTCTTCTGCATCAGCACCAGAAGCAACCTCCACATTAGAAAGAACACAGACTCATGTTCCTGCAGAGCGCCGATATCCCACCAGGGAGCGACGACCTCCTGTCCGTCTGAGTTATTAGACTAGATAGCAACTGACCCACATTTATGGGGCAGAATAATCCCCAGGGGTACAGTTATGGGATGAGGTAGTCTACCCTCACTCCTACGGTAGCATAATAATTAAAGAAAGAAAAAAAGAGACAAACAAAGACATAAGAATTGCAGCAGACACTTGATATCTCCTGTAGGACATCTTTTGTAAGAGGGGAGGAGATGTCATGTATTTTGGTTTACTACGGCACCCGTCGTAGTGCCTTTGCTAAATGCATTATGGGTAATGTAGTGTATGTTGAGTGTGTTGTCGTTGGCTGTGTGCTATGAGTGGCTGCTCGCCAATAAACCGTTAACGATACGTCGTATGGTCCGAGTTATTATTTGTTATATCGAGTAACGTAACGGGTGAAAGATATAACACAGTTCGTGATAAAAACAAAAATGTGGATGGAATAAAAATCTTCAGACCGACATGCCTCCCATCGTGCACTGCTCATCACACTGGAACGCACATATCCTCCCTATACATTCATTCATTCCCCTAAAAAAATTCCTACATTAATGCCTAATATATTGACTCCAATGGTAAGTCCGCAATTAAAATGTGAGTGGATGGAATAAAAAAAAGTAGTGTGTGATCATCATATAATTAAAATGATGGGTGATTATATGATGACTGTTACAACTTTCTTCATTAAAATAAAATATGATCCCAGCGCAAGCTGTTTCGTTATGAGCTCCGGAGCTGTGCGATTTCAAAACACACCACTTGTCATGTTTGCATTTACTTCTCCTGGGCAAAGGAGGAGAGGACCCACTTGCTAGGCAAATCTGGTAAACCAAGATTAATTATGAAACTGAAAAATGAAAATGAACACTGCATGTGGACAGAAGTAATATGATATTTAATCCAGACAATGTGGAAAAATAACAATAACTCATACTCTGTGGAGAACACAGGATACACAGGAGAAAGCAGCAAAGGCTACAGAACAAAAATGCACATAAATAGACAGGGGAGTAATTATGGTGATAAAACATAGGTGAGGAAAGCAATCATGACTAACGGCTGATAAATGAGGAAAACAGCTGACCGGATGGGCGGGGCTGACAAACACAGAAGGGATACACAATAAACACGATAAATGAGAGAAAAGAACACAAAGCATGGACAGGAGCTACAGCTCTGTCAAAACCACTACAGGACCCCCCATTTAAGGGTCGGTCCCAGACAACCCTAGGGTAACACCCATAAGAAAAGAAAAAAAGAAAGCCCAAAAACCCTCACAGGGTGGGTGGTGGGGGAAAAGGCCAGGCGGGCCGGAACAAACTGTAACCCCCCCCCCCCCCACCACCACAGCAAAGTCCAAAACAACACTGTTCACAGCCAAATAAAGTTCAAGGCCCCAAGATCCAAAACAAAGCGTGTCGGGTGGTCTACCCAACTCCGTGGGCCACCGAACTGGAACAAACAATGGGTCAGGGGTCTACCAAAGTCCAATGGCCCTCAAACTGGAGAACAATGGGGGTCGGGTGGTCTCCCCCAGTCCATGGGCCTCCAGACTGAGGAGCAAGGTAGATCTGGCGGTGTCCCAGAGTCCCTAGGCCACCAGACCATGGGATAAGGTGGTTCAGGGGGTTCACCCGAGTCTATGGGCCCCCAAATCAGGAAGCAGCATGTGTTTAACAGGTGCTGAGGTGCACCGACCCCAGGCAATGATGATTTGAGCGGACTAACTTCTAGATGGAATGGCCGGGGAGCACTGACCTCTAGATCAGATGACTGAAGCGCGCCGTCCTCATGTGCCAATGGTTTGCGTGCACTGATTCTTGAATGAGACAGCTGGGGTGCGCTGACATCAGGGTGAGATGATTGGGGTGCGTTGACCTCTGCATGAGACTGCTGGGGAGTGCTGACCTCTGGATCAGATGACTGAAGTGTGCCGCTCTCATGTGCTGATGGTTTGGGCGTGCTGATTCCCGAATGATACGGCTGGAGCATGCTGACTTCAGGCTGAGATGGCAGGAGCACGTCCGGTCCAGATGCCCAGGAATCCGATGCAGTCACCTTGGGCAGGGGCGGCAAAGGTACAGGTTGAAACAAGAATCACACCCAAACAGTCAGCAGAAGAACTCGGTGGGGAGGGCTCAGAAGCAGATGGAGGCTGCAGCTGGGTCTCCCCACTAGGAGCAAGACAAGACCTCTTTAACACAGACATAAACAAAACAAAAAAGAGGACTTACCTTAACTCCTGCTCTTCCACTGGTGAGGATCCCAATGCTGTCGAAGCTGGAATGATGGTCTCAAAAGGAGCAGTCTCTGCAGGATTGTGCACGTGAGGCAGGGCAGTCTCTGCAGGAGTGTGCACGTGAGCAGTCACTACAGGAGCATGCACGTGAGGCAGGACAGTCACTGCTGGAATGTGCACCTCGGCTGTAGAAGGAAAAACACAGGTGGGTGACAGATCAACATCAGGAAACATGGCATCAGAGACAGGCAGTGGGCAAGACCCCCCCCCCCCCAATAGGTGTAATAGAAGGAAAAGGTGCTTGCCTGGCCTGCTCTGCTACTTCGGAGGCCACCCTTGGCAATTCTGATGAGAAACTAGCTGTGGGCGGTGGCACCAATGTAGACGGTGGTGGAGCCGGCACTGCAGGCATGATGACGGGTAAAGCAGCTGTGGTGAAACCCTCAGGCGAAGCTGCATGCTGAATGACAGGTGAAGCTGGTGTTTGTTCCATGGAGAGAGCTGGAACAGGAGCAGAGCATGGAGACGTCCGTAAAGGCGCCAAAGAACGTCTCACAGATGGCACTGAGTCCCTAATGCCGAGACCAGGGGACGCTCTGTCGTCGGCACAGTTTTCAGCATTAATGGCAATCCCTTCTCTCACTCAAGACGTGATGGCGGGACTGGCAGGTGGCGCAGAGATGAGGATGATGTCGGAGTCAGGGGACGCTCTCTCATCGGCACAGACCCCGTTTCATTCAGAATGCTCTCCTCTAACTCGTGAAAGGGCGGCGGCTCTGGGGAAAGGCACACTGGAGCAGGAGCGAAAAGCGCCGGAGCCAAGGGATGCTTACTCTTCGGCACAGGCTTCAGTGTTGATTTTGTGGAAAACGGAGCCAGAAAACGTTTTATCGTCGGCACCGGCTCGCACTTGGGCTTGGGGGCTGGACCTCCTCCTTGTTACGGAGAGAGAGTTGGAACTGAAACACTGAGGTGAGGAGACCGTTTATCTCTGGTCTATGCCGTAGACTGGGAAATTCCTGGAGTGTCTCCTCTACAATTTCCAGGTACTCCTGAACCTCCTCTGGTGTACGGGAGGAAAGGGCCTCAGACCAACAGTCTGTGATCAGTTCAAATCCCGAACGTTCCTCCTTGTCCATCCCGAAAGCCATCGAGTCCTTGCCCGCGGAGCCCATGTTTGCTTGCGTCCTGCTCCCACCAGACTTGCCTGCTGAGTCCATAACTGGCTGCTTTCTTCTGTCATGCTTGCGTTTACTCCTCCTGGGCAAAGGAGGAGAGGACCCACTCGCTAGGCGAATCTGGTAAACCAAGATTAATTATGAAACTGAAAAATGAAAATGAACATTGCACGTGGGCAGAAGTAATATGATGTTTAATCCAGACAATGTGGAAAAATAACAATAACTCACACTCCGTGGAGAACACAGGATACACAGGAGAAAGCAGCAAAGGATACAGAACAAAAATACACATATATAGACAGGGGAGTAATTATGGTGATAAAACACAGGTGAGGAAAGCAATCATGACCAGTGTTGGGAGTAACGTGTTACTGTAATGCTGCTACTTTTGCAGTAATGTGTTGTGTAACAAAATTACTGTTTAAAAATTCAGTAATGCGTTACAGTTACTGAAATTTGATCAGATGCGTTACTCGTGTTACTCGTTTTATTAATTTGGATAGATATTTTAGCGCAAAAAGATGATCATACAACTTGCAGTTGCTAGACCCTCATCAGCTGCCAACTGGGAATGAATACACAGTTTTTGTGGCTATTGGCGGGACAACTGCCATCCCCAGCACCTCAAGCTACTGGAGGTTGTCATGCCAAAGGCAAAGGCAAGCATGATGATGAGCAAACAGGCTGACATACTACATCACGCCTGCTACAACCAGTTGAGTCCTCAGCTAGGAGCCCCCCAGTAGTTTCGGCCCATTATTCCTTGTACCACTATAAAAGGGGGGTGGGCCCACGTCACCCACGTCTGGGGACGTGCTCAACTGGTTGGCTACACCGCAAGCACTGCTTCTTACTTCTTCCACCAAATCCAGGTGGATCCTGCTTCAGCTGCTTCCTCCAGATTCTTACACACAGCTTTCTTCTTCTGGCCTTCTATCCCTAGGCATCATAAGAATGCCATCATCGAATGAGCCACAAACCCTCGACAACTAACCTCAAAGGGATAGCAATGTGGCTTCCACCCTCTTTCCGAGCACTGTAACACCAGCTCTTCATATTTCTCCTTTTTCCTTTCATAGGCCTCTTCAATATTATCTTCCCATGGAACTGTAAGCTCTCCAGTGATCACTGTCCTTGTCATTCTAGATGTTATCACCACATCAGGCCTCAGCCTTGTGAGAGCAATTTCTCCTGGGAACTGGAGTGCCTTGTCCAGATCTACTTGACACTGCCAATCGTTTGCTCCTTGTAGGAGGCCCCTTGCCAGACCTTGATGAGGAGCCTGGTGTCTTAGCCCAGCCCCAGCTGGAAGGAAGTGGATCTTTTGGATGACAGTGATCCTCTTTTCCTTATTCTCCTTTTCCACAGCAACTTCAATGGCCTCCTTGATTACTTTCAACACCTGATTATGCCTCCACTTGTACACTGAGAGCTTGCTTGGGCAGGCACTCAGTATGTGCTGGAGAGTTCCACGCTGGGAGCATGCTGAACACAGGTCAAACTCCTCATCGTGCCATCAGGACAACTGCCATCCCCAGCACCTCAAGCCACTGGAGGTTGTCATGCCAAAAGCAAAGGCAAGCAAATAAAAAAGCAAATAAATATAAACTGACCCTACCGTAATTGATGCAGCCATCACACAGTCTCCTCCGGGGGTCCGTTTCCTGTCCTGCCGCAGTTCACGTCACAACCCGGTGAAGAAATGCTGTGGCGGTGGCGACTTCTCATATCGAACCCTGATCACCTGTTGTCCGAGTGGTAAGTAGTCCCTAACAGCTCCTACCTCTGTGGTTAAACATGAATATTTTTTGAGCAAGAAGCTCGCATTTAGATAAGATAAGCCTTTATTAGTCCCCTGGAATTTCCCCATTGTGGGACTAATAAAGGCTTATCTTATTTAATGGCCGGATTAAATGCATTTAAAGTTTCTTACGCACAGAGAAAAAGTGACTGTGATTTGTTGGAGTAAAGAACAGCTTCTTGTAAGCGGTGACCTTTCATTTATCTGTGCTTTCCATTTTATTTTATCTCATTCATTTGCATGCTGTTGTGATATGCGACTATTTCATGGAAGTAAATCCTCTAAATATGCATTTTTAATGGGTTGGTCCAGGGGTGTCAAACATATGGCTCGTGGGCCAAAAACAGCCCACCAGGGGGTCCAAAATTTTCTCTGTGAATTCACAGCTTTATTTCTAGTAAATTTATGACTTTCTACTGATTACAGTAGTTAATGTAAATCTGAGATTTTTTTCTCTGTAAGATGAGACTTTTTTCTCGTCAGTTTTCTTTTTCTTCTTTTCTCTGATGAGAAAAAGGGGCCCTTGATCTTGCTGTGTGTGCAAGATGATTTAAGTATGCATTTAAAAGTAACGTGAAAGTTACTTTTCCAAGTAACTAGTTACTTTAATCATGTAGTAACTCAGAAGTAACCTGGTTACTTTTGAAAAGAAGTAACTAGTAACTATAAGTAGTCACTATTTTTTTGTAACTTTCCCAACACTGATCATGACTAATGGCTGATAAATGAGGAAAACAGCTGACCGGACGGGTGGAGCTGACAAACACAGAGGGGATACACACCAAACACAATAAATGAGAGAACAGAACACAAAGCATGGACAGGAGCTGCAGCTCTGTCAAAACCACTACACCATTGAAATAGCATTAAACAATACGCTTCTGACTACAGACCTTTTTCCTGATCAAAAGGGGATTGTCATGACATGCGCTATAACAGTAATGTGCATTAGACTGCATGCCACCACACGTCTTTGAAATGAGCCTCCACCTCCCAGCGCACAGCTGGCGCACTGTCTGCTGGTAATTAGATGGCGAGACATAGAGCATAAAAAACATACAGTACGCTGACGAAATAGACAAAAACACTGGTATACAGTGGAAAGTCTGGCAGAAAAGTCTATTGATGATTCTCAAAATAGGGCCCAAAATCTCTATGAGCAGTTGGAAAATTTTTATTCTGTTTGTGCACCTCAATATTTTCATAATTGCCGTGAGTGTTCGCTGCATCACTTCAGCTTGGTACAGTGAGCACAGTCCCAGTGCCTCAAGAAAATTGGATTTGCATTAAACAAAGATGGCATGGGAGCAGACCGAGGATAATGAATGATGGCTATATTTGTGCATTATGGTGGTTTAAAAATGTTGAATTTCTTGACAGACTATAGCATTAATTTGCACATTCAACATGTACAAGTTTGGTTTGAACCTCTAGAAATACATCTGAATTTAAAATGCTAAATCAGTGGCATTTTGCACTTGTGCTTGGAAATTTGTAGAGAGTCTAAAAAGTTTTATCATCTAAAATACTTTAATGAGCTTTGAATGATATCAGGATACTTTCTCAGCCCTCAAGCAAGTAATGGACTCCAGTAAATCCTTTGTCATTTTCGGTCATTGGGTAGTTCTTTATCTTGGTTCAAGATGCAGATCAGTTCTGCTTCTCTTTGGTTGGGGTGGAGTAGATTCAGATTCCACTCCAAAATCTTATCTTAAAAGAAATAAATTCTAGACTTTACCATTGTTTATCACCAAAGTTTTTTTTTTTTTAAACTGTTTTTATATACTCATGACGTTCTCTCTCCTGTTAATCTTACATACCAGCTGGAACTTAGATTCTTCTAAGGAAGGTGTTTCTTCCGTGTGATATGCTGGCATTTACATTTCAACAATAATGCTCCCAATATGCAGACACCACAAAGACAATGATCTCGAGCAAAAGGTAAGTATTTTATTTAACAGTGAATGTGACTGGAACAACTGGTGCTGGTACCCCCGCAGAGACAGGAAAAGAGAGTGGTGACAGCGGGTTAATATTGATTGTTGTTGCTGCTGTTATGTAGCAGATGTTGAACCAAACAGTGAACTTGGACTTCTGGCTCCGCAGCTCCAGCTCCAGTGCAGCAGCTTTTGAGATTTGACTGCTGATGAGAGATGAGATACCCCGGGCCTGGGGATTTAACGATGAAGGTGGGAATAAACAT
The DNA here is from genome assembly GCA_020510985.1 of Pholidichthys leucotaenia. Taxonomy (NCBI): domain Eukaryota; kingdom Metazoa; phylum Chordata; class Actinopteri; order Cichliformes; family Pholidichthyidae; genus Pholidichthys; species Pholidichthys leucotaenia. The sequence goes on along the minus strand of CM035839.1, from coordinate 75,103,617 downwards.
GCTTGAGACTCACAGTTTAGCGTGACAATGAAGAGGTTGGTTTCAACATCTGTTATCAAAGGTAGGTAATCCGCCCACAGGCATCCAGATTCTGCCTTGGGAGGAAATCAATAATCAGAATAATAGTTATCGGTAGTGATGGGACTTCCAGCACCGGAGTTTCGAAGTGTGTGCCAAGTAATCCAGGAATATTTTGCAAAGCGCATATAGAGACATGTATTGATGACATACAGTGCATTCGGAACGTATTCACAGCACTTCACTTTTTCCACATTTTGTTATGTTACAGCCTTATTCCAAAAGGGATTGAATTCATTTTTTCCCTCAAATTCTACACACAATACCCCATAATGATAATGTGATTTATTTTTTTTTTAGATTTTTGCAAATTTATTAAAAATAAAAAACTAAGAAATCACATGTACATAAGTATTCACAGCCTTTGCCATGAAGCTCAAAATTGAGTTCAGGTGCACCACCTACGGGTACAAATAAAGTAACCTGAACCTGAACCTGAACCCTGTTTCCACGACCATCCTTGAGATGTTTCTACAGCTTAAATGGAGTCCACCTGTGGTAAATTCAGTTGACTGGACATGATTTGGAAAGGCACACACCTGTCTGTATAAGATCCCACAGTTGACAGTGCATGTCAGAGTACAAACCAAGCATGAAGTCTGAGGAATTGTCTGTAGACCTCGGAGACAGGATTGTCTCAAGCCACAAATCTGGGAAAGGGTACAGAAAATTTCTGCTGCTTTGAAGGTCCCAATGAGCACAGTGGCCTCCATCATCCGTAAATGGAAGAAGTTCGGAACCACCAGGACTCTTCCTAGAGCTGGCTGGCTGTCTAAACTGAGCAATCGGGGGAGAAGGGCCTTATTCAGGGAGGTGACCAAGAACCCGATGGTCACTCTGTCAGAGCTCCAGTGTTCCTCTGTGGAGAGAGGAGAACCTTCCAGAAGGACAACCATCTCTGCAGCGATCCACCAATCAGGCCTGTATGGTAGAGTGGCCAGGTGGAAGCCACTCCTTAGTAAAAGGCACATGGCAGCCCACCTGGAGTTTGTCAAAAGGCACCTGAAGGACTCTCAGACCATGAGAAACAAAATTCTCTGGTCTGATGAGACAAAGATTGAATGTTTTGGCGTGAATGCCAGGCGTCATGTTTGGAGGAAACCAGGCACCGTTCATAACCATGCCAATGGTGGTGGCAGCATCATGCTGTGGGGATGTTTTTCAGCGGCAGGAACTGGAAGACTAGTTAGGATAGATTTATTTCATGTTGGCGCACAACATGAAATAAATTGAGCAACAATACACAATGGAAAATCCCTGTTCCTCAAATTTTGTGTTGTCAGATCTTTGACTGTGTATGTGATTTGACACAGCCAATCTTCATTTTCAGAATGAGCCAGCACCAAAAAGATGGACTTCTCCCATTTGGAAACATTTTGACCTAATTTCTCCCAATAAGGTATTTACAGTTATTAAGTTGAGTGCATTCTTCACAAAATAGTGGATATTTCTTGTCATTTATTTATTTTAGATTTATTTTTATTTGCAAGGTGAAGTGTCTGTTGTGTGTCAAAGAGCTTGAATACAACAATAACACATCATCTATGCTGAGGCATTAATGCCCTGCATGAGAGTAAGGACAACAGAGGTGAATGTACTGGGAAAGAGAATGCACTGGGAAAGACAGAAATGTGTCTAGCCTACACTGTACAAACTTGCAGTAGCCTTCCTTTGCACACCTGCATCCTCTGTGCTCTGTGAGAGAGTATTCTCAAAAGCTGGTGAAATAGTCTAAAAAAAAAAGAAAAACACCTTAGTCCAAAGAATATTGAAAAGTTATTATTGTCATGTTTGCCCTTTTCGGGGCATAAATGAGGTGCCAGATGCCAACAGAGAGTTTGCTTGTTTATTACAAAAAATACAAAATAAAAAGCCACGTGGGGCAAAACACAAACACTACACTTGAGCACAAATAAAGAATACTAACACCAATACAAGAAAGGAGCGAGGGTGGAACCTAACACTATAGAATAAATACTTACAGATACATGAGCGAGGATGAGCCAAACACAGAAAGGAGACTGGAGCCGGATGTAGGGACTCCAGTCAAGGTTGACGTAGGTCGCAGCGAGGAGTGAGCCTCAGCTGCTCCCTTAAATACTAAAGACAAAACGCAAAGAACCAAACAGGAGAGGAGGAAACGTAACTACCAAAATCATAATCAGCTGTGACAGTGCCAGCTATACTTGACAGCCAGAAGTCCGGCCGCAGCGCTGTCACAGTAAAAGCCCCAGGAGAACCAATAATAACAAGGCAGGAAAATACAAAGAAAAAAGAGAGAATACTGTGTGACTCGAGCGCAGATAAGCTCAGCGCTCGAATCACCACAGTACCCCCCATTCGAGGGACGCATTCCAGGCGTCTACAGTGACATCCACAGAGCCCACCCCCACCCCAACCAGAACGCTAGCAAGACCGACCTCGGGTGGGCGGAGGGAGAAACAGGCTAGTAGGGTTTCAGCTGGGGTGAGGATTTATTTCATGTAGTTTTTTTTATACTGTAACTGAAGATAAGCGCCAGCCCTATACACCACATAGTATCCCACATACTGTGAAAGGGAACTAACTGACAATAACATTTGACCAATGGTTTTTAGAAGATTTACTAATTAAGATTTTTCATTTTAACATTGCTTCTTTGGAAGGTCACACGGTAACCTGGCATTTAATGTAAATAATTTACAACAGTCAGTGAGTGTTGATGAAGATTTTCAGTCATTCAGGCGGGTAAGTATACTGTATGAAAGCTCAATCAAGTCAACTGGATTCAAGTATTGTTTTTTTAATAATGAAAAGTTTCACCGACCAGCGACCGGCAGCTGGTGAAAAAAGTCTGTCGTCTGTGTCTCTGTTTTTACGCACTTTAATGTGTTTAAACGAAATTCTCTGTGTCGTTTTTGTCCTTGAATGTTTGTGGACTGTGTAACGAAGAGCTCCCTGGTTCCATCAATATGGATTTCCTCCTTACTTTTGCACTGCTGCTTCTTTCCCACCGGCTCTTTGTCTCTGAGGTAAACACAATCACAATCATTCCGGGGAGAATACAATATTCCAGAGACATGTTACTGCATTTAAACACGGATAATGCAGCATCTGTGATTGAGTCTATGCCGCAACTGCCGGACTTTATTTTAAGAGACTTTCATGGACACAGCGATGAAAAGAGAGACAAGAGGAAGAAACGAGGAAAGCGTGGAGGTGTGAAATTAAGCCTGAGGAGACGTCAGTTTAACAGCATTCCTCTTCCTTCCGTGATTTTAGGGAACTTACAATCCCTGAGAAATAAAGTGGATGAAATTCAAGGGAATGTACGCTACCAGAAGGACTTCAAGAACTGCTGTATTTCATTACATTTTCAATAAGTCCTTACAGACACAACATGTGCCTAAGATCTGGAAAGATGCCGTGGTTGTTCCCGTTCCAAAATCCAGCTGTCTTAAAACGGTAAACGACTTTAGACCAGTTGCTTTGACTTCAATTTTAATGAAAATTTTTGAAAAACTGGTCAGATTTGAGGTCCTAAAGCAGACTGAACATGCATTGGATCTTTTGCAGGAGTGGAGGACGCCACTGTCACTCTGTTTAACATGCTTTTTAAACATCTGGATTTTAATGGGACACACGCCAGGCTTTTATTTGTGGACTTTTCCTCCACCTTTAATACAATCAAACCTCATATTTTAGTTGAAAGGCTCCTGCAACAATTTGATTTGAGCAATAATCTGTTGGGTTGGTGTAACGTAGCTGGACGTAACAAAGACGCAGGCTGACTGGCAGTCATCAATTTTCAAAATTTATTTTCAAAAATCTTCACAGATAACAACTTCAGCGTACATACCAAATCTTCACACTGACACGACACCCTCTTCCCAATAACAAACACCTGTTATATTATGTAAGACAATTAGGGCTAATTAGCCCCTACCATAACCCCAGGTAAAACAATAAAACATTTTCCATTTTTTCACACATACCCAATAGCATCTAAAAGTCCATAACAACTTCCCACCTATTTACAAAATACGTATAAATAACACGGAATAAATAAGACACCATAAATAATTCAATAAATAAATTAACCCCTATTTACAAAATCTAAATCACCCCTCAACTTACCATCACATGCTCCCTTCCTGCTGGTATCCTTTAAAAAGCATTCAACCCTTAAAGAGTCTTTTGTGCGGACACCATCAGGGAGCATGCTGGCAAAGGTATGTGGGTTAATGATCACCACTTGTTTTACCCAAATAATTAAACATAACAATTATCTCACCAAAAAGGGCATTTCACATAGTCAGAAGCAGATCCTAAATAATATGTGCAGACTTAACCACAAATTATTAACATTTACAAATATTACTCAAACAATATAATCACATATACAGTGAACCATAACAGTGGTGACACTCCGTCGTCACAGTTGGATTCTGGATTTTTTAACCAACGGGACACAGAGAGTAAGGGTCAATGGTACACTGTCTGACCAAAAGTGCTCTTCTACTGGCTCTCCTCAGGGGTGTGTGCTGTCACCACTACTCTTCATTCTGTACACAAACATGTGTCGGAGCAGACATGACAACAGACACATTATAAAGTATGCTGATGATTCAGTTATTGTCAGTCTCCTCCAGGATGGTGAGAGTGGCCACGGCCCAGTAGTTGATGATTTTGTTCACTGGTGTGAGGATTCCTACCTGCAGCTGAATACGACAAAAACTAAAGATATGATTATTGACTTTAGGAGGAAAACTCCCAGGCACAAAGTCACCGTACTAAAAGGCCAGACCACTGAATGTATACAATCCTACAAATATCTTGGGACGATTATTGATAGTAGTTTAAACTTTGAAGAGAACTGTGAAAGGGTGTGCAAAAAGGGTCAGCAACATTTGCATTGTTTGAGGAAACTTGCACGCTTCCACATTGACCGAACCATAATGACAATGTTTTATTGGGCTTTTATTGAATCTGTTTTATCATTTTCTTTAGTGTCGTGGTTTGGTCAGATAAAACTGAAACAGAGGAAATCCTTGGATCAGGTAGTTAGATGGTCCAGTCATTTGCTTGGTGAGTCACAGCTGAGCCTGACATCCTTGTACACCAGACAGGTACAGAGGATTGCTACCTCCATTTTAAATGATGACTCCCACCCTTTGCACTGCCACTTTCAGCTTCTTCCCTCAAGACGGAGGTTTGCTGTCCCAAAAAGTAAAACCCAGCGCTACAAAAGCAGCTTTGTTCCTGCTGCTGTCAAAGAGTTGAACAAGTTGTAACAATATATTGCACATAATTTAGTTACCTATTTATTACCTCCATTTTATATTTACTTATTTTTGTAGGATTTTTATTTGGGTTCTAAATCTTTTATTGGGTTTTAGACCTTTGAGTTTTTAACCTCTTTGACTAGTCTTTAACTTTTTAATCTGACCCTTCTCTCTTATCTCTGGTTTTTCTCTCATCTCTTTGTCTTTGTATCCTGATTGATGGAGCCTTGAGTATTTTTATCATGTTTATAGTCAGCTTCATGTGTGCCTGTGTTTGTGTTTATGTTGAATGTAATTGTGGTTTGTAAATATGGATGTCACCAGACTGCAAAACAAATCTACCTACGGGTACAAATAAAGTAACCTGAACCTGAACCATTTATCCAAATGGCTTCTTCAATCAGGAATTAATGTACACAAGGATGTTAACAGACATATACTTACTGTATGTATACTGATATATACTCTATGTACTTCCTGACTGACAAAGCTGTTTGGATGAATGGTGAAATAGTTCAGAATTAAAAAATAATTGAATCCAGTTGATTTGACTGAGCTTTCATATAGTATAACAATCAATCTGATATTTTACTCTTTGTGCGTCCCGCAAATAGTCTTTACTTGATTGATATTTTCTGTAAATGCTCATACTATATTTTGACACTTTCAACTCCCCCAAACATTTTCTGCATTCGGTTTTACATGAAAAAAAAAATATTTACACTACCGTTCAAAAGTTTGGGGTCACTCAGACAATTATTTTGTGTTTTCCATGAAAAGTCACACTTATTTACCACCATGAGTTGTAAAATGAATAGAAAATATAGTCAAGACATTGACAAGGTTAGAAATAATGATTTGTATTTGAAATAATAATTTTTTCCTTCAAACTTTGCTTTCGTCAAAGAATCCTCCATTTGCAGCAATTACAGCATTGCAGACCTAACATGATTGCACAAGGGTTTTCTAATCATCCATTAGCCTTCTGATGCAATGAGCAAACACATTGTACCATTAGAACACTGGAGTGATAGTTGCTGGAAATGGGCCTCTATACACCTATGTAGATATTGCACCAAAAACCAGACATTTGCAGCTACAATGGTCATTTACCACATTAGCAATGTATAGAGTGTATTTCTGATTAGTTTAAAGTTATCTTCATTGAAAAAAAGTGCTTTTCTTTCAAAAATAAGGAGATTTCTAAGTGACCCCAAACTTTTGAACGGTAGTGTATCTTATGGAAGTCGAAAGTGAACACGTTTGCTGCTACCTATACTACCTTTTCCCATTCTGTTTGCTTGAAATCATGAAATAAATTATTTAGCTATCACAGGATAAAGGCTAATTTTCTCACCATCACAACATTAACTAAAGAGCACTTGGAGAGCACATACCTCTACCAAGGCCCTATCTCTCAGAATGTTTGTTTGTTTGGCCGTTTGGCTGTTGGTTAGCAGGATTACACAAAAACTACTGGATGGATTTTGATGAATTTTTCACCAAAGGCAGCCCTTGAGGTATGGATGAGCCCATTAGATTTCGGAGGTGATCTGGGTCAGGATGGAGATTCTGGATCACTTTTTCACTTTCTTTAACACTGCAACATATAGGGCCTTGGCAGATGTATGTGCTCATGGAACAACTGAAAATAAGCCATACGGTCTGTAAAATTTATTGTGTTGTTTTTCTATTATGCCGTCTCTGAGACCACGCTTATCATAAATAAGAGGTGCTACCCAGATCACCTCCAAAATCTAATGGGTTCATCCATAGTCCAAGGGCCACCTCTGGTGAAAATTTCACTGAAGTCCATCCAGTAGTTTTTGCATAATCCTGCACACGAACAGACAGACAAACAATGCACAGACATAATGATCACATGACCTCCTTGGCAGAGGTAATCAACGTGTTATCATGAGATTATGGCTCATTTTCTAATGATCACAGGATGAATCAGAGCATTATCATCAAATTGCATTAGACTCATATCTTCATGCATATCTATCACTTATGTCCCAACTGAAATGTCCCAGCAGCTAGTGACTATAGCTAAAATTTCATTTTTCACATTCCTGGCATATTCCCCTTTGACAATATTGGTCTTTGATATTCTAGTTACTGTGATTTGTCCAGCACTTTGTTATATAATCAAAAAATGTGCAAACCAAAGGTATGTCCTTCAGCCTCTGTGTACTTTGCATTGTGGTATTTCCCTCTGTCAAAGCTAGAGGGTACCACTTGCTATTTTTTTTTTCTGTTTGTTGTTACCAGCAAGAGTTCACAGACAGTGCAATGCTGAATTTCATTTAACCTGAGAAGGGGAACGTGAGCACAAAAGAATTTATGAACCAGAGGTGTTAAATTAATCTGATCACGGGCCACGGACTGCCCAAGTTGTTCAGATCAGTAAATTTATTGTAAAATATTATTTAAAAAAAAAAAATCCAGATGCCTGCTTTCCATTAGAGTAAATGATTAAATGTGTGTCCTGAAATGTTTTACATTTAATTCAAAAGTTTGTAATATATTAAGAGCTACACCTAATTCCATTTAGTCAATCATTACCAAAGGGACAAAAAACAAGGTAAGTCAAGTACAGTGTTGGAAGGAACACAGTAAAACATTAATTCAAACTGCTGATTCTGAAGTTAACGTTTTCATTACGTAACTCGGTGTTAAAGTAAAAAACATTGGTGTGTGTTTCTCTTGAAAGTGCACATGTTGCAAAGCAATCAAATGGCGGTCTGTTTCTGGCACTTGGCTTACATCACTGAGACTCCTCCAAGTTGTTAAATCTGAATGGCAAAACAGGGTCTCACCCTCAAGGAGGCTGCACTCCCTCCACACAAGCAAATGTGAACGCTGTAAAATGAAACACACGCAGGGGAACGTGACTAAAGGAAACGCGCCCTGACCACTAAAACAGGCCTAACCCTCTTCATAAAATTTATAACCTCGCAGATTGAGTTCGAGCTCCATTTTTGAAACCCCTATAACATGAATTGTAATTCATATAGAAAATAAAATTAGCTTCACTCTGCTTCTTTTTCTCCTCACAACAAGCATGAGGAAGGCATGACCCACCTTTAACTAATCATCACCCAAAGTTAAATATTTTCAAGGTTTTTCCTTCCGTTGACGGAATTCTGTTATCTTTGAATTCTGGCAGAGGTAATAAAACATCACTTGAGGCAATGAATAACATTTCTGATTACACATCACAAAGGAAAATAGTCAGGCAAGGCGGAATTCAATAAAATAAATAATATTTAATTACTGGCCTCAAGTTAGAAGCTCATTCTAAAAATAGACACATAAAACACACTTATAACCTGGGGCATTTGGTTATCTGAAAACAGGTGGAAGGAAATATGGAGGGCAGCGATGCCAGTGATAAAGCAGAACAAAGGACTGGCTGTGACTACCAGAACAGTTTGTGACAGGAATAAGTTTGCTTCCTTCTCTGATTTTATTGCAGTGCTGATGATCACACAAACTTGTTTCTCTCATGTGCTTCAGTCTATTACCTTCAACTCAATAAAATACAAATTGGAAGGGCTTTTTCTTTTCTTTTCATTAGCCCCCCTCCACTACCACCAAGTCTGCAAAACTCTTGCTTTTAGTCACACCTACAGCTCATTCTCCCTGTTCATTTCTACCAAGAACTGGAGTTCTAGGACTGTCCTCCAACAAAAAATACCCTTTGATTATTTTTACCCATAGATTTTATTACTTTTTTTGGACATTTTGTGGAAATAGTGATATTAAGTAACATGGAGAATGGTTACAGTTGTAATACAGGTCTGGAAAAATGACATCAATGCAAAATATTTCCTTAATTAGCATCTGTACATAATAATAATAATAATAATAATAATAATGCATCGATTTTATATAGCGCTTTATCATATATATTCAAAGACGCTTTACAAATAGGTACATTATTCATTCACTCCAGACAAACAATGGTAGTGGCAAGCTACCACAGCTGCCCTGGGGCAGGCTGACGGAAACGTGGCAGCCAATCTGCGCCAACGGCCTTTTCGGCCACCACCGAACATTTTTTTTATACATTTATACACATTCATACCCAGTGTTATGGGCACTGGAGGCAATGCGGGTGAAGTGTCTTGCCCAGGGACACAACGACAGGATATCTGGGGAGAGTGGGATTCGAACCGCCAACCATCGGGTTATTAGACGACCTGCTCTACCATTCAATTTCAGTATCTGCTGAATTCCAACACAAGGACAATTCGATCTACTCAAGAAAGTACTGATTAGGTGAGCATCTAGATGGTAAGACGCATGAAAACTGTGAAGAAAAAAATCAGTTATTACACAAATACAGATTTCTGTGTTTTTCCTAAGTTAAAACTTAAATATTGTAGTGTTAAAGAATGAACATGAACTTGTTTTCTTTGCATTATTTGCTCTAAAGGCAGATCAAAAAGTGCATATTATAAAAGCAACATCTTTTTTTGTTGTTTTGGCCAGTTGTCATTTTTTGTAAATACGTAGTCTAAATGATCATATTTTGACTTGGAATTTTGGGTGAGTTGTTTTCAGTAGGTTAGAGAATAAAACAAAATTGTTCATTTTACTCAAATACATACATATAAATAGTAAAACCAGGTGAAGTACTTCCGGCGCCACATGAATCGGCTGACTTTTTGCAACAGCGGCTCAGTTTCTTCCTGTTTCTTATTTACTATCTGGCTTCTCTTGCTAAACTTTCTGATCCGGTGACACCTTGTCCATCACAGACACGTAGATCGCCCAAATGTCTCCTGAGCCAGCGAATGGAGCCACTGCTTATAGCGGGAAGCAGTACAACAGGGACCAGCTGTTAGCACTTAACTGGCCCATGATGCTAACGCAAAAACTCGACATACCAGGAGAAATAAGAGGAAAACGGCGTGGATGTCGAGCTGGAGTAAGACAGCAGGCGAGGAATATAAGCTACAGACCCGCCGTCCCATCTGTTATTATGGGGAACGTCCAATCGCTACTCAATAAGACTGACGAGCTAGCGGCTATCTCCTGCTATGAAAGCGCCTTCAGAGAGATTAGCATGATGTTGTTTACTGGCTAACAGAACTAGCAACAGATGCTAACATTGAACTGGAGGGTTTCCATGCAATACAGGCAGACCGGACACCAGACAGTGGGAAGGCAAGGGGCGGAGGAGTGATAATGTATGTCAATAACAACTGGTGTAAACTGGGACATATCACTGTTAAAGAGCAACACTGCAGCAAAGACAATGAGTTGCTAGCTATTAGCATGTGGCCTGCTTATCTCCCGAGGGAATACTCACATGTGATCTGCATTGTTATTTATGCAAATCCCATGGCGAATGCTGGGACAGCGCGTGATGCCATTCACTCAGTAACTGGCAGGCTGCTGACACAACACCCAGATGCTCGCCTCCTCATCTCTGGTGATTTCAACCATATCTCACTGTCCCCCATTCTGCCCACATTCACCCAGTATGTCAGATGCCACACTAGAGACAATAAAACACTGGACTTATTCTATGCAAATACTAAGGAGGCGTACTCCTCATCACCACTCCCCCCACTCGGGAGATTGGATCACAACTTGGTTCATCTCCTGCCGGTGTACAAAACCCTAGTACACAGACAACCTCCGGTTATGCGCATGATGATGATATGGTCTGAGGAGGCAATGGACACACTAAAGGACTGTTTTGAAATCACTGCCTGGGAGCAGCTCTGCGATCCACATGGTGAGGACATCGATGGCCTCACTCACACCATCACGGACTACATCAACTTCTGTGTGGATAACACCGTACCCACCAAGACCATACGGTGTTGCTTGAACAACAAACCCTGGATCAACCCTAAGATAAAAACACTTCTGAGAGAGAAGAAGAGGATCTTCAGGTCAAGGAACAGGGAGATGCTGAAGTCCGTACAGAAGGAGCTAAGGAGGAAGATAAGAGAAGGCAAGGACAGCTTCAGGAAGAAGATGGAGGACAAGCTGCAACAGAGCGACATCAGCGGGGTCTGGAGAAACATCAAAACCATCTCTGGGCTCCAGAATACCTCCTCCCAGGCCACGGGGGGCAGGGAGTGGGTGAACAATCTGAACCTGTTTTTTAATAGGTTTGACCAACCGCCCTCCCCTCGCCTGCACAACAACCACTGCTGCCTTTACAGTCATCGAGACCTGCTGCCCCCCCTCCACCAACACCCCCCCACTCCCAGCACACAGCCCCCAACCTGACCCTGACTAAGACCCAGGTGAGGACGGAGCTGAGGAAGATCAAGGCGAGGAAGTTCTCGGGACTGGACGGCATCAGCGCGAAGCTCCTCAAGTCCTGTGCAGACCAACTGTGTGAGATTGTGGAGCACATCTTCAACCTGAACCTGAAGCTGGGGAGGGTACCACAGTTGTGGAAAACATCTTGTGTGGCACCCGTACCAAAGACTTCCCACCCCAGAGACCTGAACAGCTACAGACCAGTGGCCCTGACATCTCACCTGATGAAGACCCTGGAGAGACTGCTCCTTGCTCACCTCCGCCCCCTGGTGGGACCAGCAATGGATCCACTCCAGTTCGCCTACCAGCATGGCATCGGGGTGGAGGATGCAGTGATCTTCCTCCTTCACCATTCCCTGTCCCACCTGGAGAAGCCTGGGAATGCGGTGAGGATCATGTTCTTTGACTTCTCCAGTGCTTTCAACACCATCCAACCGATGATCCTGAAGGACAACCTGCTGTGCGCAGGGGTGGACCAGCACCTGTCATCATGGATCCTGGACTACCTCACTAACCGGCCACAGTTTGTGAGAACCCGGGATTGTGTGTCCGACAAGATCATTGGCAGCACGGGGGCCCCCCAGGGAATGGTTTTGGCTCCCTTCCTGTTCACCCTTTATACTGTGGACTTCTCACACAACACAACACACTGCCATCTGCAGAAGTTTTCTGACGACTCTGCGATCGTCAGCCTCATCTCCAACGGAGATGAAGCTGAGTACAGAGGGCTTATCCAGGACTTCGTGAACTGGTGCCATTGGAACTACCTCCAGATCAACGCGAGGAAAACTAAGTTGCTGGTAGTGGACTGCCGCAGGCAAGGATAACCCCTCACAGCACCAGTAAACATCCAGGGAACAGACTTTGAGATGGTGACATCCTACAAGTACCTGGGTGTTCATTTGAATAATAAACTAGACTGGTTACACAATATCGACACGCTCTACAAGAAGGGACAGCGCACGCTGTTCCTACTGAGGAGGCTCGGGTCTTTTGGTGTACAAGGGGTGCTCCTGAAGACCTTCTACGATTCGGTGGTGGCATCAGCCATCACTTCTGGAGTGGTCTGCTGGGGCAGTGGCATCACAGCAGCCGATAGGAAGAGACTGAACAAACTGATCAAGAAAGCTAGCTCTGTCCTGGGGCAGCGCCTTGACCCAGTGGAGGAGATAGGAGAGAGAAGGACGGTGGCTAAGCTGTCAATTCTGCTGGAGTCTAAGTTCAACCCTATGCAGGACATACTGGACGCACTGAGGAGCTCATTTAGCAGTAGGCTACATCATCCTAGGTGCGCGACCGAGAGGTTTCGCAGATCCTTCCTATCTACAGCTGTCAGACTTTATAACCTAAGCAGGGCTGCGCGCAGAGATAGCAAAAAAATGTGGCAACCTAATAGTATTGAATGCAAAAGACGCAACAGACTTACACAAAATGGTCCCCTCCAGTTTACAACTAGGACAATATCAATCGCTATGGAGGGTTACAATATGTATGGGTACATATTCATACTATGTGGGGTAACTAAATAGACGGTTATGCTGTTTATTCCATCTAGCTACAATGCTCCGCACTGTGTATATATACAGACGTGGACAAAATTGTTGGTACCCCTCTGTTAATGAAAGAAAAACCCACAATGGTCACAGAAATAACTTGAATCTGACAAAAGTGGTAATAAATAAAAATTCTATGAAAATTAACCAATGAAAATCAGACAATGCTTTTGAATTGTGGTTCAACAGAATTATTTAAAAAAAAAAAAAACTCTTGAAACAGGCCTGGACAAAAATGATGGTACCCTTAACTTAATATTTTGTTGCACAACCTTTTGAAGCAATCACTGCAATCAAACCATTTCTGTAACTGTCAGTGAGACTTCTGCACCTCTCAGCAGGTATTTTGGCCCACTCCTCGTGAGCAAACTGCTCCAGTTGTCTCAGGTTTGAAGGGTGCCTTCTCCAGACGGCATGTTTCAGCTCCTTCCACAGATGTTCAATAGGATTTAGATCAGGGCTCATAGAAGGCCACTTTAGAATAGTCCAATGTTTGGCTCTTAGCCATTCATGGGTGTTTTTAGCTGTGTATTTTGGGTCATTATCCTGTTGCAAGACCCATGACCTGTGACTGAGACCAAGCTGTCTGACACTGGGCAGCACATTTCTCTCTAGAATACCTTGATAGTCTTGAGATTTCATTGTACCCTGCACAGATTCAAGACACCCTGTGCCAGATGCAGCAAAGCAGCCCCAGAACATAACAGAACCTCCTCCATGTTTCACAGTAGGGACAGTGTTCTTTTCTTGGTATGCTTCATTTTTGCGTCTGTGAACATAGTGCTGATGTGCCTTGCCAAAAAGTTGCAGTTTTGTCTCGTCTGTCCATAGGACATTCTCCCAGAAGCTTTGTGGCTTGTCAACATGCAGTTTGGCAATTTCCAGTCTGGCTTTTTTATGATTTGTTTTCAACAGTGGTGTCCTCCTTGGTCGTCTCCCATGAAGTCCACTTTGGCTCAAACGACGGATGGTGTGATCTGACACTGATGTACCTTGACCTTGGAGTTCACCATGGATGTGTTTAGAGGTTGTTCTGGGCTCTTTTGTTACCATTCGTATTATCCGTCTCCTCCTGCGGCCATGTCCAGGGAGGTTGGCTACAGTCCCATGGATCTTATATTTCTGAACAATATGTGCAACTGTAGTCACAGGAACATCAAGCTACTTGGAGATGGTCTTATAGCCTTTACCTTTAACATGCTTGTCTATAATTTTCTTTCTAATCTCCTGAGACAACTCTCTCCTTTGCTTCCTCTGGTCCATGTTTAGTGTGGTAAACACCATGTCACCAAACAGCACAGTGACTACTTGTCACCCTTTAAATAGGCCGACTGACTGATTACAAGTTTGTAGACACCTGTGATGTTGATTAGAGGACACGTCTTTGTTGAACATGTCCCTATGGTCACATTATTTTCAGTCTTTTCTAGGGGTACCATCATTTTTGTCCAGGCCTGTTTCATGAGTTTGTTTTTTAAAATAATTCTGTTGAACCACAATTCAAAAGCATTGTCTGATTTTCATTGGTTAATTTTCATAGAACTTTTATTTATTACCACTTTTGTCAGATTCAAGTTATTTCTGTGACCATTGTGGGTTTTTCTCTCATTAACAGAGGGGTACCAACAATTTTGTCCACATCTGTACTTATATATTTATGTGTACATATGTATATTCACTGCTCTTATTCTCTTATCTTCTAAATTGTTGCTCTGAGTGTTCCTATCCCTGTGCTGTTGCAATCCTGGAATTTCCCCATTGTGGGACTAATAAAGGCTTATCTTATCTTATCTTATCTTAATTTTGCAGTAGTCTCTTTGGGTTATTAATTTTTTTTTCCAGCACTGCATTTGCAAAAGGCCCTCACCATTTTCTAATCTTAAAGGTCCCATTCAATGCACTTTTCCCACATGTTGACAGCTCCCACAGGTCTTAATGAAATGTTTGCCACATAGCTTGGTCAAATAGCATTTAATTATTTAATTATTGCAGCATCACTGTGAATCATCTTTTGCAGCTTTACTCAGAACAGCTCGTTTAAGTGCCACGTTTAACTCCACCCACACTCTTATGTCACTATTGCTAATGTTAGCTAGCTAGCTCCTAGTTTGGGTGCAGGCCTGAACCAGCTAAAGTAAATTGTCTCAAAGAATGAATAAAATAATGCCTCAATGGTGGACAGTGGTGTGTGGTTTCAGAGGCTGATAGGATATGACCAGTCCCTGGAGTACAATAAGCACAGAAATGTCCGTGAATGAGTGGCTGAAGTGCTAGCTAAACTGCCTAGCCAAGCTAATGCTTATGGATCTATGTAGTAGTGTGCTGAATATATAACAAAATAAGCCAGAATGAGGAACCAGTGGAAAAAGGGATGTTTATTATGGTGACTGAAATCTAAGGAAAATTGTCACGCCGCGCCGCTCATCAACGGCGCCACCTGCTCACACACCTGTCAGTCATCAGCGGCGAGGGATATAAGCCGCCTCGCCCTGAGCTTCGGTCTGAAGCCGTAGACTTCATTTCCCTTCCATGGGCTTCTACCACATTCTCTTCAGCATCCTCGTTACCGGTAAGAAGATCACTTACCTCATCTTTCCAGTCTGCTCCCCTGTGCACAGGTGGATTCCTCGGCGGCGGACTATCCCGTCCCTCGTCTCTCCTCGTTGCTGCACCGAGCCGTGCAGGTGGCTGTCTCCCGGGCTTCCATCCTTGATGCGCCAGTCATCTGTCCTAAACAAGTAAGCTTCTCTCCCTCGCCTATTCTCCTCCTGTGTTGGTGTGTGCTCATCACCCTGTGTCTAATTTCTCCCATAGGGTTGCCGGCTGAACGGTCTCCTGCCTCTGGGTCCGAAGCAGACGCCACCACCAACACATTAACATTCCGCAGACACGCACCCAAACATCCCTGTTGTTAATAAACGGTTTGAACTACTCTGAGCCTGTGTGTGTGCGTCTCCTGAGCCGAACGTTATGTCAGTACAGCTTCAGCAGAGCGGCTCGGCAGACGGCGGGCTCGCACACCGGTTTACCATCCTCAAGGCTCGGGTGGATCAGATTGTTTATCAGCAACAGGTGGTACTTAATCAATTATTAGAATTAACTAACCGATTGAACCGCTTGGACCCCCAACAGCCGTTCCCCCCGACTCGCCGGGGTGGCGCGGCTCCTGCTGTTCCAGCGGCCGTCCAGCCGGCTCCAGTGGCACCGGTTCGGCTCACACCGATTCCGTTTCCCGCCCGCTTTAGCGGTAAGCTCGGCGGAGCGCGGGGGTTCATTATGCAGTGTGAGTCCGTGTTCCACCGTGTGCCCGGAGATTTTCCCTCGGATCACAGCCGAATTGGTTACATAGGGAATCTTCTGGAGGGGCGTGCGTTAACTTGGACCTACGCCGTAATGGCGAGGCCCAGTTATGCCACCCTCACCTATGACCAATTCGTGAGGCGCTTTCTGGAGGTCTTTGACCATTCTCAAACCGAGACGGTCCAGGTCGATCGGCTTCTCGCTCTCCAGCAGGGAAGCCGGTCGGCAGCGGACCACTCGGTCGACTTCCAGGTAGCGGCGGAGGAATTGGGCTGGGAGGAACGCTCCCTCTGTGGCCTGTTCCTCCGCAGCCTCAATAGTGATCTGAGGGATGAACTGGCTGGTCGGGATATCCCTGGGACGCTAGCGGAGCTGACGTCCTTAGCGGTAAGTTTGGATAACAGGCTGCGCGAGCGCTCCTCGGGGCGGAAGTCTTCTTCTTCTCGCCCTCGTGGAGCCTCGCCGCACCTGTTCCAAGCTCGCCCCCTGGCGGCACCGCCAGCATCGTGCCCCGAGGAGTCGGAGCCGATGGTGACGGGCTGGACCAAACTTTTCCCTGTGGAGAAACAACGCCGCCGTGAGTTGGGCCTCTGCATGTATTGCGGAGGCGACAAACACACCGTGGAGCGTTGTCCACGGAAAGCCAGTCGGTGGGGTCCGCGAGTCACTGTTGGGGGCCTCGCAGACGTCAATCGGTTAGGATCACTCACCCAATTGAAGCTGCCCATCCGTTTCTGCCATAACCCCACTGGGCACCTCACCCACGCACTGGTGGATTCGGGCGCAGAAGGCAGCTTCATTTCACAAAGCCTGGCAACCCGATTGGGCATCCGCTGCCAGGCACTCAACACTCCCATCTCCCTAGTCCACCTCTCCCGTGCCTCCCTTGGGGGAGTGACACATCAAACTGTCCCCGTACCGGTCATCATCTCGGGAAACCACCGGGAGGAGATGACCTTCTACGTCCTCCCCAACTCTGTGTCGCCCGTCATCCTGGGGTATCCCTGGCTCCGTCTTCACAACCCGGTCCTGGATTGGAGATCAGCTGGGGTATCGGCATGGAGTACATTCTGCCTGGGCACCTGCCTCCAGTCCACTGCCTGTTCGCCGTCCGCTCCTCCCCCCGCGACGGACGCTGCACCCCCGGACCTGTCCCTGGTGCCTCCGGAGTTTCACGACCTGGGTATGGTGTTCAGTAAAGCGAAAGCTATGTCTCTTCCCCCTCATCAGCCCTACGACTGTGCCATCAACCTCCGCCAGGGGGCTCCGTTACCTTCTGGTCGGCTCTACAGCCTGTCAGTGCCGGAGAAGGAGATGATGAACACATATCTGAAGGAGTCATTAAACACTGGGATAATCCGCCCATCATCGTCACCCATGGGGGCAGGGTTCTTCTTCGTGGGAAAAAAGGATGGGTCCCTCCGCCCTTGCATCGACTACCGGGCCCTCAATGATATCACGGAGAAGGACCGTTACACCCTGCCCCTCATGGACACTGCCTTCCACTCCCTCCAGGGGGCGACCTGGTTCACCAAGCTGGATCTACGCAGCGCTTACCACCTCGTCCGGATCCGGGAGGGAGATGAGTGGAAGACAGCCTTCCGTACCCCGAACGGCCACTTTGAGTACCTGGTCATGCCGTTCGGGTTGACCAACGCTCCAGCCGTCTTTCAGCGCCTTATAAATGACGTCCTCCGGGACTTTATTGGCCTTTTCGTGTTCGTCTACCTGGACGATATTCTCATCTTCTCCAAGTCCAGGGACGAGCACCAGGTCCACGTGAGGCGGGTCCTCCAAAGACTGCTGGAGAATCGTCTGTACGTGAAGGCAGAAAAATGTGAATTTTACGCCAGAACTACGTCCTTCCTGGGGTTTATCATCGCCCACGACAAGGTGCTCCCAGACCCAGAGAAGGTGAAAGCGGTGGTGGAGTGGCCTACACCTGCATCTTGGAAGCAGGTGCAACAGTTCGTTGGCTTCGCCAATTTCTACCGCCGCTTTGTCCCCAACTTCAGCTCCATCGTTGGGCCACTGACCCGCCTCACGTCCCCGAAGGTCCCGTTCCGGTGGACCGAAGAGGTCGCTGCCACCTTTAAGGCACTGAAGGCGGAGTTCTTCTCCTCCCGGGTCCTTCGCCAGGTCGACCCCGCGCTGCAGTGCATCGTGGAGGTGGACGCCTCAGGTTCAGGTTCAGGTTCAGGTTACTTTATTTGTACCCGTAGGTAGATTTGTTTTGCAGTTGGTGACATCCATATTTACAAGCCACTAATTACATTCAACATAGACACAAACACAGGCACACATCTTACAAAAGAGGTAAATATAAAATATGTACAATATAATTTTTATAGCTTGTTCAACTCTTTGACAGCAGCAGGGACAAAGCTGTTTTTGTAGCGCTGGGTTCTACTTTTTGGGACAGCAAACCTCCGTCTGGAGGGAAGAAGCTGAAAGTTGCAGTGCAAAGGGTGGGAGTCATCATTTAAAATCGAGTCGGCCATCCTCTGTACTTGTCTGGTGTACAGGGATGTCAGGCTGAGCTGTGACTCACCAAGCAAACGACTGGACCATCTGACTACCTGATCCAAGGATTTCCTCTGTTTCAGTTTTATCTGACCAAACCATGACATTAAAGAAAAGGATAAAACAGATTCAATAAAAGCCCGATAGAACATAGTCATTATGGTTCGGTCAATTTGGAAGCGTGCAAGTTTCCTCAAACAATGCAAATTTTGCTGACCCTTTTTGCACACCCTTTCACAGTTCACCTCAAAGTTCAATCCACTATCAATAATTGTCCCAAGATATTTGTACGATTGTACACATTCGGTGGTCTGGCCTTTTAGTATGGTGACTTTGTGCCTGGGAGTTTTCCTCCTAAAGTCAATAATCATATCTTTCGTTTTTGTTGTATTCAGCTGCAGGTAGGAATCCTCACACCAGTGAACAAAGTCATCAACTACTGGGCCGTGGCCACTCTCACCATCCTGGAGGAGACTGACAATGACTGAGTCATCAGCATACTTTATAATGTGTCTGTTGTCATGTCTGCTCCGACACATGTTTGTGTACAGGATGAAGAGTAGTGGTGACAACACACACCCCTGAGGAGAGCCAGTAGAAGAGCACTTTAGGTCAGACAATGTGCCATTGACCCTTACTCTCTGCGTCCTGTTGGTTAAGAAATCCAGAATCCAACCCACCAGATTATTGCTTAAATCAAATTGTTGCAGGAGCCTTTCAACTAAAATATGAGGTTGGATTGTATTAAAGGCAGAAGAAAAGTCCACAAATAAAAGCCTGGCGTGTGTCCCATTAAAATCCAGATGTTTAAAAAGCATGTCAAACAGAGTGACAGTGGCATCCTCCACTCCTCTGTGAGGCCTATAGGCAAACTGCAGAGGATCCAATGCATGTTCAGTCTGCCTTAGGACCTCACGTCTGACCAGTTTTTCAAAAATTTTCATTAAAATTGAAGTCAAAGCAACTGGTCTAAAGTCGTTTACCATTTTAGGACAGCTGGATTTTGAACACGGGACACGGGAGTGGGAGCAGTGCTGTCCCAGCGGTCGCCGGACGATGGCGCCAAACGACCGTGCGCCTTCTTCTCCCGGCGCTTGTCCCCGGCGGAGAGGAACTACGATGTGGGGGACAGAGAGCTCTTGACCATCAAGCTCGCCCTGCAGGAGTGGCGCCACTGGCTAGAGGGGGCGAACCTGCCATTTGTAGTCCTCACGGACCACAAGAACTTGGAATATTTACGATCTGCCAAGCGCCTGAACGCCCGCCAGGCGCGCTGGTCTCTGTTCTTCGCCAGGTTCCAATTTTCTATCACCTTCAGGCCTGGCTCTAAGAACGGCCTGCCTGACGCCCTCTCTAGGCAGTTCACTCCCGTGGAATCGGAGGAGACGCCCCACTCCATCCTGCCCAGGTCGTGCGTCGTGGGAGCCATCTCGTGGGATATCGAGGCCAAGATCCGGAAGGCACAGGAGGTGGAACCTGATCCTGGCGGCGGACCGGAGGGAAGACTGTTCGTCCCATCTGCGGTCCGAGGAGAGGTCATCCACTGGCTCCACACCTCCCGGCTCACCTGTCATCCCGGCACCTCCCGGATGATCAGCCTCCTCCAACGGTCTTTTTGGTGGCCAGGCCTGCGGAGGGATGCAGCCCGCTACGCCCGGGCTTGCCCAGTCTGTGCCACCAGCAAATCAGGAAATGCCCCTCCAGCGGGTCTGCTCCAGCCTCTGCCCGTCCCCGGCAGGCCCTGGTCACACATCGCACTGGATTTCGTCACCGGACTCCCCGTTTCCAACTCCTTTAACACCATCCTGACCATCGTGGACCGTTTCTCCAAGGCGGCACACTTCGTCCCCCTGCGAGGTCTTCCTACCGCCCTGGAGATGGCGGGCCTCCTCGTCCAACACGTGGTCAGGCTGCACGGGATTCCGGTGGACGTGGTCTCGGACCGGGGTCCCCAATTTTCATCCGAGGTTTGGAGGTCCTTTTGCAACGCCATCAGAGCCAAGGTGAGCCTCTCCTCCGGCCATCACCCCCAGTCTAACGGGCAGTGTGAGAGGACCAATCAGGAGCTGGAGGCTGCGCTCCGCTGTGTTGCAAGATCCAAGCCGACGTCATGGAGCAACCATCTCGCCTGGGTGGAGTACGCCCACAACACCGCCCGCTCTTCTGCAACGGGGATGTCCCCCTTCAAGGCGTCCCTGGGTTACGACCCCCCGCTGCTTCCAGCACAGGAGAGCGAGGTAACTGTCCCGTCAGTTAGGGCGCACCTGAGGCAGTTCCGCTCCATCTGGGCCGCCGCGCGTCATGCGCTTTTACGCACAGCGGAGCGCAACAGGACCGTGGCGGACCGGCGTAGAAGACCTGCCCCGGCGTACAGAGTTGGGCAACTTGTCTACGTTTCCACCCAGGACGTCACCCTAAAAGGCGAGAGGAGAAAGCTGGCACAGCGCTTCATGGGTCCCTTTCCCATCTCCCGGATCATCAACCCGGTGGCTGTGCGCGTGGCTATTCCCCCCTCCCTCCGCATCCATCCCACTTTCCACGTGTCGAAGGTGAAGCTGGCAGTTACCGACCCCCTTTGCCCTCCTCCTGCAGCGCAACCCACACCCCGGATGGTTGGTGGCCATCCGGCCTGGTCCGTCTCCTCCATCCTGGACTCCCGGCGCCGGGGTCGTGGGTTGCAATACTTGGTGGACTGGGAGGGCTATGGGCCCGAGCATCGACAGTGGGTGCCCCCGTCGTTTGTGTTGGACCCATCGCTCATCGCGGACTTCCACCGAGCGCACCCGGATAAGCCATCGCCAGGAGGCGCTGCTAGAGAGGGGAGTACTGTCACGCCGCGCCGCTCATCAACGGCGCCACCTGCTCACACACCTGTCAGTCATCAGCGGCGAGGGATATAAGCCGCCTCGCCCTGAGCTTCGGTCTGAAGCCGTAGACTTCATTTCCCTTCCATGGGCTTCTACCACATTCTCTTCAGCATCCTCGTTACCGGTAAGAAGATCACTTACCTCATCTTTCCAGTCTGCTCCCCTGTGCACAGGTGGATTCCTCGGCGGCGGACTATCCCGTCCCTCGTCTCTCCTCGCTGCTGCACCGAGCCCTGCAGGTGGCTGTCTCCCGGGCTTCCATCCTTGAAGCGCCAGTCATCTGTCCTAAACAAGTAAGCTTCTCTCCCTCGCCTATTCTCCTCCTGTGTTGGTGTGTGCTCATCACCCTGTGTCTAATTTCTCCCATAGGGTTGCCGGCTGAACGGTCTCCTGCCTCTGGGTCCGAAGCAGACGCCACCACCAACACATTAACATTCCGCAGACACGCACCCAAACATCCCTGTTGTTAATAAACGGTTTGAACTACTCTGAGCCTGTGTGTGTGCGTCTCCTGAGCCGAACGTTATGTCAAAAATAACTATATAAACCACACTTGGTAAGCCAATTCCTTAGCTCTGAAGCTAACATCTTGACTGGGTTTTCAGCTAATCTGCATGTTTGCAGACAGACAGCTATGCTGGCCAATAATAGAGCAGCAGCAGTATCAAGGCAGGGTTTACCCTTTTTTTTTTGCATAAAGGAAAACCCCCAGAAGAGTTAACATTGGCTAATCCAAGACTTAGACTTAGACTTAGACTTAGACAGACTTAACTTTATTAATCCCTTTGGGATGACTCCCTCTGGGAAATATAAAATTTCCAGCAGCACATAAAAGGAGCATACAGATCAGAAAAGCAAAAAAGAAAAAAAATAAACACTTAACATAATATACACAATATAAATACAAGGCTAAATATGGCTTGTACAAGTATGATTAACCCCTTGATGCCTGAATTTATTTCCAACTGTGAACAATTTTTTTTAATTATTTTTTTTTATTTTTTTCATAATTGAAAATCGTTGTTTTTTTGTTTTTTGTTTCTTTTTTTTGGATTGATGTGAATTCGAGACAATAGGTGTCAAGGGGTTAAGTTAAGGTTATTGCACTATGAATGCCCTACTGTCCTCTGTACTCTTATGTCTCCCTCCTCCAAGTGAGGAGTTATAGAGTGTGATGGCATGGTGGACAAAAGAGTTCTTGAGCCTGTTGGTGCGACACTTGGGAAGGAGCAGTCTTTCACTGAACAAGCTCCTCTGGTCACTGATGACGGTGTGCAGAGGGTGGCTGACATTGTCCATTATATCCATCAGTTTATCCAGAGTCCTCATCTCTGCCACCATCACCAGGGTGTCCAGCTTCGCGCCGACCACAGAGCCGGCCCGCCTGATCAGTTTATCCAGTCTGGACGCATCCTTCTTGGATATACTGCCCCCCCCCCCCCCCAGCACACCACAGAGTAAAAGAGGACGCTGGCAACCACCGACTGGTAAAACATCCGCAGAAGTTTGCTGCAGATGTTGAAGGACCGCAATCTCCTTAGGAAGTACAACACAAAAGCAATATAAAGGCTGTGTTTTTAAAGTAAAAAAGTGAGCGTTTTGATGTTTTTTTCACAATAATCACATCATCCATAAATGCATTTATGAAGGTTAAACCTTTTTTATTAAAAAAAAATAAAATTCTGTAAGACCTTTAACCAGTTCCCTAGCTTTAATGACATACTATTTTTAGTGCCTAACACTAACCATTACCCTAACCTTAACCTCCTAAAAATTTGTCATATGATTAAATATGAGCTTTCTTCAGCAGTGGCGTTCTCTTTGCCACTCTCCCATATACTGGTGAAGAACCAGGGTAACAGTTGCTGTATACAGAGTCTCTCCCATCTCAGCTATTGAAGCCTTTAACTTACCTTTTTAGTATTTGTGGGTGTTTTGGTGGATTTCCCTCATTAGTCTCCTTTTTGCATAGTCACTCACCAAAATCAGAGCTAGATCAGCCCAATCTCACAAAAAAAATAGATAGATGGTGTAGACATTGTTAGCATTTATGAAAATAAGTTTCTAGTGTCATGATTACTAGCAATATCAGCCCATGTACAAGATGCTACACCAGAGAATGCACACAATGCAGAGAGGCAAAGTTTTAAACACAAATTTACTGAAAAGAGTTGTTGCAAAGTTAGCGGAAAAATCACCTCACTCACCAGAGGAGCACCCAGCGAGTGACAGCAGACAGCCCGACGAGGAACCCAGGAAGGCAATGATGAATAGGAACAGGAGCTGCGGATGAGTATGGCTGATGAGATGTCTGACCGGGTGAAGTAGGCGATCTGGAGTGGAGAAGAGGATGAAAGAGCAGGTGAGCGCACAACAAACCTCCGGGGACACACTGCAAAGATGGCAGCAACCCAGCGAGCCAGCGCTGGAGCATTCACAGACTGGTCCTTTTAAGCGCTGGCAGTGAGGAGCAGGTGTGTCCACTCACGCAGGTGAATTGATTACCTGCAGAGCCAGGGACCCTCCCACAGGACGGGAGGGGGAGTGCGCTCACCAGATCATAACAGTGCTCCCCGCTCAAGGAACGCCTCCTGGCGGCCCACTGGGCTTGTTGGGATGTGCTCGGTGAAAGGCCTGGACCATCCCCTTGTCATGGAAGTACGACCGGGGAATCCATAACCTTTCTTCAGGTCCGTCGCCCTTCCAGTTGACCAAGTATTGTAGCCACCGGCCCCGACGGCAAACGTCCAGAATTCTCTGGACGGTGTAGGTGGTCTGACCGTCGAGGATCCGAGGGGGAGGAGGAGGCTTGGGGGGGAGGGGGACAGAGAGGATTGGCGGACAGGGGCTTGATCTTGGTTACGTGGAAGGTCAGATGGATACAGAGAGCTGGCAGAAGCTCCAGGCGGACTCTCACATCATTAATGATTCAGGAGATGGAAAATGGCCCAGGAACCGAGGTGACAGCTTGCAAGATTTTGTTTTTAGCAGCACCTGGTCCACTGACAGCCACACTCTCTGCCCAACCGTGTACCTGGGCGCCGGAACCCGCCTGCGGTCCGCGTACTGTCGGTTCCATTCAGTGGAACGGAGGAGTGCAGCGCAGGTGGCCCTCCTCAGGCGACGACAATGGCGGGCATGGGCCTCTACAGATGGCACAGCGACCTCCCTCTCCGCCATGGGCAACGGGGAGGTGGGGGTGGGGTGTACCCCATCGATGCTTCGAAGGGTGTTAATCCCGTAGTCGATGAAACTGCAGAGTTGTGGGCGTACTCCACCCAGGTCAAATGAGTGCTCCATGTAGATGGGTTTCAGGATGCCACACATCTGAGGGCGGCCTCCAGGGACTGGTTGGTGCGCTCAGCCTGCCCATTGCTCTCAGGGTGGTATCCAGATGACAGGCTGACCGAGGTGCCCAAGGTAAGGTTGACTTCCACACTTCGGATATGAATTGTGGTCCCTGGTCAGACACAACGTCCAGTGGAATGCCGTGAAGGCGGATGACGTAGTTAGTGAAAAGGCTGGCAGTCTCTGAGGCGGAGGGCAGTTTGGGGAGGGGTACTAATTGAATGGCCTTAGAAAATTGGTCAACAATGGTGAGGATGACAGTGTTACCATTAGAGGGAGGAAGTCCAGTGACGAAGTCCAGACTACATGAGACCAGGGGCAGCTGGGAATCAGGAGGGGATGAAGCAGACCGGTGGGAGGAGACGAGTCAGATTTATTTCTGGTGCATACTTGACATGCTTTAACATAATCCTGGACGTCCGTCCACAGCGTGGGCCACCAGAACACCCGCTGAATGAGGTCGATGGTCCGGGAAACCCCTGGGTGACAGGCAAAATGACTAGTGTGACCCCATCTGATAACTTCGCTGCGGAGGCCAGCCGGGACAAACAGTTGATCCTCAGCCTGTCGGACCCTCGATTTCCCAGGCATGAGCACCTAAGATACGTGGGTTGGGGGAGGGAGGAGGGGGCTGAGTGGTCAGAGGTAATCTGGCAGAAGAGAGCATCAGGTTTAATATTGCAAGAGCCCGGCCTATAGGTGATGGTAAGATTTAAGAATAAGACCCAACGGGCCTGCCGGGCATTTAATCAGCGGGCCGACTGAATATATATATATATATATATATATATATATTTTATTTTTTTTTTACTTATTTGTACCCGTAGGTAGATTTGGTTTGCAGTCTGGTGACAAGCCACCGGCTGCTGGTCACTGCGTGCGCGAGCGCCCTAAACCTACATGTTTTTGGTGTGCGGGAGGAAACCGGAGAAATCCCGGAGTAAACCCACGCAACACGGGGAGAACATGCAAACTCCACACAGCTCACTGTTGGTCGGGGGCTGGGATCGAACCCACGATCTCATGATCCCCGCGATCCCCCGGCCGAGGGTAAAACTGTGCTGCCACAGAGCTAAACCACTGCGCCATATATTCTAAATTTTTATGGTTGGTCCACACAAGGATAGGATGAACTGCTCCCTCCAGCCAGTGCCTCCACTCCACCAGAGCCAATTTAATGGCCAAGAGCTCTCGATCCCCTACGTTGTAGTTCCTCTCAGCTGCTGTGAGCCGCCGAGAGAAATACGCGCATGGGTGGAGCTTCTGATCGGAGGTCGAATGCTGCGAGAGGACAGCGTCCACCCCCAAATCAGAAGCGTCCACCTCTTCAATGAATTAGAGCTGAGGGTCGACCTGGGCCAAGATGGGAGTGTTGGAGAATAGGCTCTTCAGTTTAAAGAAGGCCCATTCAGCTGCCTCGGACCAGGTGAAAAGTACCTTGACTGAGGTCAGCTGCGTAAGAGGCTGTGCTTCCCCACTGTAATTTCTAATGAAATGACGGTAAAAATTAGCAAATCCTAGGAAGCGTTGAAGCTCCTTACGGGACTGGGGTGTCGGCCAATCAAGCACAGCCTTCACCTTGGCCGGATCGGCCTTCAGCTCTCCCTCAGCAACAATAAAACCCAGGAAGGAAGTGGAGGTGGTGGAAAACTCACACTTTTTGGCCTTCACAAAGAGCTGGTTTTCCAGGAGCCGCTGTAACATGGCCCTGACATGGACTGAGTGCTCCTCTGGCGTGCACGAAAAAATCAAAATATCGTCAAGGTAGATAAAAACGAATTGATTAACCATATCCAGGACGTCATTAATCATTCGCTGGAAGAAGGCGGGGGCATTGGTGAGCCCAAAGGGCATCACCAGATATTCAAACTGCCCCAGCTGACTTTTAAATGTTGTCTTCCATCCGTCCCCCTTGCAAATGCAGACTAAATGATACGTATTATGCAAATCTAATTTAGTAAACTCCCGCGCACGTTGAAGGAGGTCAAACGCAGAGTTGATCGGGGGCAAAGGGTATTTATCTTTGACGGTGATAGCATTTAACTCGCGGAAATCTATGCATGGCCGCAGAGATCCATCCTTCTTTCCCACAAAGAAAAACCCCGCCCCAAGAGGAGCCGAAGAGGGCTGAATGAGGCTGGCGTTCAAAGAGTCCTTTATATATCTTTCCATCGCCTCTCTCTCTGGTCCAGAAAGGCTGTAGAGCCAGCTGGGAGGAGGTCGATAACACAGTTATAAGAGCGGTGAGGAGGCAAAGAAAGGGCTCTTGACTTGTTAAAACCTCCCCAATGTCATGGTAGACCTCGGGTACGAGGCTGAGATCTGGTGGCTCCACTGGAGTAGAGGAGACGGAAAGGGACGGTGAACACTTGGCCGAGCAGAGGCAGGATGCCAAACAGAAAGGGCTCCAGGAAGAAATGGAATTTTGTGCCCAATTGATGATGGGGTTATGCTTCCGGAGCCACGGATACCCCAGAACCACTGGGGAAGATGAACTAGGGAGAATAAAGAACAAAATGGTCTCCTAGTGGTTCCTGGACAGAAGGACGGGAATCGGCGCTGTGCACTCAGTAATAGAGGCCACACAACTCCCAGATAATGCTGCAACGTTTAGCGAAGCCGGCAGCTTTGTTGTGGGAATGCCAATTTCCTGCACGAGCCACAAAGAGATGAAATTTTGCTCTGCCCCTGAATCAATTAATGCTGAAACCCTCCTCTTGACCCCCGGCAACTGAATGAGGGCCAGAATGGAAAAGTTACGGGGGGATGAATAGAATTCCCACCCGTCAGACCCCCCACGGCTACTGATGGACCGCGTCTTTTTGCCTAAGGTGGCAATTAAGTATTTTGTGCTCCAGTGAGTCGCAATACATTCAAGCACTGGCTCTCCTCCGTCGCTGGTGCTCCTCTGGAGTCAGCCGGACTCAGCCAAGCACCATAGCCTCAGAGGAGGAGTCAGTCTCACCTATGCCAGTAGCTGGGAAGAACATGTACGAGCTGGAGGAGGCCTTCCGCTCCTTCGCGTGCTCACAGTAGCGATTATCCAAACTAACGGCTTGATCGATAACCTCATCCAGGGAGGAAGGAGCAGCATGAATCGCCAGGTCGTCGCGAAGGTTGGTACTGAGACCCTGGAGGAAGGCGCTTTTTAAGGAAACGTCATTCCATTCAGAATCTGCTGTGATGACCCGAAACTCCACAAAGTAATCGGCTGCTGACCGACTACCCTGGCGGAGTGACAACACACAACTCATGATGTTTCCCTCACTCTCCGAGCAATCAAAAGCCCGGGAAAACTCGCTAATAAATCTATCAAAAGTGTAATGAGGGCCTTCCACACTATCTAAAATAGACTGAGCCCAGCTGAGGGCTCGGTCTCATAGCAGGAGGATCATAAAGTGAATTTTAGACGTGTACTCCCCGCCCACCTGCCGCAGATACAGCTGAACCTGACACAAAAAACCCTTACAATTTCCCACCTCCCCTGCATACGGGGCAGGTGAGGGAACAGAGGTGGTTCGGCGGATGGTAGAAGAAACTGGAATGGCAGGCGGAAGGAGAGGGCCCGAACAAGACAGGTGACTAAGGTGTTCGGTGACTGTGCTCAGCTGCTGCGTAATGGTCTGCAGCTGTTCAGTCAGCATGGCCACCTGCCTCTCTGTAACGTTGAGGCAGTAAAGGGCGGAGTGCTCCGCTGATGTAGCACCTGCTGAGACTAATTCATGGTTGGCTCAGTCTGTCATGATTACTAGTAATATCAGCCCACGTGCAAGATGCTACACCAGAGAATGCACACAACGCAGAGAGGCAAAGTTTTAAACACAATTTTATTGAAAAGAGTTGTTGCAAAGTTAGCGGAAAAATCATCTCACCTGCCAGAGGAGCACCCAGCGAGTGACAGCAGACAGCCCGACGAGGAACCCAGGAAGGCAATGATGAATAGGAACAGGAGCTGCGGATGAGTATGGCTGGTAAGATGTCTGACCGCGTAGAGTAGGCGATCTGGAGTGAAGACGAGGATGAAGAAGCAGGTGAGCGCACAACAAACCCCGGGGGACACACCGCAGAGATGGCAGCAACCCAACGAGCCAGCGCTGGAGCGTTCACAGACTGGTCCTTTTAAGCGCTGGCAGTGAGGAGACAGCAGGTGCGTCCACTCACGCAGGTGAATTGATTATCTGCGGAGCCGGGGACCCTCCCACAGGATGGGAGGAGGAGTGTGCTCACTAGATCATAACATCTAGTGGTTATAATAGATGATAAAATAAGTTGGAAGTCTCACATAGAATATGTACTTCACAAATTATCACAGAGTATTTCTGTATTGAGTAAAGCAAAGCATGATCTGAACCACAAATCACTCCACATTCTCTACTACTCACTGGTGTTGCTATATTTAAATGACTGTGCAGAGGTTTAGGGAAGTACTTACAAAAGCATGATACAATCGCTATTCATACTGCAAAAATGAGCTATTACGATAATTCACAATGCCGATTATAGAAAACATACAGATCTTCTCTTAAAATCTAATATATTAAAATTCACTGAGCTGGTTCATTTCCAATCAGCAAAAAACATGCACAAAGCAATCCACAACCTGATCCCCCCAAAAATACAGAAATTATTCTTTCTAAGAGATGGAGGGTGTAATTTTAGGGCAAAATTAAATTTAATGCATCTGTGTGCCCGCACAACATCAGAAACTTTTTGATTTTCTGTATGTAGAGTGAAATTGTGGGAAAGACTGAATGGGGAGCTCAAGCAATGTGCAAGCATGAGCCAGTTCAAGAAAAAGTTTAAACGTGGTTTTTGCACGGTATGGGGAGGAAGATGGGCATTGACAACCACTGGAGGCTTTTTGCACATTGTTATATGCTTATTTTGTTTATTTGTTGTTTTTGTTTGTGTTATATGAATATGTAAATGGTTAAGAATATTGTGAACATGGTTGGTTCATGGGAAGTGAATTGATTATCAGCAAATAAATTTGCTGAGACATGGAGAAGGGATAGCTTCAAATAAGCTTATCCTTCTCCCTACTGCTTTTCAGACATAAGATTGTGTTGCTTTCTATTTTGAATTGTACTGTGATATTTTAAACATGTTTGAAATAAACCACAATGAATGAATCAATCATTCCATTTCTTATTGTAAATGAACTCCAGCGGATATTTGGTGACTTGGAGATTTTTTTTGTACCTATTTTCCAATTTATTAATCAATAACCTTTTCTCTGAGTTGCTTGGAGCATTCTTTTATATTCATAGTAGTGGTAGCCAGGAATACAATCAGGAACTGATACAAACTTGCTGGGCCGTATCTCCAAGCCTAGAAATCAATATATCAGAGGAGCAGCTCAGGTTGAGCAGTTTGGAGACAAAGAATGAGAGGTAAGGCTGAGATGGTTTGGGCATGTGCAGAGTGGGGGGTAATGCAGGAGGAAAAGACAGAAACAACAGAGAGGATTCATGGATATACTGTAGTGAAGGAGGGATAGGGTTGGTGTGTCGGCAGAGTAAAGGTGTCCAAACATGTCCCATGGAGGTCCAAGACACAGCAGGTTTTGATTGCCAAACCAAGCACCCGCTTTAGTGGCTGGCTGGAAACAGCTGTAAGAAAAAGAAGACTTCAGCCTACTTGTAGCCCTAATTCCAAAAAAAATTTTTTTTAAAAATGGTTGGGAAGAAAAACAATGCAATGTTTTGCAAATCTCACAAACAACTATTTAATTCACAACATAGAAAACATATGAAGTGTTGAAAGTGAGACATTTTACTATTTCATAAAAATATTAGCTCATCTCCAATTTGATGCCTGTACCACATCTCAAAAGCTGGGACAGGGGTATGTTTACCACAAACTATTATCTGTGAACATTCTTTTCTGCTTGCGTTTCTTACAACACCTCAGCAAAAAGTCGACAAGCCATACACCACTGGCCAAATTCTTATCTACATTTGGCTCAATAAGGTGAAAAAAGGTAAAAATTTAACAGAATTATCGACTAACCCTGCAGGTTAGTCGATAATTGTGTTGGTTTCTGTTTACATTTCATATCAAAATAGCTCTTTCGACTGACTTACCCTCAAGTTTCTTCCTTCATATCTTAAGTTAGTTGAAAGAAAAGTGCTAAATATAAGGAGGGGCACATAGCTTACCAATGACATTGGTCAAGAAGTTTAAGAATGTTTCACACCTGAAATTCTGCGCCAAGGTCTGGACCATGGTTTATATTTTTGTTGCATTGTATACAGGTCTGGTTAGGTTTGGCTCCACACTGCTCCTTTTCCAAGTGAATTAAACAACTTTACTTGGTATGTCTTGTTGTCACGACGACATTCAACATTTCTGTTGTTAGCACAGACTAGTAGTTGGTAAACATGCTACTCACCCTCCAAGGTGTTTTCTGCAGCTCTGGACACATCGGTAACCACATTTTACATTGAAAATGGGGAAGACTCCATCGGGTTAGTCGGTGAACTAGTTTATTGAGGCTAGGATATTATCCAGGTCTTCATTAAAAAGGATGATTTTTCCAACTCATCAGCTGTGATGATTTTCAGGTTTCAAAATCCATCCATCCATCTTCTACGGCTTAATCCTTTTTGGGTCGCGGGGGGGGGGGGGGGTGCTACTGATTGTCAGTCCATCGCAGTTAGTTAATATCTCCAAGTGCTATCATGGCTTTTTTTTTCTTTTATTAGCTGCCTTAAAAGGAACTCTGATTATATTGGCATGTTAGCTCTATATGCTTTATTTTTATGTTAGTAACATAACTATAATTTAATTTTTTTGAAAATAATTCCCAGTTTTATATATTTTTAAAAAACTTTATTACGATTTGTGTTTACGTCGCAGTGCATTCTGGGTAGTGACGTAGAATGGTTGCAGCCATTTTTTCTCGCCCTTTTCACATTCCCCACAATGCAATGCGCAACCGGCAACATCCGGTAGTTTGTTTACACTGGCTCACATGCATACACAATGGAGACAGAGGTCAAGATACGTCGAAATAAAGCCACAAATCAGGGTTCCAGATGCGTAGTACCTTTCTGTAGTAATCGCCAGGGTACAGACAAGGAACAGGGCATAAGAAGATCATACTATAGGTTTCCCAGTGGTGAAAAAAATGCAGATCTTCGGCGAATTTGGGAGATCAAAATCAGGCGTGAAGGATGGACTGCAAGTGCCAGTGACAGAACTTGTTCAGACCATTTTCAAGGAGGTAAGAGCACTGTTTGAATAATATATTTATCTATATTGTATTACCTGTTATTATTCAATAAAATATTAGCATTTAGTCTAATTTTAGGTTCCAAACTAATCACTGATCAAATCCAATACAAAGTTAACATAGTATTATGGCGCATATTTAGGGCGCATATATGGCATTCATATTCACCCACATTAGTAGGCATGACGGTGCATATTCTGGAAGCTTCACGTCTCAATGGCCAAAGAGGACCTGACCCTGCAGAGACCTACGGGAGGTGTGAAGTTGGTCTTTTAGGAGACGGGAAGTGGGAGAGAATGTCCCAGCAGGAGCCCCGGAGGCTAGAAGGATGAGAGAGACAATGGAGACGCCAAGGAGCCTGGGGGCTGTATGTTTACTCAAGGACTGTGGGTTGGGGGTGTGTTATTTGATGTTGGGGGTTTTGTGTCTTTGGAGGGTGTAAGAACTGTGAAGGATGATTGTTCTACCTCTTTTCTGAGATTCTGTTCTTGTTGGAGGATGTGACCTCTCAATAAACCAACCCTGAGAAATAAACTCAGTCTCGTTTGTGAAAGGCATCCTCTACAGTATCAATTTTCTTTATTTTATTAGTTAATATAGTCTTGTCAGACTTCTGCAAGTTAATAAATGTATCCATGGTCACTATGGTGTAAACTTTAAACAAAGATTTATTGTTTATATTGTGTACTGTATTTTTGTTCTAGATAAGAATTTGTAGTAATAAAGACCAGTTTATTCAACCTGACAAATTTGTATTAAATGCATACATGTATAACACAAAAAAAGGCAATGTAATACCTACACAATCAATGCTAAACATATGTGCACTTTTATAGTACAATCATGGAATGATAAGTCCATGGGAGAAACATCCGATGACTAGCTACAAAAAGCCAAAATGACTTGAAAGCTAAAAATATTTCTCATAAGAACTACATTTGCATCATGACAAAAACTAATAACGTTTCTGAAAATGACTAGCTATTCACATGAATAAGAACATCACAGAAATTATAGCGCCATCCATCAAGAAATACTAAACATTCATGTAAACATTTGGACAATTCCTTACACAGGATATGCAAAACCACGGAATATCTTCATCTGCCATGTCTTGGTTATAGTTCGCACATCTCCAGCATGACCAGGAATCACAGTTGCATGGACATTCACACCTTACACTTGCATCTGAGTTGTCTGGCTTAATGTTCTCCTCTTCAGGCAGCACCTTGTTGCATGGTCCAACACACCGGACTGGCGCTGTGTTGTCTGTAGTCTCAGCACATGGGTCACCAACTGAATAAAGTGCATCCCAATGGCCACACTTTCTCTTCTTTCTCTCTGGTTCATCTGTTGTCTAGAATAATTTTGAATGGCATATGTAACTGTGTTCCTGCTTTATAAATTATTTCACATACAATAATAGGCTATTTATATACTTACCATGCCTTCAACTTCCCCTGGAATCAGTTGTGTGCCATCATGATTTGTGGTCGTTAAAGCCTAAAAAAGATAATGAAAGCAACATTTAATTATACTGTCAGAAATTTATAAGTACTATTTCGCTAGTTCTCATACCTCTTTGTCTTCAACTTCCACTTTGACAGTTACACTTGGGTGATGTTGACGCCGAAATAATTCTGGCACGATGTAGGCCTTGAAGAAGTTGTAGCGATGTGGTTCCATGTCTGCTTGCCACATACACTCATCAAAGTTGAGTGTAATTATTTCACAGTCTTTCACAGTGTAGATTACGAAATCACACTTTTTCAGACCTGTTACTGCCATGCAACCCTGAACCTGTTGAAGATATCCATTCTCTGTAGACTTCAGTGACAAAATGTCATTTACAATCTGTAGGTATTTGATCTTCTCGTTTCCTTTGATCATCTCATTTGCTGCAGAAATTGGACATTTAATTTCCAGTAGCCTAGGTGGACAGCATTGGCAAAGAACAACACCATCAGGACTTCCTCGGAGATACGATTTGCTGGGGTGCACAATAAGTCCAACTTCTTTTATTGTGAGGTTTGTGTGCAGATGTTTGATCTTATTGTAGTAGGCACTCCTAGCTGGACCTTCCTGGGTAATTCCCCATTTGAGACTTGCCTTGTTTGGACGAGGGGGTTCTGTCAAATATCTGTACTTGTCACCCATGCATTCTGTAACAAGTGTCTCTGGAGAAATCTTGCTTCCACCTCTCATGAAGCGACAGATGCGATCAAACTTAGTTGTTGTTAGCGATCCACTACGTTGTTGATACCAAGTAAGATTTTTGCTCTGACCATTTGTAATCTTTTCAATAACTCTTCTGTCTTTGTCTGTCATAGTGCAGTTGTCAATAAAGTTCTCAGGTGTACATTGCCATGAGATTGGTCTTTTGGAGATCGGGAGTGGTTCATTGACGAGGACCGTATCTTCACATGGGGTGAGCAAGGATGAATTATAGTCCAACCTTGAAGGCATCACTGGTACAATAGGGGGCAAAGGCTGTTGTCGACCAAAGTTCTCAGCACATAAGACACTAACAGCTGAGACATGTTGACCCATGTGTTGTGTGGCATTAAACAGATTCTGCCTTAGTCCTAACACACTGTTGAATCGGTCTGTTGGAGATGACGTATACACAGCAGATCCATATTGTTCAACGGTTCGTTGCAGAGGCTTCTTCTTTTTCATGAACTGGATGTCATTGTACTTCTTGGGTTGCTCAGTTGCAGCTGAAAACAAAAGATATAAATAAAAACACAAACCCCTCTAAAAACACAATAATTTATTTATGACATACCTTTGGGATCAGTCCAGGAACAAAGCTTTTTGGTGCATGATGGATCATCTGGCAGTCGAGTGTATCCCCGTGAAACCAAATCTGCCAGTTGAAAAAGACAGCCTCCGACATGACCGCACGACTGAAAGAGCCTAAAAAACCAGAAGTTAAAATAAATCACCACAGCAAACTAAACAACACCACATCTTGACTAACACACCTGACTTACACATATATATTACCGAATATCTTCTTCAAAGGTTGCTGAAATGATATAATATGCAACATTCTGTTTAATACAAATTAATTAAAAATATATGCAAAATACAGATTGTAATTAGTACAAATACAACTTCAAAACTTAACACAAAAGAAATTGATATTTCCATAAGTATGCAATTTCAACCTACCCTACAGTGCAGGTACAGTATGCTCCATATGGCTGTCCTGTTATCTTGTCTAAGATGATGTACATAGCCTTCACATTCTCTGCTGCACCAGATTGCGATGACAAGCACTGGGCCTCGATGGCAACAAATGTTTCAGATGTGTCGGTGTCGATCCGCATAGAATGAATGAAAGACATCATCTGGAAAGGTCTTTGGATCTTGTACCTGACCTCTTGGTCTTTGCTCAACACATTTGTGTTAACCAAATATTTCTTGACAATTGTGTCATCAGTTGGTGGAGTATGCTGCAGTTCTTTTGTCCACGTGTTCCTTTGTGACAAGAACGCTGGTGTGAGTGATGCATACTCTTCTAGCTGCTTTGAGGACAGTCCATGTGACTTTAAATGTGGAGAAAATTCAGGCAATTTCCCTTTTCCACTTGTAGAGATTCCCATTGCCAGGCACAGAAGATTGATTCTGGCATTTTTTGAAAATGAAGCGTTAACATGGTACTGTTTACAGTACTGTTTCAGTGTTTTTGCTGGCAGTGCTTTCACCTCTGTGTACGTTTTAGGGACTTTCCCTCTCATTTTCTGCTAGAATCCATACGACATTATGCACCTGCAAGAAATGAGGAAAAGATGACACATTGTGTATAGATAAATGTATGTATAATACTATATATATGTGTAACCACTAGTTGAAAATAAACGTTTAATGTGCATCAACACTGAGCAGCTGTTAACCTGCTGACATGCACTCACATGGGTTATGCCTCATGAGTCATGGGTGCAACTTACAACTTCTAAATATGTCACAAAAACACGCTGCATACGCGATTAGCATAGCATGGCATACAACCAAAACACAATAGAAAGCTCGAAAATATTACTAGGTATATTACTGCAGCTTGATATGTATAGAAAACTGTTTAACTTACCACAAATCAGTAAGAAAATCGCTCCCCCGTTGCTAGATTCAAACCGGATGTTGCCGGTTGCGCGAGGAATTGTGGGATTGTGAAAGGGGCGAATACAAGCCAAGAAGCGAAGCTACAAACTACTGCCATTTGTCAGTGAAAATGCCACATTGCGCGGCTTTTGGATGTAATTTCCAATCAAAGGGAAATAAAGAGAGTGGGGTGAGCCTCCATAGCTTTCCTAAAGAGGGAAAGTGGAGGAAAAAGTGGGGCAGCAGTGGCTCAGCAGGTCATCTAATAACCCGATGGTTGGCGGTTCGCATCACGCTCTTCCCAGATATCCTGCCGTTGTGTCCCTGGGCAAGACACTTCACCCGCATTGCCTCCAGTGCCCATAACACTGGGTATGAATGTGTAAAAATGTTTGAATGCTCGGTGGTGGCCGGAGAGGCTGTTGGTGTGGATTGGCAGCCACATTTCCGTCACTCTGTCTGTGATCACGCGTTATAACGCATGCCTGATAAAACTGACATATGTATTAATCACGCTGTGATAATAGCACAATATCGCTCAAAGCGCGCGCATGAGACAAGTCTGTGATCGCACGCTTGTGTTGACCGTTCCTGCCTTTCCTCTCCTAACCGTGGTTTTGGGACGCAGGGGAGATCTATCTTCCTCCGTGGTCAATTCCCGAGTAAATCTCACTCTTGTGGTACACAGAAGCACAGGCCATTTTGCTGAAGCGTTGGGGCTTTATTTATATACCGCACTGTTGTCAGCAACAAATTTTACCTGCTCCGGTCGACTCGCTCTTTCTACTTATCCACACCAAATCACACACACCTTTCGGGGGGGGGGGGGGCGCCTCTGCTGCGCAAATGCCATCACTCACTCAAGTCCACGCACCGAGCTGCCCCATCCAAACACATGCACCAGACACATCCCACAACACTTGATAAAGCTGACATATGTATTAATCACGCTGTGATATCGCTCAAAGCGCACCCTTGGCTCGACATGTCGAAGATCTGGCTGTCAACAGTCAGAAAAAAAAAAAGAAGTGGAGCGCTGCTTATGGACGTTCAACCCGCATTCTGAGAAAGCAACAGAGAAATTGCTTTATGTTGCTCAGAGTCCATGTTTATTAGTTCACTGCCCATCATGCTTGTAGACATTTTTTTGTGTTTGAGCATTCTATTGTAAGTAAATCAACAATATATAAGTTTCACCTTAAAATAATGCTTCCTCGAGCGCACGCTTGAGACACTCAAAGTGGAAAGACACTCGCGGAGCGGAGTGAAACTAGCGCCCCCCCCCCCCCCCCCCGAAAGGTGTGTGTGATTTGGTGCGGATAAGTAGAAAGAGCGAGTCGACCGGAGCAGGTAGAATTTGTTGCTGACAACAGTGTGGTATATAAATAAAGCCCCAACGCTTCAGCAAAACGGCCTGTGCTTCTGTGTACCACAAGAGTGAGATTTACTCGGAAATTGACCGCGGAGGAAGATACATCTCCCCTGCGTCCCAAAACCACGGTTTTGGGACGCAGGGGCAAAGGCAGGAACGGTCAACACAAGCGTGCGATCACAGACATGTCTCATGCGCGCGCTTTGAGCAATATTGTGCTATTATCACAGCGTGATTAATACATATGTCAGTTTTATCAGGCATACGCTATAGCGCATGATCAAAGACAGAGTGACGGAAATGTGGTGGCCAATCCACACCAACAGCTTCTCCGGCCACCACCGAGCATTCAAACATTTTTACACATTCATACCCAGTGTTATGGGCACTGGAGGCAATGCGGGTGAAGTGTCTTGCCCAGGGACACAACGGCAGGATATCTGGGGAGAGCGTGATGCGAACCGCCAACCATCGGGTTATTAGACAACCTGCTCTACCTGCTGAGCCGCTGCCGCCCCACTTTTTCCTCAACTTTCCCTCTTTAGGAAAGCTATGGAGGCTCACCCCGCTCTCTTTATTTCCCTTTGATTGGAAATTACATCCAAAAGCGGCGCAATGTGGCATTTTCACTGACAAATGGCAGTAGCTCGTAGCTTCGCCTCTTGGCTTGTATAAGACAGAAAAAACGGCTGCAACCATTCTACGTCACTACCCAGAATGCATTGCGACGTAAACACAAATGGCGATTTACATCATAATAAAGTTTTTTAAAAATATATAAAACTGGGAATTATTTTCAAAAAAATTAAATTATAGTTATGTTACTAACATAAAAATAAAGCATATAGAGCTAACATGCCAATATAATCAGAGTTCCTTTTAACTTCCTGTATTTGGTCCAAAAGTCTGTACCTTTCTTAAATTTGTTTTCACAATCTAAACAAACCAGACCAAAGTTCAGTATGATCTGGACCGAGAGCACCTCTTTTTGCCGGCCAAATTTCGGCTCTTTGATCCACACCATAGTTTTGGTCCAAACCAAAGTGAAAAGTCCAAAAGTCCGGACTTAACAGGTTAGGTGAGAAAGCACCCTAAAAAAGACATTTTACACTTAAGGTGGTCTCAGGTATATTGTTGAATTTTTGTCACAAAATATAAAGATTTCTGATATATAAGATTTTCCGTGGCCATCTTGCCAGCCATCTTGGATTTTGAAAAAGTCAAGAGGGTGGCAAGTGGCCATCCAGGCAAAAAATAATCTAGACACCAAGAGCTACAAGAAAAAGCAAGAAAAAATTATTGTAACACAATATTGCAAAGTGTTAGAAAAATTCCTCTTTAACCTTCAGTCAAAAACCAGGCTGGATCAGAGTTTCAGCAAATTTAATTACACTGGCCAGTGGAGAACAATACAAAAATAGTCTCAGAGCCTATTCGCGCACTATTCTGACTCAAACACACATCATTCAGTTCTTTAGGCCCTTCGTTATCTGAGAGGTGGAGAAGGAATTGTCCATCATGATTGGTCCAGTACATCTGGTCAAAACTTGGTGTACAGATTATCTCTTTCTCAAGAATCATGACATTCACTCAGTACCAGTCACACGGGAACCACATAAAATGAATGAAAACAAGATGATAACTATTGCAGCTGCATCCTTGACACTTTTCTCCCGCCCTGGAATTTCTTTTCATTAACTGCAAGCCATTTTATTCCCCGCGGGAGTTTGCCTCATTCATTCTCGTCGCTGTGTACGCCCCTCCTGACGCGGACACGCGCGAAGCTCAGCGCGTGCTCGCAGATCACATCCAACTTACGGAGCGGAACTTTCCAGACTCCCTGGTTATCGTGGTGGGCGATTTTAACCAGAGCAATCTGAGTCACGAGCTCCCCCGCTACAAACAGTGTATTAAATGTCCAACCAGAGGAAATAACACGCTAGATCACTGTTATACTTCAGTAAAGGACGCATATCACGCTGTTCCACGCGCAGCGCTGGGACTATCTGATCACGTGATGGTTCACCTCATCCCCACATACAGACAGAGACTGAAACTCACTAAACCTGTGGTGACCACCACAAAGAAATTGACCAGTGAAGCTGGAGAGAAACTGAACACATGCATGGAAATAACTGACTGGGGCATGTTTAAAAGAGCCACACATGATCTTAATGAGTACACATACACTGTGAACTCATATATCAACTTCTGTGAAGAGCACATTCTCCCATCGCGCACCAGGATAAGATATTCTAATGACAAGCCTTGGTTCACAGCTAAGCTCAGACGGATCAGGAAGGAGAAGGAAGCAGCGTTGAAAAGTGGAGACAGGGACTGCTACAGGGAGGTCAAATATCGGTTTAACAGAGAGCTGAGGAGAGCTAAATCTGTATATTCTGAGAGACTCCAGCAGCAGTTCACTGCTAATGACTCGGCTTCTGTGTGGAGAGGACTGAGGCAAATCACCAACTATCGGCCTCAGGCTTCTAAAGGTCAGGATGACAAAGCCCTTTGTCAAAGACTGTCCCAACACTATGCCCGTTTTGACACCTCGTTAGCTGTGTCCAACTCACCCACTCCACCCAGCTCCTCTGCCTCCTCAGCCCCTAATTCATCAAGAGCGGTCCCCCCCTCCTCCTCCTCCTCCTCCCCCCCTCCCCTTGTCATCAGTGAGCAGGACGTGCACAGACAGTTCTCCAGACTGAACCCGCGCAAGGCCCCCGGGCCGGACGGTGTGTCTCCCTCCACCCTAAGACACTGTGCGAAAGAGCTGGCTCCTGTCTTCACAGACATTTTTAACACCTCCCTTAAGCAATGTCACGTGCCGACCTGCCTCAAATCCTCCACCATCATCCCTGTCCCCAAGAAGCCACGGATTACTGGACTTAACGACTACAGACCTGTAGCGCTCACCTCTGTAGTCATGAAGTCCTTTGAGCGCCTGGTCCTGTCTCACCTCAAGTCCATCACCACACCCCTCCTAGACCCGCTGCAGTTTGCCTACCGTGCTAACAGGTCTGTGGACGACG
Source organism: Pholidichthys leucotaenia (assembly GCA_020510985.1). NCBI lineage: Eukaryota > Metazoa > Chordata > Actinopteri > Cichliformes > Pholidichthyidae > Pholidichthys > Pholidichthys leucotaenia. The sequence goes on along the minus strand of CM035839.1, from coordinate 75,062,642 downwards.
CAGTCAACCTGGCCCTCCACTCCATCCTGCAGCACCTGGACTCCCCGGGAACCTACGCCAGGATTCTGTTTGTGGACTTCAGCTCCGCATTCAACACCATCCGCCCCGATCTGCTCCAGGACAAGCTGTCCCTGCTCAACGTGCCTGACTCCCTCTGCAGGTGGATCACCGACTTCCTGACGGACCGGAGACAGCATGTGCGGCTGGGGAAGTCTGTCTCAGACTCTGTTAGCATCAGCATTGGATCACCCCAGGGCTGTGTACTTTCCCCCCTACTCTTCTCCCTTTATACCAACTCCTGCACCTCCTCCCACCAGTCTGTTAAGCTGATTAAGTTTGCGGACGACACCACCCTCATCGGGCTCATCTCCAACGGCGACGAGTCCGCCTACAGGGAAGAGGTGGCCCAGCTGGTGTCCTGGTGCAGCCACAACAACCTGCAGCTGAATGCTCTGAAGACAGCGGAGATGATTGTGGACTTCAGGAAAGTCACATCCCCCCTGCACCCCCTCACCATCACAGGCTCTCCCATCACCTTTGCAGATTCCTTCCGCTTCTTGGGCACCACCATCACCCGAGACCTCAAATGGGAGCCAACCATCAGCTCCCTCATCAAAAAGGCCCAGCAGAGGATGTTCTTTCTGCGGCAGCTGAGGAAGCTCAAGCTACCCACCAAGATGTTAGTGCAGTTCTACACGGCCATCATCGAGTCCATCCTCACCTCCTCCATAACTGTGTGGTACGCAGGAGCCACTGCCAGGGACAGACTAAGGCTGCAGCGCGTCGTGCGCACTGCTGAGAAGGTGATAGGCTGCAAGCTCCCATCTCTCCAGGACCTGTACATCTCCAGGACCCGGAGGCATGCTGGCCGGATCATAGCCGATCCTTCACACCCTGGTCACGTGCTGTTTGCCCCCCTCCCCTCAGGTAGAAGGCTTCGGTCCATTCGGACTAAAACCTCCCGGCACATGAACAGCTTTTTCCCCTCTGCCATCAGACTGCTGAACACTAAGTGACTTTTGACTCTCGTGCACTATGTACAGCAGCTCAACCAGACTCATGTCATTCATCACTGTTTTTCTGTTGCATTATTGACTGCACTATGTGGTACTTCACATTATCTGCTACATGCTAATTTTTTAAAACTGCCTTGACTAGTACTACTCATTATTACTAGTATTATTATTATTATTACTTATTATTACTTATTTTTCTACACTTATTGCACGTTTCTAGTCCTTTAGTTTTTTAGTTTATCCCTTTTTCTCATTATGTTTTTAATGTTGCAGCATGGCACCGAGACAAATTCCTAGTTTGTGTATCACATGAACAATGGCAATAAACCTGATTCTGATTCTGATTCTGATTCTGACTTTTACACAGACTCTGAGACAAAGAAAAAGACAAATATAAAGTAAAAATGAAACTTTTCTATCACAAGGTTTGACAAAATATAGGGTTTCTGCTACCAGAATATTGGCATTATTTGGCAGTATGCATCTGGGCTAAAATCTTTATAAGCTATACTAGCATTTGTATAAATTCCATCTTTCTCATCAAAATTTTACAAGAATGTTATTAGAGCAAAACAAAGTATGCAGCTGAAGCATCATAGTGCAATTTTGTCAGAAGTATTTTTCGAAAAGTCTCCTTTGAGAGCAGCTTTTGATACAATTATTGGACTCAAAATTTCAGGTGAAAACTATTATTTCACCATGGAAACTTAAAAAGTCTTAATAAGTAGGAGTGAAAGCAGTGAAAAAAGTATTACGTGATTATCAAAGAGACCACAGATGTTCCCAGGCCAGCTGGGAGACGTAGTCTCTCCAGCGTGTCCTTGGTCCTTGGTCTGCTCTCTTAAGAGCCGGAGCAGGTGGCCAGGAAGAGGGAAGTCTGGGCTTCTCTGCTTGAGCTGCTGCCTCTGTGACCCGGACCTCCTGAAAAGCAGTAGAAAATGGATGGATGGACCATAGTTCTCCTTAGGCTTTGTATATTTTTCTTTCTTTGTTTCTTTCTAGATAGCCAACATTAACAGGTTCACTGTATGTAAAACAGAAGGGCCCCAGGAGGTGAAAAATAACTGTCTCTTGAGAATAAGATTACTGTTATGTCACTGTATTTGTCAGCATCAGGAAGACATTATTGACTGTTGTCAGGGACTGTCAAACTACTGTACATGAAAAAGGCACACAAAAAAATTTCACATGCAAATCTTGCCATTTTCTGGTCATGTGGTGTCACAGCACCCTACAATATTGTTCACTGATTATGTCACACTACATGACTGCTTGTTGTGCCATACGTACATTCATAACACTGGTCAACACCAAATTTATTGTCTCAGTTTTTTTTTAGCTGATTTAAGACAATGTTGATGTGCTGAATCCAAAAATCACATTGGTTTTACTCACTCAGGTCAACTTTTTGAATTATGGCCACATGTTGTTTTATACGTTTTTGTTTACATGTACAGGTATTTTCACTTTATATAATGCAAAATTCTTTTTTATGTCTTGAAATTCTCTGAATTTTGAACAATGATGATGTAACATTCAATTTACATGTACTTACCTTTATATAAAGGTAAGTACATGCACAGTACTAAGTAAGTACTAAGTAAGTACAGGTTTTTACTTAGCACCTGATCAAGAGAAACGGATGTCATTTTCGGATTCAGCGGTGCAAAATTGTCTTAAATCAGTTGAAAAAACAGACAACTTACAAAAAAATTATTTTTGTAACCCTGTGTAATCAGGTCTGATGCCATACAATGGTCATAACCCATGCAGACGGAGTCGAGGCATGGGTTGATTGGTAGCCTGAGTCTGCATCCATCTGAGTATCCGTGCGCTAACTCAAGAGGAAATTATGCTAGGGTGACCAAACTTGGCACACAGCTTGACTACGGGAGTACCAGGTTTGGCTATGGTTTTAGAATCAAAAGGTCAATGTCACAGGATCATAAAAGGTCAAAATCAGTTTTGGCTTATAGTCACTTTACTATGAGAGACAGGACTACCAAATTTTAACACAGCTAGAACTGGGTCTGAGACATCTCTTGAATGTCCAGTGACTTTGAACTTGCATTTGACCTTGAAGATTGGTAAGGTCTGAAAATAGATCATGGCATCCCATGGGAATTGAAGCACAAAGTCAACCAGGGATTTTTCCCTACTCTATGACATTCCAACAAGGAGAGGGCTGTAAGGTGTGGGCCTGCATCTCTGTTGACTGCAATTCAAGTTATCTAGATGAAATATTGGAAAACTAGAAAAGCACTCGGAGAGCGCAGACCTCCGCCAAGCGCCACAGTTCCCCCCATACAGTGTTTGTGTGTATGTTTTCAGATTCCTTGACCATGAAAACATATGACTAGCAATTGGATTCACAATGATAGGATTAGTGGTTCAATAGTTATTCACAAGTAGTTATTCACAAAAATCGCATTTTCCGTAATGGCGGTTTTCACCACAGTTCCCCCCCATACAGTGTTTGTGTGTACGTTTTCAGATTCCTTGACCATGAAAACATATGACTAGCAATTGGATTCACAATGATAGGATTAGTGGTTCAGTAGTTATTCACGAAAATGACATTTTCCGTAATGGCGGTTTTCTTCTGGACGGTGATCCGGATCACCACCAAAATGTAATCATCTGTAGGATACCCCATTTCTGACAATCTTTGAAAATTTCATGAAAATCCGTCCATAACTTTTTGAGTTATCTTGCTAACAAACAAACAGACAAACCAACGCCTATGATCACATAACCTCCTTGGCGGAGGTAATCAAATGCCACAACTATAATACCAAGAAGATTCAAGGAGTCCTGGAACTTCTACCAATATTCCTTCAATGTTTCTTTATATGTCACTCTTAATAATGAGGTTTATATTACTGTACTCACAAAAAGTTAGGGATATTTGACTTTCGGGTGAAATTTCAGGATGCACCTAAAATGCACTATTGTGGTGCAGATATGTATATGTATATGTATATGATATGTTTCACGGGCTCACATGTATATGACTGTTCATATGCTCTCATGTATATTCCTGTGTGCTTATTTTGGCTTCACGTCTGAAGAGGAACAAAAGGTCTGGACCTCCTAGGGATATGAGGAGGATGTGAGATTTGGCCTTTTGATACGCAAAGAGATGGACATGAAGGATTTCCTGACCACCGAGGTTTGGGTGAAAGAGATAGGAACTGCAGGGGGGATACATTGTGTTTGAGATTTAAAGACAATGGGATTTTGTGCTTTGATGTCAGGGGTTTAAGACTGGCAGATGTTCGGGGTTCTGCCTCTTTCTGTTTTTGAATGTTGGAGAGTGTGTTGTGAAATAAAATGGAACTTGAGAAATAACTCAGCCTCATCCTTTCCACACAATCTCCACACTGGTGACCTTAAGACGTATTATGGCCGGTGACGATTCTCCTGCACCGGACTCATCAGGAGCCAGCCAGGCTAATGCAGCTACCACAGTCCAGCTACCGGATTTCTGGCAGAATAGCCCGCGCTCCTGGTTTAACGCAGTCGAGGCACAGTTCCATCTCCAGAAGGTTTCGGCAGACGCCACGAAATTCTACCATGTGGTTGCAAAGCTGGACAGCCACACAGCCCAGCGAGTAGAGAGCCTAATTAACCACCCACCAGACGACGACAAGTACGGCACATTAAAGGCTGCTCTCATCCGTTTTTTCACCCCCTCGCTGGGAGAGCGAGCAGAGAAGCTCCTGGCGTGGACTGAGTGCGAGGTCGACAGACCTGCAGACCTGATGGCGAAGATGCTGAGTTTGAGAGACTCCGAAGATGATGGTTTTATCTTCACCCACCTTTTACTCAGGACACTACCGTCAGCGGTGAGAGTTACCCTGGCCAGTTCACGGCTGCTGGCCCACCGGGACTACCACGAGCTGGGCCAGGAGGCGCAGCGACTCGTCGACGCCCATAGACGACACATGGCCACGACTGCGGCAGCGGAGCTGGGCGCAACATCTGGAGATGGCAGGGGGCCAGAGGCTGCAGCGCCAGACTCACCGACGACAGCAGCTGCGGGGGCCAGGAGACACGGAGTGGACGACGTCCTTTGCTTTTAGCATCGCCGTTTCGCCGAGAGGGCATGCAAGTGCATTCCACCGTGCCAGTTCAAGCGCTCGGGAAACGCCAAGACCGGGAGTCGGTAGCAGCTGCGGCTCTCGGTGAAGAGAACAAGCTGCTCTACCTGAGGGACGCGCGATCGGGGAGGCACTTCCTTGTGGACACAGGTTCCCAGCTGAGTTTCATCACACCTTCCTACGCTGACCAGCTGGCGCCTTCCAGTGGCCCTGTGGCATCAGCAGCGAACGGCTTGGCGATTAAGACCTTCGGGGAGAAGACCCTGTCTCTGTCTTTACACGGCCGCACATTCGAGTGGACTTTCGTCATAGCGGCAGTCAATTTCAACATGTTAGGTGCTGATTTTTTGTGCTCACATGGTTTGTTGGTCGATCTTGCTAACAGACGCCTGGTTAATGCACTCTCTTTTTCTTCTATTCCCTGTACAGCGCGAGTGACTCCGCCAACAGCACAAGCCAACGTCACAGCTGCAGGTGGTAAGTTCCACACACTCCTCAGTTTCCAGCACTCACGGTGCCAACGTTTTCGGCAACCATGGCTAAACACGGGGTGGAGCATTTTATTACTACCACTGGACCGCCCGTTTTTGCAAAAGCTCGGCGCTTGGATTCAGCTAAACTGGCCATAGCGCGTGAGGAATTCGCCAACCTATAAAAACTGGGCATCATCAGACGTTCAAATAGCCCTTGGGCTTCACCGCTTCACATGGTCCCTAAAACTGATGGCTCATGGCGGCCGTGCGGTGATTTTCGCAGGCTGAACAATGCTACAGCACACGACCGCTACCCAATCCCACATATCCAGGATTTTTCAGTTCATTTGGCGGGGACGCGCGTTTTTTCTAAGATAGACTTAGTGCGCGGTTATCATCAGGTCCCAGTATGCGCTGAGGACATACCCAAAACAGCGGTAATAACTCCTTTCGGGCTTTTTGAGTTTTTGCACATGCCGTTTGGGCTTAAAGGCGCAGCGCAGACTTTCCAACGCATGATGGACGCGGTGTTGCACGATCTTCCTTTCGTGTTCGTCTACCTGGACGACATTTTAGTAGCCAGTGCGTCCGAGGACGAACACGAAAACCACCTCACGGCAGTTTTCCGGAGGTTGGCAGAGCACGGGCTAATAATCAACCCAGCGGAGTGTCAGTTCGGGGTGGCGCAGATTGATTTTTTGGGGCATCGCTTCTCTCCCGAAGGTGCAGTTCCTCTGCCTGACAAGGTGCGTGGGGTGGCAAATTTTCCCCAGCCACAAACGGTCAAAGCGTTACAGGAATTTTTGGGAATGGTGAATTTTTATAACCGTTTCCTTCCCCGCGCAGCGCAGCTCATGCAACCATTGTATGCTGCGCTTAAAAAACAAAAACCCGCAAATAAAATCGAATGGTCCCCCGAGCGTGAGCGCGCATTCTCTGAAGTCAAAACAGCCTTGGCAAAAGCTGCGTTGTTAGCACACCCAGTCCCAACGGCCCGCATGGCGCTCACTACTGACGCATCAGAGGTGGCCATAGGGGCGGTTGTCGAACAGTATGTGGCTGGAGCCTGGCAGCCGCTCGCGTTTTTCAGCAGGACTTTGCGCGATAGTGAGCGGAAATACAGCGCATTCGACAGGGAGTTGTTAGCCCTCCATTTGGCTATTCGCCACTTCCAGTTTTGGCTGGAGGGACGCCGTTTCACCGCGTTCGTTGACCACAAGCCGCTGACTTTTGCGATGGCCAAGATTTCAGAACCTTGGTCGGGCCAGCGGCAGAGACAGCTGACCGCAATTTCGGAGTTCACTACCGATACCCAGCATGTAGTGGGCAAACTTAATGTAGTGGTAGACTGCCTCTCGCGTGCCGTGGCTGCTCCATCCCGAGTAGAGGTAGATTTCGCAACTGTTGCCGCGGACCCGGGTAGCGACGCGGAAGCGCGCGCGGCCCCAGTCCGCGTAGGGATAGATTACGCAGCCATGGCCGCGGAGCAGGGTGGCGACGCAGACGTGCGCGCGCTCCAGTCTGGACCCACAGGGTTAAGGCTGGAGGACAGGGTGCTGCAAGACGGTATGCCCCCCCTAATCTGCGATGTTTCCACCGGGCGACCCCATCCGGTGGTTCCGGCCTTGTGGCGCCGCCGCGTTTTTGACTCAGTTCATTCTTTGGCGCACCCGGGGGTGCGCGCTTCGATCAAAATGGTGGGGGAGAAATTTGTATGGCCGGGCCTGCGTAAGCAGGTTAGAGAGTGGGCGTCAGCCTGCATGGCTTGCCAGCGGTCCAAAGTGCATAGACACACGAGAGCTCCTTTGGAGCCGTTTCATATTCCAGCTAAAAGGTTTGATCATGTCCACGTGGACCTCGTAGGCCCCCTACCGCCCTCGCAGGGCTGCACACATCTTCTGACAATGGTCGACCGCACCACGCGCTGGCCGGAAGTGGTTCCCCTGTCATCAACTACAGCCGAGGAGGTGGCACGCACTTTTTTAACTGCTTGGGTAGCGCGTTTTGGAGTTCCGTCGGATATTACGTCTGACAGAGGCCCACAATTTGTTTCCGAACTTTGGTCAGCGATGGCCCACAGCCTGGGGGCAACGATCCACCGCACGACCACGTATCACCCGCAGGCTAACGGGTTATGCGAACGTTTTCACAGGTCGCTGAAGGCGGCTCTCAGAGCGTCGCTTACGGATGCAAATTGGGTTGACAAACTACCATGGGTTTTATTGGGGTTGCGTTCTGCACCTAAAGAGGATTTAGATGCCTCCCCAGCGGAGCTAGTGTTCGCACAGCCACTTCGGCTGCCTGGGGAATTTCTCCCTGACAACCCAGTGCCAGAGTTCTCCTCGGCTCAGCGTTTGCAGAATAGCATGGGCCCGAGTGTCCTACCAGGCCCCGTTCACCACAGTTTTCCGCGTGTTTTTGTGCCCAAAGCTTTAAAAAATGCGGAGTTTGTTTTTGTCAGGCATGATGCCCACCGCACAGCTCTGCGACCGCCATACGATGGACCATTTAGGGTGCTGGAAACAGGTGATAAGCATTTTTTGCTAGATTTGGGGGGCAGAAAGGAGGTGATTGGCATAGACAGACTCAAACCTGCTTTTGTGATGGCTGACGAAACTGTGCAGTTAGCGAGAGCCCCGCGACGGGGTAGACCCCCTAGGGAGCATTCCCCAGTACACCCACAGAGATTGACTAACAGTTTTAATCCCCAGACAGCAGCTCCACAGCAGGAGGACGCCGCGGAAGAGATTAAGCCCGCCTGCAGCAGATACGGCAGACGGTTGAGACCAAGACAGCATGTGGACTGATGTGTGGTGATATTATTATGACATGCAATCTGTGTTTGGTTGTTCCCTCTTAGACGTTTGGGGGGGGGGGGGGGGTTATATGTGGTGCACATATGTAGTTTCACGGGCTCACATGTATATGACTGTTCATATGCTCTCATGTATATTCCTGTGTGCTTATTTTGGCTTCACGTCTGAAGAGGAACAAAAGGTCTGGACCTCCTAGGGATATGAGGAGGATGTGAGATTTGGCCTTTTGATACGCAAAGAGATGGACATGAAGGATTTCCTGACCACCGAGGTTTGGGTGAAAGAGATAGGAACTGCAGGGGGGATGCATTGTGTTTGAGATTTAAAGACAATGGGAATTTGTGCTTTGATGTCAGGGGTTTAAGACTGGCAGATGTTGGGGGTTCTGCCTCTTTCTGTTTTTGAATGTTGGAGAGTGTGTTGTGAAATAAAATGGAACTTGAGAAATAACTCAGCCTCATCCTTTCCACACAATCTCCACACTATAACCTTTACAGGTGAACTTAATTTGACCTTCTCGAACCTTATGAATGCACATTTCCAACTGTTCAATGTTTCAGTATTTTTTGCGTAACTTGCTGTTCTTTGACAAGGTGCTTATCAGCAAAATTCACAACAGGTGTTTGATCCATGAATTGACCAATAAATTTTCTGGTTCAGTTAGAATTGCTATTTAAACAGTCCTCTTCATCATGCTGTTCAGATTTTGACATCATGAGACCAAGACGATACCTCACAATTGATCAACAGTACCTCGCCATTGCGAGGCTTCAAACAGGAAGTTGTCAGAGGGAAGTGGCCACTGAGCTTAGAGTGTCACAGAGTGTCATCAGCAGGTTGCAACAGAGGTACAGAGAGACTGGAAGAGTCACAGAACGGCATAGAAGTCGACGTCCTTTGGCCACATCCCACACTGATGACCACTTCATTGTGAATTGTGAATTCCGATATACAAGACAGGTGACAGAGGGGAATTTTCAAACTATAGACCAATTTCACTATTGCCGCAATTTTCCAAGGTACTTGAAAAAATATTCTGTGAGAGAATTGACAACTTCATAATGAAGAATAATTTATTGTGTGAGCAGCAATATGGGTTCAGCTACAAGGGGACAACTGCATTTGCTCTAATGGAATTTATAGAAAAAATATCAACTGCCGTTGAAAATAAAGAGTATTCAGTTGGGGTATTCCTGGATCTTAAAAAAGCATTTGATACAGTGGATCATAATTTATTATTAAAGAAACTTCAAAATTATAGTATTGGAGGGTAGCACTGTCCTGGTTATGTAGTTACTTAAAGAACAGATATCAGTATGTACGTATGTGTTGGTAGCAAAAACTCACAGTTACTGAAGGTTACTTGTGGAGTCCCACAGGGTTCAGTTTTGGGGCCATTGTTATTCAATATGTATATAAATGATATATGTAAAGTTTCGGAAAAAATGGATTTAATATTGTTTGCCGATGACACTAATTTATTATGCAGTGGAAGCAATTTGGAACAACTTTCGGATACACACGGAAAGGAATTAGGAAAGCTTAAACTGTGGTTTGATTCAAACAAATTAATGCTCAATTTAAGTAAGACAAAATTTATAGTTTTTAACAACCATCACAACAACTTGGTATCTAAACTCAGTGTAAATGGTGTAGAGATTGAAAGGGTATCCAAAACTAAATTTCTTGGAGTAATAATTGATAATAAACTGTGTTGGAAGTCACATATTAATTATATTAAAGGTAAGATATCTAAATCAATTGCAATACTACACAGAGTGAAATATTTGCTGAATCAACCCACACTATATACCTTGTATCATTCATTAATACTCCAATATATAACATTTTGTACTGAAGTATGGGGTAATACATATAAAGCAAACATATATCCAATCTTTATGCTTCAGAAGAGAGCTATTAGAATAATAAAAAAGTTGCTTACAGGGAACCAACAAACCCACTTTTTCTTAAATTAAAAGCTCTCAAGCTAAAAGATCTGGTTGACTTTAAAACTGCAGTAATAATGTTTAAAGTGAAGAATCTATCACTGCCCGCCAATATCCAAAAGTTGTTCCAAATAAGAGAGAAACAATATCATTTCAGAGGACCATGTATATTTCAAAAACCTTCAGTGAGAACTACCACCAAGCAACACTGTGTCTCAGTGCAAGGAGTTAGACTGTGGAACCCTTTTGGACCTGAATTAAAATCATGTACAACACTTGGACAATTTTAACAAAAACTAAAGGAAGAAATACTCCAAACATATATACAAGATGACATGTAAAATCACATTAAGGATTATCATATTCAGTCTGTGTTGTGTTGTTGCTTAGATTTTTGGTCACATTTTGTCTTAGCTATGTTCTGAATTGTAATCGCTCTTGTTTTGTTTTTCTTTGAATTCTTGGATGGAATATGGGTGGGCAATATAAGCTGCAGCTTCAGCCATCACCCATTTCGGATAACTTATGTTGAACTGTATAATCAGAGGAGTTATTGTTTAATCTGACCTTGTAAGATTTTTTTCTTTCCCCTTTGTTATATTATTCTGTTCCTTTCTTTTAATCTTTACTTTTAATCTATCCGAAATAAAGATTCATTCATTCATTCATTCAAAAACACTGCGGAACTGGATGATGAATGCCACTGAACTCCAGGCACATTTAAGGGAGGTGAGAGGCATCCAAGTGTCACGTCAGACCATTCAACACTGTTTACATCAGTGTGGTCTGCATGCCAGATGACCTGCAAGGGTACCTGACCACACCACCAGGCACAGGCGTCATCATCTTGCATGGGCCAGGGAGCATTTATGCTGGAGAAGGGGCCAGTGGGCCTCAGTGCTGTTCTCTGATCAAAGTCGATTCATGTTGAGCAGAAATGATGGCCGCCAACTATGTTGGAGACTTTAAGGAGAGCGCTATACATCAGCCACTATTGTCACCAGACGAGCCTTTGGTGCTGGTGGTGTTACAGTCTGGGCAGGTGTGTCTAGTCAATACAAAACTGCCCTACACCTTGTGAATGGTACAGTGACAAGTCAATACTACCTGAATGACATCATTAATCCAGTCATTGTGCCCCTGCATGAACGATACAGGCCTAATTTCATCTTCATGGACGACAATGCTCCAGCTCTTCTAGGTCACATCATTAGGGAACAGCTGCTGGAGGCTGGGGTACCTCACAGGGAGTGGCCTGCACTTTCTCCAGACCTGAATCCCATAGAAAACCTATGGGATCAGCTGGGTCACCATGTAGAAGCTTGTAATCCTGCACCCCACAACCTCAATGACCTGAGGGCCAACCTTCAAAAAGAGTGAAATGCCATGCCTCAACAGACAATAAGTCGACTTCTGAGCAGCATGAGATGTCATTGTCAAGCTGCAACTGATGCACAAGGGCACATGACAAGTTATTGAGACATTGACATTTTTGTTGTGGTATACCCACCACTGTTGTTGGCTTTTCTTTCAATAAATTGTTTGAGAAGAGGAAATCACCATTACATGCTTCTATTTAAATGCCCTACTTTCGTGATATAATATCACTGTAGTGGGAACTTTTTACATTTTCCATAAATTTCACCCAAAAGCCAAATATGGTTAATTGGAGTCTCTAAAAGTGGCCCTAGGTGTGAATGTGTGTGTGAATGGTAAAGGGATAGCGCCGTACTATGGCTGCTTCATCCGTCCAGGTGGATGCCCTCAATTTCCCCTCTGGGGATCAATAAAGAATACAAAATCAAAAAAAAAAAAAAAATCAAAAATATCCTTAACTTTTTGTGGGTAGTGTATATTGGTAATTACTTCTTTTCTTTTGTTTTTATTTCACTAACATTTCAACCCAAAACACCCACACATTTACAGAAAGTAACCCGGATAAAATGTAGGAATATAGTATAATATCCTGTAATATGGCACTACTGAAAATGTGGGTCATTTTCTTGTATTCAGGCACTCCAGCACAATTTCCACAGATTGCTGGCTGGAAAGCCGTTGGAAAGCTACTGAAAGGAAGTGTAACCCTAACTCTGGAATAGAGAAAGTGCCCTCTATGATTAACAATTCACAATGGAAGCCTTATTCACACAGGTATGGTCTCGTATTACAGATATGCTACAATCCTAATTTACATACCCCCTTCCCAGAAGAGTGGGCTTGTGTCTGTATGTTTTCTGTTATCAGCGTCAGTACTGTGGAGAGCTGGCAGGTATAACAGGTATAAAAGTTGGAACAGACAGCCAGAAGTAAAAAGAAAACACACCATGAAGACCACAATGAAGACGTGGGAGATGCTTGTCCATTCTGTCTGTTTGACCCTCATGTTACTGCCGGGCAGCATGAAGGTAAAGGAGAGTTTCTATTGTTAAGAAAATGACCAAAATTGTGGCAGGTTCACAAGACTATGAAGGGCCAGAGAGGAAAAATCAGTTCAGTGCTGCTATGGCTGATTTTTCTGGATTTTGGGGGAAAAAAAAATAAAACAATGCAGTAGCCATTTGTTTTCCTAGCTTAAGTGTGGGCTCATTCAAATCAGAGGTAAATGACATATTTAAATGCATCTCAGTCAAGGCAAATGGTTTTAAATAAACAAAAATGTTCTGTTTGTACTGCATTGTAAATCTTAATTAAGATTAATTCAGTAAATGTTTAACAGCATTTAATTTGATCTCATTGTCTCAGATGAGCAAGTATTAAATTGTAAAATTCAAATTTACATTTTTGGAAATCACTTTAATGGGTTCTCAAAAGTTTTACTTTTGTCTCTTGATTTGTTCAGTATGCAAGTCTTTTGATAATGGAAATAAATGTTATTACTTTAAAATTAGTCTTTTAAGAATTAATCTCCTTAAGTTGATTTTTTTGGTGGTAAAATATAAGAATTGTAAACATTTAGAGATGCTGGACATTGTAATTGTGTGAGCCAATTTTTTTTATTTTTTTTGCCAACAACTCTGAAATTGCTGTTCAACACTGCACTTTTGTTGCAAAAGTTTTCTGAAAGGATTTATTTGACCCACTTTCTTTTCTCAACCTATATTAATCTTTTGCTGGAGGGAACCAGTGGGTGTGATAACCTGACAGGCCTGAAACAAAGCAGACATCAGGAATTAGAGAGGAGCCATATAACAAAGAGTACAAAGGGGAATCAAGATGCAGTTTTAAGCAGTCAGGGGACAATGGCATCCAGACAACCTTACCAACAAGGGAGGTATGCAAAGTACAGTTAACGTCTTCATGCCTTGGGCTGTGCAGGAGCAACAGATGCTTGGCCTTTTCATGGTTATACCAACAAAGGGTTTGTAACTAAAACAGAAATTCACCTCACTGTCTGAAGGCTTCATGTGTGGGGGAACAAAAGCATGATATAAATAGAAAATTCAAATATGGCATATATAAAAAAATAAATAAATAAATATTGTTTTTAAGTTTCTCCAACTTAGATGCTTCATCAGATCAAGCCAAAAAACCTTTACTTAAAAAACCCTTAAAAACTAACCTGGAAAAGATTATCTCAATGGACAGCTTAAGCAAAGGAGTTATAAGAGAACATATATCACACCATTTAGACTGAATAAATATAACAGTGATATTACCGATGTATGTACAAAATGTTTGAAGGAACGGGGGACATTAGTTCACTGTATGTGGCAATGCAGTAAAATTAGGACTTTCTTGGGGGAAGTTAAAAAAAAAAACAATAGAAAAAATGATTACTAAAGATATTTCAATGGACCCAGCTCTTTTTATTCTAGGGCTATACCCAAAAGGTCACAAATGTACAAAGTGTGAACAAACATTGATAGATATGTGTCTCCTACATGTCAAAAAATCAAATGCAATGTTTTGGAAAAAGACTACTGTTCCAAGTGTGACTTACTGGCTGAGGCAAATGCTAGTAACATTTCCTTTAGAAAAAATAACATATATTAGAAGAGATTTCCAGTTTCCAGACTTCTTAATGTTTGTGATATGCTTTGGTCAAAATGTCTCAGGATGTGGAGAGTGTAAATAACGAGACTGATTTATGCAGCAGACGATTTTATTCACTCTCACATCAGTCATACACAGAAAAAGCATGTCACAATACACCATGGGTTCTCCTTTTATACCAACCGCCCATCTCACATCTGCATGACATCTCATATCACAATACATTCATCCCTTCTCCCCCCAGCTCTTTCTTCCTGCTACCTCACCATAATCTCCATAGCTATTGTCTTTCTCTGTTTACCCTCTGCATCCAGTATGAGATGATTAACCCACCAGCCCCCCCCCCCCCCCCCCCCCCCCAGAATCTCAGACAGAGTTTCAGACCTCACGTCCTTTTGGCTTCAGTCTCCTCCCATATCTGCTGTAACGGGGGTTTACCGAATCCACGGCGCTGCTCTGCCAGCGGGGGGCTCCTGGGGGTGTGTCTGTTTGCGGGTGAACCATGGCGAGGGGGGGGGGAAACCTTCGACTTGCCCGTGTGGCTGCTCTGATGAATCGTTTACCTGGGGAGTTCTCAGTGGGGGTCTTCCACGCCGAGGGGCCTGAGCCAACATCACTTGCTCGTCCGCCACCACAAAGGCGGGCTTAAGTCTGTCTATGCATATTTTCTCCCAACGACCCCCCAAGTCTAACAAAAAATGTTTGTCCCGTTTCCAGCACTCTGAACGGGCCATCGTTGGGTGGGCGCAATGGAGGGCGGTGGGCATCGTGCCTGACAAACACGAACGACGCGTTCTTCAAAGTTTTTGGCACAAAAGCACGTGGAAAACAGTGGTGGGCCGGGCCCGGCAGTGTGCCTGTGTCTGCGCTATGCTGCAAACGCTGAGATGGGCAGTTGTCCGGCGCGGGATTATCTGGCAAAAGTTCCCCGGGCAGCTGCAGTGGCTGAGAAAAAACAAGCTCCGCCGGGGAAGCCTCCAAATCCTCTTTTGGTGTGGAACGCAACCCCAATAAAACCCACGGCAACAGGTCTACCCAATTTGTATCTGTCAGCGAAGCCCTGAGCGCTGCTTTCAGTGACCTATGAAAACGCTCGCGTAACCCATTGGCCTGTGGGTTGTACGTGGTTGTGCGATGAATTGCGACACCCAGGCTACGGGCCATCGCGGGCCAGAGGTCGGAAACAAACTGAGGGCCCCTATCGGATGTGATGTCCAACGGGATTCCAAAACGTGCCACCCATGTCGTCAAAAAAGCACGCGCCACGGCCGCGGACGTGGTTGCCGCCAGCGAGACTGCTTCTGGCCAGCGTGTGGTGCAGTCCACCACTGTCAGAAGGTACGTGCACCCCTGCGATGGCAGGAGGGGGCCCACGAGGTCCACGTGAACATGGTCGAACCTCTTAGCCGGTATACGAAACAGCTCCAAAGGAGCCTTCATGTGTCTGTGTACTTTGGCTCGTTGGCACGCTACGCAGGCTGCAGCCCACTCTTTCACTTGTTTGCGCAGGCCTGGCCACACAAACTTCGCTCCCACCATTTTGACTGACGCGTGCACCCCTGGGTGCGCCAGAGCGTGAACTGACTCAAACACGCGGCGGTGCCAAGCGACTGGGACCACTGGGCGTGGGCATCTCATGTAGACGTCGCAGATTAGGGGGGGCTTGCCGTCTTGCAGTACTCTGCTCTCCAGCCTTAACCCTGTTGGTCCAGAGTGGAGCGCGCACACGTCCGTATCGCCAATCTGCTCTGCGGCCATGGATGTATAATCTATCCCCATGCAGACCGGGGCCACTACTGCGCGCGAGAGGCAGTCCGCTACCACATTCAGTTTACCCAACACATGCTGAATATTGGTCGTAAACTCTGAGATCGTGGCCAGCTGTCTCTGCTGCCGGCCCGACCATGGTTCCGAAACCTTGGCTATCGCGAACGTTAGCGGCTTGTGGTCCACGAACGCAGTTAAGCTGCACCCTTCCAGCCAGAACTGGAAGTGGTGTATGGCCAGGTGGAGAGGCAGCAACTCTCTCTCGAACGCGTTGTATTTACGCTCACTGTCGCGCAAAGCCCTGCTGAAAAAAGCGAGTGGCTGCCACAAACCGGCGACACGTTGCTCCACGACGGCCCCTATGGCCATGTCCGAGGCGTCGGTAGTGAGCGCTATCCGGGCCGCCGGGTACGGGTGCACCAACAGTGCAGCGTTTGCCAGGGCTGTTTTAACCTCAGAGAATGCCTGCTCTCGCTCCGGAGTCCATTCGACTCTGTCCGCGGGTTTCCATTTCTTGAGCGTGGCGTACCAATGACTGCATGAGTTGAGCTGCGTGGGGGAGGAACCGATTATAAAAGTTAACCATCCCCAAAAATTCTTGCAGCGCCCTGACCGTCTGAGGCTGGGGAAAATTCGCCACAGCGCGCACTTTGTCGGGCAAGGGTGTTGCTCCCTCCGGTGAGACGTGGTGCCCCAAAAATCAATCCCCATCACGCCGAACTGGCATTTCGCCGGGTTGATTATTAACCCATGCTCTTCCAACCTCCGGAAACAACAGAAAAAGCATGATCTTTGTCGAAGTGTCACTTTAAGTCAAAGCAATGAGATGCCTCATACCTGTGACATGTTTTGACTGTCATCTGCAGTCTTCTTCAGACAACATTGTGTGATGTCCATGACGTGTCACATCAGCAGTTTTATCCTTTTCATAGGCATGACCGACCTGACTGATCTGACAGATCTGCCAGGTCGGTCACCCCCCCCCCCCGATGGTCTCTGGAGGAGAGAGTCCCAGGTGTGCGAGAGCATGAAGGCTCCATCGTCTTGGTTCATGGTGTTGTGGGCTCACTTCCTGATTTCAATTGCTTCTTTGATCCAGCATTTGTGTTTGCTGTCTTCTGATTCAATTGTTTTTGCATTGTTCCAGTTCTAACACAAACGCTGGATCAAAGAAGCAATTGATATCAGGAAGTGAGCCCACAATACCATGAACCAAGATGAAGGAGCCTTCATGCTCTCGCACACCTGGGACTCTCTCCTCCAGAGACCATCGCACGACGGGGGTCATGAGCGACCTGGCTGATCTGTCAAATCTGTCAGGTCGGTCACACCTACGGAAAGGATAAAACAGTTGATGTGACATGTCATGGACGTCAGCCAACGTTTTCTGAAGAAGACTGCAGATGACAGTTGAAGCATGTCAAAGGTATGAGACATCTCTTTGCTTTGTCTTAACAAAATAACAAGATCAGTTTTAACCACCTTTAGTCTGGTCAGTGTATAACAAACTATAGTAAAATAAAGCTAAAATAATATCTACTAATGTCATATATGGTCAAGCTTTGGTAGATGAATGAGGATGTCTGGTGAGGGTATACATATAGATTATAATGTAGAGGATGTGCTCAAGGATGAGGCTGAGTTTATTTCTCAGGTTCAGCTTTATTAACAGAACACATACTCTAACAATCTCCAAGCAAGAAAAGAGACAGATCAATATCACATCACTCTTTTATCCTCCGGAACATCGAAACTCAAGTCACATGGTGTCTAAGCAAACATACAGTCACATGGTACTTAATCCCAGTCACACTGTAACCCTTTTGATCTTCCACCATTGTCCCTTAGCCTTCGATGGTCCGGAAATCCCTCCAGGGCATCTCTCTGAGACAAAGGCCAAATCTCACACCTTCTCGATATCTCCTGCAGACTCAGTCCTTTTGTCCCTCGAGACGTGAAGCACACAATAAACATACAGCAATACATTTGTGGAAAATATGTACCCAACATATGTGCCACATGACCCCCCAAACGTCTAATATGGGACAAACATAATCAGAGATGCATGACATAAAAACAGTACCACATATCAAATATCAATCCACCAGTTGTCTAGGTCTAAACCTCCTGCCGTATCTGCTGTAAGCCGGCCTTGCCGCTTCTGCAGTGTCTTCCTGCACCTGTGGATTAGAACTGTTAGCCAATCTCTGTGGGGGTTCTGGAGAATGCCTTCTCGGAGGTCTGCCGCGACGGCGGGCCCTCGCCAACTGCACTTGTTCATCCGCCAAAACAAAAGCGGGTTTGAGTCTGTTTATACAAATCAACTCCTCCCTGTCTCCCAAATCTAGCAAAAAATGCTTCTCTCCTGTTTCCAGCACTCTGAAAGGTCCATCATAAGGTGGCCGCAAATTTGGGCGATGAGCATCATGTCTAACAAAAACAAACTCCGCATTTTTTAAAGCCATCGGCACAAAAACGCGTGGGAAACTGTGGTGAACTGGGCCAGGAAGCGTGTTTGATCCTGTGTCACTCTGCAGCAGCTGAGCGGGGGGGCAATTTGGCGCAGGATTGTCGGGGAGAAATTCCCCGGGCAAACGGAGAGGTTGTGCAAAAACTAACTCAGCTGGGGAGGCCTGCAAATCCTCCTTAGGTGCAGAACGCAACCCCAATAAAACCCATGGAAGTTTGTCCACCCAATTTGTATCCGTAAGCGACGCTCTGAGGGCTGCTTTCAATGACCTATGAAAACGTTCGCATAAACCGTTAGCCTGGGGGTTATACGCGGTAGTGCAGTGGATCTTCACCCCTAGACCAGTTCTGCAAAATCTGGCGCCTAAAACCAAGCCCAGCAAAAACCGTCTCCAGTGTATTTCATCTCCACAATGCAAAAGCTGCCAGAGAACTAAACATCCACCTGAGCGGACTCAAGCTTAAGCATGCCCCAAATCCAACTTATCTTGGAGTGACCCTTGATAGGACCTTATCCTTCAAGGAACATCTAAAGTGGACGGCTGCTAAGGTGAAAGTACGAAACAACCTGCTCTGCAAGCTCGCTGGTGCAAAATGGGGGGCGGCAGTCTCCACCCTGCGCACCTCAGCACTGGCCCTTTCATACTCTGTAGCAGAATATTGTGCCCCTGTCTGGTCCAGGTCATCTTACACACACCATGTAGACACCCAGCTCAACTCAACCATGAGAACTATAACTGGAACAATCCGCTCAACACCACTCCCCTGGCTCTCTGTACTGTCAAACATAGCCCCTCCACACATCCGGCGAGCAGCATTAACTCAAAGGATGCTCCAAAAAGTTAAAGATTTTCCTCACTTACCAATCCATGCAGATATCTACACCCCACCCACTGCCCGACTTTCATCCAGACGGCCGATTTGGAAAAACCCTCCCCCAGCTGACTTTACCATCCAGACAGCTTGGCAAGAGGAATGGGAGACCAAGGAGGTCCCAAACAAACAGCTGGTGATAAACCCCAACCAACAGGTCCCGGGCACCAACCTCCCAAGGAGACAGTGGTCTACACTCAATCGCTTCAGGACTGGACATGGCCCCTGCTTGGCCAGCCTTCACAGATGGGGCAGTAGCCCTAGCCCACTGTGCGCATGTGGAGAGGAGCAAACTATGGAACACATCATAGAGGCTTGCCCGCTCCAAAGACTGGAAGGAGGATTACACACCCTCCATACAGCAAACCAGGAGGCAACTGCTTGGCTTAAGGACTTTGCATTCGCTAAATAAATAAATAAAACCCCTAGACTGCGGGCCATCGATGACCAGAGTTCAGAAACAAATTGAGGGCCTCTGTCGGACGTTATGTCCGACGGAACTCCAAAACGCGCAACCCAAGCTGTTAAAAACGCGCGCGCAACTTCCTCCGCTGTGGTTGATGAATCAGAATCAGAATCAGAATCAGAATCAGGTTTATTGCCATTGTTCATGTAGTACACAAACTAGGAATTTGTCTCGGTACAATGCTGCAACATTAAACATGATAAGATAAGAGAAATAAACTATACATGTAATAAAGTGTAGGATAAGATTAAGTGATACTGGTCAACAGTTAAAATATATATTAGCCAGCAGCAGATACTGTGGAGAACTATATAGTGCAGTCGGTAATGCAGGAAGAAAACAGTGATGATTGACATGAGTCTGGTTGAGCTGCTGTACATGGTGCACGAGAGTCACTTAGTGTTCAGCAGTCTAATGGCAGAGGGGAAGAAGCTGTTCATGTGACGGGAGGTTTTAGTCTGGATGGACCGAAGTCTTCTACCAGAGGGGAGGGGGGCAAACAGTACGTGACCAGGGTGTGAGGGATCGGCTATGATCCGGCCAGCACGCCTCCGGGTCCTGGAGATGTACAGATCCTGGAGAGATGGGAGCTTGCAGCCGATCACCTTCTCAGCAGTGCGCACGACGCGCTGCAGCCTTAGTCTGTCCCTGGCAGTGGCTCCTGCGTACCACACGGTTATGGAGGTGGTGAGGATGGACTCGATGATGGCTGTGTAGAACTGCACTAACATCTTGGTGGGTCAAGATGCGGTTCCTCTGGTGGTGCCAGAGGAACCGCTTCTGGCCAACGCGTGGTGCGGTCCACCATCGTCAAAAGGTGTGTGTACCCCTGTGACAACGGAAGGGGGCCCACCAAGTCGACATACACATGATCAAAGCGCTTAGCCGGGATGTGAAAAGGCTCCAAAGGAGCTCTAGTGTGCTTGTGTATTTTGGCTCGCTGACACGCTACGCAGGCTGCCGCCCATTCCTTGACCTGTTTGCGCAACCCCGGCCAAACAAATTTCTCCCCCACCATCTTGATCGATGCGCGCATCCCCGGGTGCGCCAGGGAATGGACTGAATCAAAAACGCGGCGGCGCCACGCAGCTGGTACCACGGGACACGGCCTTCCCGTGGAGACATTGCAGATTAGGGGGGGCATACCAACTTGCTGCACCCTGTGCTCCAGCCTTAACCCTGTTGGTCCAGACTGGAGCGCGCGCACATCCGCATCGCTAACCTGCTCCGTGGCCATGGCTGCATAATCTAAACCTACGCGGACCGGGGCTGCGTGCGCTTCCGCGTCGCTACCCTGGCCCGTGGCCACGGCTGCAGAGTCTTCCCCCACGGGGCCTGGCACCGCCACAGCACGCGAGAGACAGTCTGCCACTACATTATGTTTACCTGCGACATGCTGGATATCGGTGGTGAACTCCGATATCACGGCCAGCTGTCTTTGCTGCCGGCCCGACCAAGGTTCTGAAATCTTGGCCATCGCAAACGTTAGCGGCTTGTGGTCCACGAACGCGGTGAAACGGCGCCCTTCCAGCCAGAACTGGAAATGGCAGATGGCCAAGTGTAGGGCCAACAGCTCCCTGTTGAACGCGCTGTATTTTCGCTCGTTATTGCGCAAGATTTTGCTGAAAAACGCGAGCGGCTGCCAGGTCCCTGCTACAAACTGTTCAACGACCGCCCCCACCGCTAAATTGGAAGCATCAGTGGTGAGCGCCATGCGGGCCGTTGGGACTGGGTGTGCCAACAAAACTGCGTTTGCCAGGGCTGATTTGACTTGGGAGAATGCACGCTCCCGCTCAGGAGACCATTCGGTTTTATTTGTGGGTTTCTGCTTCTTTAGTGCAGCATACAATGGTTGCATGAGCTGCGCTGTGCTTGGGAGGAAACGGTTATAAAAATTAACCATTCCCAAAAACTCCTGTAACGCTTCGACCGTTTGAGGTCGGGGAAAATCTGTTATTGCGCACTTTATTGCGTACTTTATCGGGCAGAGGGACCGCTCCTTCTGGCGAAACGCGATGCCCCAAAAAATCAATTTGCACCACCCCAAACTGACACTTCGCTGGGTTAATTATTAACCCGTGCTCTGCCAGCCTCCGAAAAACCGCTGTGAGGTGGCTTTCGTGTTCGTCTTCGGACGTGCTGGCTACCAAAATGTCATCCAAGTAAACGAACACGAAAGGGAGGTCGCGTAGAACCACGTCCATCATACGCTGGAACGTCTGCGCGGCACCCTTGAGTCCAAAAGGCATGCGCAAAAACTCAAAAAGCCCGAAAGGAGTTATTACCGCTGTTTTGGGTATCTCCTGAACGCGCACTGGGACCTGATGGTAACTACGCACCAAGTCTATTTTAGAAAAAATGCGCGCCCCCGCCAAATGAACTGAAAAATCTTGGATGTGCGGAATCGGGTAGTGGTCGTGTGCTGAGCCGTTATTCAACCTGCAGAAATCACCGCAAGGTCACCACGAACCGTCAGCTTTTGGGACCATGTGTAGCGGTGAAGCCCAGGGGCTTTTAGAACATCTAATGATGCCCAGTTTTTCCAAGTTGGCGAACTCCTCATGCGCTATGGCCAGTTTGCGAAAACGGGCGGCCCGGTGGTAGTGATAAAATGTTCCACCCCATGTTTAGCCACTGTCGCCGAAAACGTTGGGACTGTGAGTGCTGGGAACTGAGTGAGTAGTGCATGGAACTTACCACCCGCAGCTGTGACGTTGGCCTGTGCAGTCGGCGGGGCCACCCGGGCTGTGCAGGGAATAGAGTGAAAAGACATTCGTGTATTAACCAGACGTCTATTAGCAAGATCAACCAATAAACCATGTGAGCACAAAAAATCAGCACCTAACATGTTGAAATTGACTGCTGCTATGACGAAAGTCCACTCGAATGTTCGGCCGTGTAGAGACATAAGCAGAGTCTTCTCCCCGAAGGTCTTAATCGCCAAGCCGTTCGCTGCTGACACCACGGGACCACTGGAAGGCGCCAGCCGGTCAGCGTAGGAAGGTGTGATGAAACTCAGCTGGGAGCCTGTGTCCACAAGGAAGTGCCTCCCTGATCGCGTGTCCCTCAGGTAGAGCAGCTTGTTCTTTTCACCAAGAGCCGCAGCTGCTACCGACTCCCTGTCTTGGCGTTTCCCGAGCACTTAAACTGGCATGGTGGAATGCACTTGCGTGCCCTCTCGGCGAAACGGCGATGGTAAAAGCAAAGGACATCGCCCGCTCCGCGTCTCCTGGCCTCCGCCGCTGCTGTCGTCAGTGAGTCTGGTGCTGCAGCCTCTGGCCCCCCGCCATCTCCAGATGTTGCGCTCAGCTCCGCTGCTGCGGTCATGGCCGTGTGTCGCCTATGGGCGTCGACGAGTCGCTGCACCTCCTGGCCCAGCTCGTGGTAGTCTTGGTGGGCCAGCAGCTGTGAATTGGCTAGGGTAACTCTCACCGCTGACGGTAGTGTTCTGAGGAAAAGGTGGGCGAAGATAAAACTATCATCTTCGGAGTCTCTCAAACTCAGCATCTTCGCCATCAGGTCTGCAGGTCTCTCGACCTCGCCCTCAGTCAACGCCAGGAGCTTCTCTGCTCGCTTTCCCAGCGAGGGGGTGAAAAAACGGATGAGAGCAGCTTTCAATGCGCCATACTTGTCGTCGTCTGGCGGGTGATTAATCAGGCTCTCTACCCGCTGGGCTGTGTGGCTGTCCAGCTTTGCAACCCCATGGTAGAATTTCATGGCGTCTGCTGAAATTCCCCGAAGATGGAACTGTGCCTCGACTGCGTTAAACCAGGAGCGCGGGCTATGCTGCCAGAAATCAGGTAGCTGGACTGTGGTAGCTGCATTAGCCTGGCTGGCTCCTGATGAGGCCGGTGCAGGAGAATCGTCACCGGCCATAATTCGTCTTAGGGTCACCAGTGTAGAGGATGTGCTCAAGGATGAGGCTGAGTTTATTTCTCAGGTTCAGCTTTATTAACAGAACACATACTCTAACAATCTCCAAGCAAGAAAAGAGACAGATCAATATCACATCACTCTTTTATCCTCCGGAACTTCGAAACTCAAGTCACATGGTGTCTAAGCAAACATACAGTCACATGGCACTTAATCCCAGTCACACTGTAACCCTTTTGATCTTCCACCATTGTCCCTTAGCCTTCGATGGTCCGGAAATCCCTCCAGGGCATCTCTCTGAGACAAAGGCCAAATCTCACACCTTCTCGATATCTCCTGCAGACTCAGTCCTTTTGTCCCTCGAGATGTGAAGTACACAATAAACATACAGCAATACATTTGTGGAAAATATGTACCCAACATATGTGCCACAATAACAACAAACCCTGAATGTGATCCGACACCTACGCTGGCACTAGATGGCCAGATCTATCAACCTCCCCCCATAGATGCAATGTCTAACGTTATAGATAGACTGACCCCAGCTACCTAGCCAAGCTAATGCTAACATCCCAATCTACCCATCTGCCATGGCCATATTATGACAAAATATGCCAGAATGAAACAAAATTATTATTGATATTATCCACGGAATTTAAAAAAACAAGTGGGAACCTAGATGTTTACTGAATATATAGAAAATAGCTATAAGACCACGCCATGATCTGACAGCTAAGTTAGCTCTAATTGGCCTGATCTACCATCCTCTCCTCACAGAGACAATGTCTAATTCAGTAGACATACTAACCCTCATTGCCTAGCCAAGCTAGCGGGCTGATCTACAGGGCTATTGCCAGAATATCACAAAATAAGCCAGAATGATGAAAGACACATTATCGGCTGTGGATTAATGAATGAGGTGGGAACAGGGATGTCTAGTGGGGTGGGTAGAATCTAAAAATAGCAATACCACACCCTATTGGTGTGGGTTTGGACACTCTTGGGGATCCTCCCAAAATGGGTGGAGATGGAGCTGGGAGGGCGATATTACTCCAGTGAGCTTAGGTTATCATATCACAGCTGTAGCCCAATCACATCCACTCATTTAATGAGAGGTAATGATAGAATTGTGTTTTTTTTCTGAGTTTCTTTTTATTGGTAGTCACTCAGATACCCAAATAGATGTGTGTAGAAGTGAAATTTTCATCATGTCTCGTTTGAGAGACGGAGAAAAATTATGTGGACAACATATACTTATCATGATATTATAATGCCTCTACATATGCTCTGCTTCTTGAATTAACTTATAATTTTGAATATTTTGTCTTTTAGAGCCAATCTGGACCAAACGAAACAAATTCAGCAGTGACCAGAGATGACACCGAACCAAGTGCTCCCACCCAGGCATCTGTGACCACACCTCTGCCCGGCCGCACATCTACTCACATAACGTCTGCCAACCAAACCAGAAATTTAACTACAAATCCACCCCCTGGCTCTCCGTACTCCACAACAATCGCCACTTCATCTGCGAGGGCCACAGTGTCCCTTGGGGCAGAAGCCACAGGTTTTACTCCTCGGCCTCCTACAGGTGGGCCCGCTGGAAGTTACCCTACAAGACCTTCAGCTACAACGTTAAAAGGAGGGTCAGCCCCCGTGTATGGCTGCTATAGTCAGCTACTGCTTCTTACCGTCTCCACTCTGGTCCACTGTGTTTATTTCTGAATGTAAGAAATCAGAGACAGACAGTAACGAGGCCACTTATTTATTATGTCACGAAGTATGGCTGTGAAGTGCTCTGTTTGCACTGAGCTCTGTTTTTTGCATTCTTTTGTCACTGTTTCACAAAGTCAAAATGTACTATATAGCCTGTTGTTTTAAAAAGTACTACAATGGAATGCAAATGAATGGTTTTTATAAATAAAGTGAAATTTGAAAAACCTGTTGCTGTTGAAAAGTTAAATTTAATGAATCATTCAACAACTTCAAGTCTGCTTACATAAGGAAATGACTCACCAAGCCATTTGCATTTTGCTTTTGATATTCTCCATCATACTCAAACCAAATTTGCATTCACATTCCAGCTGTTTGTTTTGTCACATCTTTAGTGTTCTGTTTCTCTCCGCTTGGTGTGAGGATGATCAGGGCAGGAAAATAATGTATTAAAGATGATCTATATATCCTGATCGATTGTCCTTGCAGCCTGTGGAATATACATAATATATCATACCCCATGGAATAATGTGGGTAAGAGCAATGCTTTGTATACTGTAAGATATACTGTTGCAGACTATCTTGCAGATGTCCTGACATCTTTGTAGGACTAAATAAACCAAACCACTTTATTACTGCTTAAGGCCAAATGTAGAGAAATTGTTATGGTGGAAAAAAGTTATCTTGGGCATTCAGGCTCATTATTTTAGTAAGAAATTCCTCTATATTACAACACTGTTAACCAGAATAGATTGTTTTGTGTGTGGATTTTTTTTTTTTATTATTCCAGAGAAGAGATTTTTGAATGTTTAAGCAGAAATTACTGCAAAGAAAGAATAAAAGCAGATTTATGAAAGAAGCTGAAGGCACTTTGCCTAACAAACACAGAAGGGACATGGTGTCTCTTAAATCAGTACCTGGATGGGACTTCACTGTGAGGTTTTGCATTTGTGGGCCTTCACTGGGGTGGAGACTAAGGCCGTGCTTCCTGAATGGAAACAGGTATCAGGTGAATGACGTGAATGCATTATAAAAAGGTCAGCTCTGCGGAACAAGCATTTTACAAAACTGCTTTGCAAGGCCACACTGGTGACTTTTAAAATCCGTCTTTCGCCGTGGTTGCGTTTTCAAGAGGGAATCGTCCAATATGAAGTACTTTGTCTTGGAGCTGCTTTCCATGGCACTGTTCAGCTTTGTCTATATGCAGGTAAAACTATTCTTCACTGGCTGTAAAGAAAATTAAAAAATAACCCAGAAGCCCAAATAATAAATATCCACATGTACAATATCTGAGATCTTTGTGGGTTTGGTCGTTTATAATGAAACACAGTTAAAAAAAAATACACTTATAGGAACACATGTCATGTTAACCATTAATCAGTTTTATTTATTATATATATTATAAATGATCAAATACTTTGTAGAATATAGGTTATGTTACACATTTCTATTCATCTTCTCTTTGTCAGTCTAAAGCGGATGTTCGATCAACAACAACACCTACCACAAATTCAGCCTGCTCCAATGACACCTGTACTAACAGCACCTGGAGCAGTGGGAACAGCAGTGGTAGTTGGGGCAGCGGTGGAGGTGGGGGCAGTGGTGGCAGTGGTGGCAGTGGAGGTGGAGGCAGCGGGGGCAGTGGTGGCAGTGGAGGTGGCGGCAGCGGGGGTAGTGGAAGCACTACCCTGACAACGACCACCACTGCAAAGAACGGACAGGGCTTCATCTTCACCCCAGTCCTTCTGCTGCTTGGATGTTTCTCTCTCCAGGCCCTTTGGGAGTGACCTCTCTCAGGAGGCACAGAGCTGGCGGGAGCTTAAAACACTGTCAAACACTACAGCTCGTTTCTGTTTGCTGCGGATGAAACAAAGTATCAGTTGTTTTTGCTAAATTGGTGGAGGTTTCTGTCATTTTTTCAAAATTACCAGTGTGTTGATAGAGCCAGTTGACACACAGCAACTTGCCAGACAAGTGAAGCTGTCAGTGAAAAAAACAACCCTGCTAAAGAATAATCACAATTCAGACAAAACTGAGGAATCATATTAAGTTAAAAAAAAAAAAAAAAAGCAGTTACCATTACTTAATCTGCAATTACCGTTAAATTTTGATTTTGAGTATAGGGCATATTTATTCATTTTTTTGAGTGGAATGTATTTGAAATATAGTTAATGATGTTGGGATGATGGGAAGTTGTTTCTGTTGTGTATATTAATACATAAATGTAAATGAGATATATATTATACAGTATATAAAACGGTATGTAATAATGAAGACATTTCTATAAGTCTGAAATTGTATACAATAAAGGAAGTAAATCAGAAATAGTATGACTTTTTTTAAACATGTAGGTATATGTTGGATATTCATCTAAAATAAAATTCAAAAAGAGCATTACATCATTTGATTATGTGTTTTAAGTCAGTGTTTTTCTTTTTCATGATGTAAATACCCATATCTCATAGTACAATCCAAAGAGGAAACAGAATATCAGTGACTAGGATTATCTGGACTTTAAAACTTTTTTAGCGCAGCACGAATCAAACCAACAGTAAATCAAGCTACTTTTTCACTTAATGATTCTTCTTAGGCCTCCGTCGGTCAGGGTTGACTATGGGTGAAGCATCCTAGTGCTGGATGCTAGCCTGGGCAATGTGATATGGAGGACAGGCTATTGCCCATGTAGTGTGTCGCCCCTTTCCACATCGCTGATGGGTCCAAAGGAACAGCAAGGCTGTTACAGTTTGGCACCAGTGCCATCACAGGAGCTGCCAGAACAAAGTTTAAATCAATGACGGACTGCCTTAGGAGCTTTGACTCCGGATTTTACCTCAGGGTTGACTCTTGAAGCCTTTCCCGTGACCAGGTACGCCATAAGGCAGCAGAGGTTTGAAATCAGGGTTTTCCTTCCCCTAGATGGACTACCCTCCCAGGTTGTTGAGCCCCATCTATCCGAAGCATCTTCTCCTGTCAGTAGAAGCAGTTCCGCCGGGCTTAGAAACTAAGCCACATGAGCAGGCCAGGAGCTGAACTTGGTTGTCAGAGGCTATTTGAGACTCATGCCATAAGGAGCATTTTTTGAGCGCTGGGAGCTTATCCCCAGCACCACTTCTGGCTATGACAACCTTGAAACCACACTTAATAATTATAACTGAGAAAAATACAAAGCTTCTTTTAGCTTACCTTTGAGGAAGAAGGAAGAAACTTTAACACTAACTGTCATGTGATTTTTGAAATGCTTGTCAGTTATACTGACAAAATGTAAATAATTAACTTAATTAGTCCAGTAAGTGACAACTTCCACTAACAGGCCCACTAACATATTTGCAACAAAGCATGTTATATTGACAGTGCTAAACTCAACTTTAACAGGCTGCTGAAACACACAGGCATGTCTTTTGAACAGATATGTGTGTACAGTGAAACAGAGTCTTAACAATCTTTAAGTAGTTGGCCTCTTTGGAAGTGCTACAACAGTTACACTAATGGTTAATGGACTAGGCTATGATGTGGCTCTACGGGCTAAACCAGCCAAGAGACAACCCCCAGTACTAGTCCCAAACCTGGGTAAATGGGGATGGTTGTATCAGGAAGGGCATCCGGTGTAGAATCTTTGCCAAATCAAGTATGAGGATCATCACGATTGAGACTTCCACACCTGATAGGCCGAGGCCTGGGTTAACAACAACTGCCACTGGTACTGTTGACAAGGTACCAGAGAAAACTGGGCTACTTGCTGACTGAAGATTAAGGAGGAAGAGAGGAGAAAGGTGTATTTGGAGGCAGAGAGAGGAATAGAAAGGCAGGATTATGGAGGTGGGAGTAGGGACTTTAAATGTAGGGGCTATGACTGGTAAAGGGAGAGAGTTGCCTGATGGAGAGAAGGAAGGCAGACATACTGTGTGTACAAGAAGCCATGATGGAAGGGAAGCATGGCCAGGAGCATAGGAGGTGGAGTTAAACTGTTTTACTATGGTTTAGATAGGAGGAGAACTGGAGTGGCGGTTATCTTGAAGGAAGAGTATTAGGTTAGTCTAAGGCATATGACAGTGTTGTGTATGGAAATTGGCCTTTGGGTTTTGCCGTAGCACCGTCGGGGTGGGGAACGGGATGATGTCAGGCGGGCTACGACGGGGAGTATAAATAGTAATGTGCACCAAATAAAGTTCAGTTGAATGCTCTCTAAGACGCCCTCTGCCCGCGCTCATTTCCCGATATACAGTGGGGCAATAAAGTATGTAGTCAGCCACCAATTGTGCAAGTTCTCCCGCTTAAAAGATGAGAGAGGTCTCCAATTTTCATCATAGGTATACCTCAACTATGAGAGACAAAATGAGAAAAAAAAATCCAGAAAATCACATTTTCTGATTTTTAAAGAATTTATTATATTTTTTTTTGTACTTATTTTGTACCCGTAGGTAGATTTGTTTTGCAGTCTGGTGACAAGCCACCAGCTGCCGGTCGCTGCGTGTGCAAGCGCCCCGTATCCCTAACCTGCATGTTTTTGGCATGTGGGAGGAAACCGGAGAAATCCCGGAGTAAACCCACGCAACACGGGGAGAACATGCAAACTCCACACAGATCACTGTTGGCCGGGGGCAGGGATCGAACCCACGATCTCATGATCCCCGCGATCCCCCAGCCGAGGGTAAACTGTGCTGCCGCAGTGCTAACCACTGCGCCACTGTGCAGCCAAATTATGGTGCAAATTATTTGCAAATTATGGTGGAAAATAAGTATTTGGTCAATAACAAAAGTTCATCTCAATACTTTGTTATATACCCTTTGTTGGCAATGACAGAGGTCAACCGTTTTCTGTAAGTCTTCACAAGGTTTTCACACACTGTTGCTGATATTTTGGCCCATTCCTCCATGCAGATCTCCTCTAGAGCAGTGATGTTTTGGGGCTGTCGCTGAACAAAATGGACTTTCAACTCCCTCCAAAGATTTTCTATGGGGTTGAGATCTGGAGACTGGCTAGGCCACTCCAGGACCTTGAAATGCTTCTTACGATGCCACTCCTTCGTTGCCCGGGTGGTGTGTTTGGGATCATTGTCATGCTGAAAGACCTAGCCACGTTTCATCTTCAATGCCCCTACTGATGGAAGGAGGTTTTCACTCAAAATCTCATGATACATGGCATCATTCATTCTTTCCTTTACACGGATCAGTCGTCCTGGTCCCTTTGCAGAAAAACAGCCCCAAAGCATGATGTTTCCACCCCCATGCTTCACAGTAGGTATGGTGTTCTTTGGATGCAACTCAGCATTCTTTCTCCTCCAAACACGACAAGTTGAGTTTTTACCAAAAAGTTCTATTTTGGTTTCATCTGACCATATGACATTCTCCCAATCCTCTTCTGGATCATCCAAATGCTCTCTAGCAAACTTCAGACGGGCCTGGACATGTACTGACTTAAGCAGGGGGACACGTCTGGCACTGCAGCATTTGAGTCCCTGGCGGCGTAGTGTGTTACTGATGGTAGCCTTTGTTACTTTGGTCCCAGCTCTCTGCAGGTCATTCACTAGGTCCCCCTGTGTGGTTCTGGGATTTTTGCTCACCGTTGTCGTGGTCATTTTGACCCCACGGGGTGAGATCTTGCGTGGAGCCCCAGATCGAGGGAGATTATCAGTGGTCTTGTATGTCTTCCATTTTCTAATAATTGCTCCCACAGTTGATTTCTTCACACCAAGCTGCTTACCTATTGCAGATTCAGTCTTCCCAGCCTGGTGCAGGTCTACAATTTTGTTTCTGGTGTCCTTTGACAGCTCTTTGATCTTGGCCATAGCAGAGTTTGGAGTCTGACTGTTTGAGGTTGTGGACAGGTGTCTTTTATACTGATAACGAGTTCAAACAGGTGCCGTTAATACAGGTAACAAGTGGAGGACAGAGGAGCCTCTTAAAGAAGAAGTGACAGGTCTGTGAGAGCCAGAAATCTTGCTTGTTTGTAGGTGACCAAATACTTATTTTCCACCATAATTTGCAAATAAATTCTTTAAAAATCAGACAATGTGATTTTCTGATTTTTTTTTTTTCTAATTTTGTCTCTCATAGTTGAGGTATACCTATGATGAAAATTGGAGACCTCTCTCATCTTTTAAGTGGGAGAACTTGCACAATTGGTGGCTGACTAAATACTTTTTTGCCCCACTGTACGTAACATTTGGTGACGAGTAAAATTATAGGGGCGTGTGTCACAGAGCCACCTCCGTTCCTGCAGGACCAGGGTGCGCCGACTATCCCTTGGGCACACTGGAAGAAATTGTTTGAAGTTTATCTGACAGCAGCCGGACTCGACGGGGTTTCCGGTGACAGGCGGAGGTGCCTGTTAATCCCCCATTTAGGCGCAGCAGGGCAACGCCTGTTCCTCACACTGTGTGACAATGGCTCGCTGGAAGACTCTTTATTGAAGATGGACAATCTTTTCGGTGACAGTGCCGCGGTCACCAAGAAGAGGCACAGGTTCTTCAGCCGAGTACAGCGAGCTGGTGAGTCCATTTTATCGTTTCTTATGGAACTGCGTTGTTTGGCAGGAGAGTGTGATTTTGGGCCGCTAACAGACGAGCTAGTTTGTGATAAGCTAGCGCATGGCATGGCTAGCCAGTGGCTAGGAGACACACTGCGGGTGACTCGACAGCCCTTGTCTGTGGATGAAGTGATAGACATGGTGAAGCTCTGGGAGTCCACGTCCCTGCGGGGACTGGGTGCCTTCACTGGTGGGGTACCGGAGGGCCAAGCCTCCGTGCCACAGGCTTCAGCTAACTTGCTAACTAGGCCTTGGGGCCGTTCAAAGAAGAAGAAGAAGAAGAAGAAGAAGAGAAGGTGACCTGTGGCGCGTGAGGGGGCCCGTGTCAGGTTTGCGGACCGAGTTGTTGAAGACCCGCGGGAGGCGGGCCGACTGTGCGTGGCACACGGAAGAAGAGGACGCCTGAAGTGGTATGTTGTGCAGCTGGACAGCGTCGAGGTGTCCCTCATGGTGGACTCTGGGGCTGGCAGGTCCATTTTGAGCCTGGCAATGCTGAAGAGGCTGTTCCTGAAAAAGGCTATTAAGGCGGGAGCAGTAAGAATGTTTGGTTATGGCTACGCCAAGATCTACATGGTCAGCACGGTGGAATTTGACGTGTCGTGTGGGCCGAAGAGGGCACCCAAATTCGTTTTCTAGGTGGTGCGGCAGGGGTCAGACCTGCCTGGGATCAATTTGCTGGGACAATTGGGTTTTTTCATGCGGGATCCTCAAGGTTCAGTGGTGCTAGCAGCAGTTACGGACTGGCAACTCCGTTGGCCGGCGCTGTTCATTGGCCTCGGCTGGATCGGAACCCTTTGCCATCGTCCGTTGGTGAATGAGTCGGTGACGCCCAGGATCGAACCGCTTCAATGCCTACCCCTGGCGTTACGTGATGACGTGTCAGCAGAATTCTCGAAGCTGTTGGATGCGGGGATCATTGAGAAGGTGGATGCGTCATCATGGATTTCGAACCTGGTGGTGGCGAAGAAGAAGGACGGGGGGATCAGGCCGTGCATTGATCTACGTATAGTAAACAAGGCGATCATCCCAGATAAATACCCCCTCCTAACCATGGAGGAGCTCATGGCGACGTTCAGCGGGTCCAAGGTGTTTACTAAGCTAGATCTTTGACAGGGATATCTGCAGGTGCCACTACACCTGGATCGCAGAAACCTGACGGCATTTGTGACCCACATGGGGGTCTTTAGGTATACCCAAATGCCGTTCGGGTTGAGTTTCGCTCCCAGTTGTTTCCAAAAGGTTATGGCCACAATGCTGGTGGGTCTGAAAGGGGTCATAGCCTACCTAGACGACATCATGGTATACAGTGTGACGAACGAATTTCACGACGAGAGGCTGGAGAAGGTGTTGAAGCGGATGCAGGAACACGGGCTTACTCTTAACAGCGACAAATTCCTCTTTGCAGTGGAGGCGATTGAGTTTGTGTTGTTCCAGCTGACGGGTGAGGGTCTACAACCATTGCATTCCAATGTGGAGGCGGTGCTCCGCATCCCGGAGCCTACAACACCTACCCAGATTTTGTCTTTCCTTGGCATGGTAAACTTTTATGGCCGGTTTATCCCACAATACTCAGAGACGATTGGACCCCTGAGGGCCCTGCTAAAGGCAAGATGCACCATAGGAGTGGACCCCGGCATGCTCAGCGGCGGTCTCAAAGTTGAAGTAGCAGCTCACCTCCCTACCGGTGATGGCACATTTTGACCCCAAACTGGAGACAGTGGTGACCTGTGATGTGTCTGGGACGGCGTTAGGCGCGGTCATGTCCCAAATACAGGGTGGTGTGGAAAGGCCGGTGGCGTTCGCATCTAGGTCCCTCTCACCAGTGGAGCAGAAGTATGCAGTGGGCAAGAAGGAGGCACTGGCCTGCGTCTGGGCGTGGGAGAGGTGGCACATATACCTCTACGGACGTCGCTTCACCCTGAGGACTGACCATCGAGTGCTCATGACTCTGCTGGAGACGTCGGGATCGGGGCATATGCCGTTGAGACTACATAGATGGTCAGAGCATCTGAGAGCCTATGACTTCGCCACTAAGTTCACCCCAGGCAGAGAGAACATAGTGGCGGACCTCCTCTTGCAGGCCGCTGTGGAGGCTTCACAAGTGGTCGACGATGACGCTGGTGCTGCTGAAGAAGATCTGGTGAACGCCCTGTGTGGAACTCTCCAGGGTGTGGTCTCTCCACAGGACCTCAAAGATTAATCGGAACGGGACCCAGTTATGGCGCAGTTGCACACAGTGATCAGAGAGGGATGGCCAGCGAAGGTGCCGAGCGAACTGGCTCCTTTTCACTGTTTCCGAGACGAGTTGAGTTGTTGGAATGAGGTTTGCATGGCCAGGGACCAGTGTGTCTTGATTCCTGCTGCATTGAGGGCGTGGGTTCTGAACATGCTGCATGATGGTCATTTGGGAGTGGTGCGGGTGAAGCAGAGGAGTAGGAGATCGGTCTGGTGGCCCGGCATTGATGGCAACGTAGAGGCCATGGTTAAACACTGCGTGCCATGCTTGGAGAGTGGCAAGAAGGGCAGACCTCCTCCACCACCGCTCTGACCTGTTGAGTTTCCAGAAGGACCGTGGAAGCATATTGAGCTGGACATTTGTGGCAAATTCCATGCAGCGCCATTCAACAGTCATTTCCTGGTGGTGGTGTATGATTTGTTCTCCAAGTGGCCGGAGGTGCTGCCCACCAGCTCGGTGACGACGGAGGTGGTCATGGGATTCCTGACATCCTTGTTTGCTCGGTGGGGAATCCCGGACACCCTCACGACGGATAATGGGCCCCAGTTTGTTTCAGGGGCATTCAAGGACTTTTTGACCAGCAAGGGGGTGAAACATATCAAGACAGCATTCTACCACCCCCAAGCTAATGGAGGGGTCGAAAGATTTAACAAGACCCTGAAGAATAGACTGGGGGCTCATCTGGCGGACGGTTTCTTGTTCCTGGAGGTGCTCCAGAACACGCTGCTCCATTACAGAGACTCGGTCCATGCAACGACAGGCTGTTCCCCAGTGAAGCTTATGCTGGGGCGGGAGCTGTCGCTGCTGGCTGACGATGAAAGGACAGTTCAACAGGAAGCATTGGGCGAGGGACCACGGCCTGAAAGAGAGGGTTCGGGTGTGAATTAGGTACCCCGTCAGGTCCCACAAGTTCAGAATCAGAATCAGAATCAGAATCAGAATCAGGTTTATTGCCATTGTTCATGTAGTACACAAACTAGGAATTTGTCTCGGTACAATGCTGCAACATTAAACATGATAAGATAAGAGAACTAAACTATACATGTAATAAAGTGTAGGATAAGATTAAGTGATACTGGTCAACAGTTAAAATATATATTAGCCAGCAGCAGATACTGTGGAGAACTATATAGTGCAGTCGGTAATGCAGGAAGAAAACAGTGATGATTGACATGAGTCTGGTTGAGCTGCTGTACATGGTGCACGAGAGTCACTTAGTGTTCAGCAGTCTAATGGCAGAGGGGAAGAAGCTGTTCATGTGACGGGAGGTTTTAGTCTGGATGGACCGAAGTCTTCTACCAGAGGGGAGGGGGGCAAACAGTACATGACCAGGGTGTGAGGGATCGGCTATGATCCGGCCAGCACGCCTCCGGGTCCTGGAGATGTACAGATCCTGGAGAGATGGGAGCTTGCAGCCGATCACCTTCTCAGCAGTGCGCACGACGCGCTGCAGCCTTAGTCTGTCCCTGGCAGTGGCTCCTGCGTACCACACGGTTATGGAGGTGGTGAGGATGGACTCGATGATGGCTGTGTAGAACTGCACTAACATCTTGGTGGGTAGCTTGAGCTTCCTCAGCTGCCGCAGGAAGAACATCCTCTGCTGGGCTTTTTTGATGAGTGAGCTGATGGTCAGCTCCCATTTGAGGTCCCTGGTGATGGTAGTGCCTAGGAAGCGGAAGGAATCAGCAGTGGTGATGGGAGAGCCTGAGAGGGTGAGGGGGGGCAGAGGAGTAGTGACTTTCCTGAAGTCTACAATCATCTCCACTGTCTTCAGAGCGTTCAGCTGCAGGTTGTTATTGCTGCACCAGGACGCCAGCTGGGCCACCTCTCTCCTGTAGGCGGACTCGTCGCCGTTGGAGATGAGCCCGATGAGGGTGGTGTCGTCCGCAAACTTGATCAACTTGACAGACTGGTGGCTGGAGGTGCAGGAGTTGGTGTAAAGGGAG
The DNA here is from genome assembly GCA_020510985.1 of Pholidichthys leucotaenia. Taxonomy (NCBI): domain Eukaryota; kingdom Metazoa; phylum Chordata; class Actinopteri; order Cichliformes; family Pholidichthyidae; genus Pholidichthys; species Pholidichthys leucotaenia. Next base: position 75,026,423 of record CM035839.1, on the reverse strand, counting down.
AAGAGTAGGGGGGAAAGTACACAGCCCTGGGGTGATCCGGTGCTGATGCTAGTATAGTCTGAGACAGTCTTTCCCAGCCGCACATGCTGCCTCCGGTCCGTCAGGAAGTCGATGATCCACCTGCAGAGGGAGTCAGGCACGTTGAGCAGGGACAGCTTGTCCCGGAGCAGAGCGGGGCGGATGGTGTTGAATGCGGAGCTGAAGTCCACAAACAGGATCCTGGCGTAGGTTCCCGGGGAGTCCAGGTGCTGCAGGATGGAGTGGAGGGCCAGGTTGACTGCATCGTCTACAGACCTGTTGGCTCGGTAGGCAAACTGCAGCGGGTCCAGGAGAGGGGTGGTGATGGACTTCCAGCCCTTGTGGACGGGACCGCGGGAGATCAAGAGTCAGCGGGGCCCAGACACATTTGAACTGGATGATGAGTCTAGGTGGCACACTAGCAGGCTAAGGTGTGCGGTACCTGGCCGGAGTTTGGACACTGTGGGACGACTTGACAGGTCTTTGGATTGGCCAGCTATGCCAGGTGTGGAGTCACAGGTGGTTCCGACGGTGCCTGGAGCAGAGTCCTCTAGGGGGGGGACGCCCAGCTAGAGTGCGTCGGAGGCCTGCCTATTTGGAGGCCAATGTGGCAAGAACTGTTATGGATGACATCAGCTGGGCGTTTTGGTAGTACACCTGGTCCCACTGATGGACTTGTTTATATGTACATATGGAAGACTTTGCTTTTACTTTGTTTATTGTGTTGTAGAAAATTGTTCACTGTGTTATAGTTCGACCTTGTGTGTGTGTGTGTGGGGGGGGGTTGTGTATGGAAATTGGCCTTTGGGGTTTGCCGTAGCACCGTCGGGGTGGGGAACGGGATGATGTCAAGCGGGCTACGGTGGGGAATATACATAGTCATGTGTGCCAAATAAAGTTCAGATGAATGTTCTCTAAGAAGCTCTCTGCCTGCACTCATTTCCCAATATAACAGACAGCATAACCCACCACAAATTGCAACAGAATTGTTTTTTCTTCAGAATGGTCTCTGGAGCAACGTATTAAAAATGCACCCAAATGTATCTTGGGGAACTGTGTTAATTTGCATAAATCCAATATGGCTGCCAAAGTTTCCAAAAAGTACTGTTTGGTCACATTACAATTCATAAGCATGCTAAACAAGATATTTCAGTGAGTTACACTTTAAAATACAGTTACTGACTACAGGGGACACTTTGCCAGATATACAATTTATACAACTTCTCTTTCAATTTGCATAGACCCAATATAGCTACCAAACTATTAAGTGAAAGGCAGTTTATTTATTTGAGCTACAGTGGATATAAAAAGACTACACACCCCTGTTCAAATGTCAGGTTTTTGTGATGTAAAAAAAAATGAGACCAAGATAAATCATTTCAAAACTTTTTTCTACCATTAATGTGACCTATAACCTGTACAACCCAATTGAAAAACAAACTGAAATCTTTTAAGGGGAAAAATAAGAAATAAAAAACTTACAATAACCTGGCTGCATAAATATGCACACCCTTAAACTAACACTTTGTTGCAACACCTTTGGCTTTTATTACAGCACTCAGTCTTTTTGGGAAGGAGTCTATCAGTGTGACACATCTTGATGTGGCAACATTTGCCCACTCTTCTTTGCAAAAATGCTCCAAATCTGCCAAATTGCGAGGGCATCTCCTGTGCACAGCCCTCTTCAGATCACCCCACAGATGTTTGATCGGATTCAGGTCTGGACTGTGGCCAGGCCATTCCAGAATCTTAATCTTCTTCTGGTGAAGCCATTCTTTTGTTGATTTGGATGTGGGCTTTGGGTAACTGTCATGCTGAAAGATGAAGTTCCTCTTCATCTTCAGCTTTCTAGCAGAAGCCTGAGGGTTTTATGCCAACACTGACTGGTATTTGGAACTGATTATAATTCCCTCCACCCTGACTAAGGCCTCAGTTTCAGCTGAAGAAAAATAGCCCCAAAGCATGATGGTGCCACCACCATGCTTCACTGTAGGTATGGTATTCTTTTGTTGATGAGCAGTGCTGTGTTTGCGCCAAATATACCTTTTGGAGTTATGGCCAAAAACTTCAACCTTGGTTTCATCGGACCATAACACATTTTCCCACGTGCCTGTGGAAGATTTCAAATGTGTTTTTGCAAAATGTAGCCGGGCTTGGATGTTTTTCTTCATAAGGTAAGGCTTCTGTCTTGCCACCCTAGACGGGAAATTGTTGTCACGTGTACTAAACAGCCAGCACTTGCCAGAAATTCCTGTAGCTCCTTCAATGTTGCTGTCGGCTTCTTGGCAGCCTCCCTGACCAGTTTTCTTCTCATCTTTTCATCAATTTTGGAGGGACGTCCAGTTCTTCGTAATATCACTGTTGTGCCATATTTTCTCCACTTGATGATGACTGTCTTCATTGTGTTCCATGTTATATTTACAGGGATGGCAACAGGAAATTCTGATTTCAGCTGAAATCTAATTTGGTCGATTGACTTATGGGGGGGCCGGGGGCGCAGCCCCCCTGAAGCTGGGAGGTTTTCAGTAAAACAGAAGTAATTTAGACTGAAAAAAATGCTAAAAAAAAATGAAATACGTACTAGACTTAGATAAATCATTAAATTTAATGAAAAGTTAACTTACTTTTTCTTCAATGTTGTCTCACTGTCTTTAGTCCAACATATTTAACAGTTCTATAAGAGTTTATTACACTATTTACACTATTTACACTGGTCACCAAGTCACTTCTAATGTGAAACTTTCTTCCTTTTGGCAGCAAGCTGTGTCAGTCTCTGAACTTTGAACTTCATCTCCTTTTCTGGTTTCTTCAGAAACTGTTCGAGTGTTTCTGTTACCTCGTTGAACTTTGAGCCAATTTTCACCTTTACTGTCACTTCGCCCCCCGACGCTCCTGGGTTTTTATGATTTTTAAAGTACCAGAACTGTGCTTAAATGACATAAAACAAACAGCTGAATGCCACTTATTACTGTATAATATTGACTTATGTTCCAAGAAGATAGCATTCCTAAACTAGGAAAAGCACTCATAGAGCACATACCTCCGCCAAGGCTCCTTCCGTTTGTCATGGATCAACTCCAAAATGTAATGGGTTTGTGTGCAGGCCTATAGCCACTTGTGGTGAAAATTGCATCAAAGTCTGTCCATCAGTTTTGGAGTATTGTTGCTAACACACTGTGAGAAGATAAGCGCCTTGGCTGAGGTATGCATTCTCAGATCATCACCAAAATATAATGGGTTCCTCTCTAGCCCAAGAACCACCTCTGGTGAAAATTTCATCCAAATCCGTCCAGTAGTTTTTGTGTAATCCTGCTGCACAAATACAAAAAAGCCCTTGGTGGAGGTATGCACTTTCAGATCATCACCAAAATCTAATCATCTGTTCCCCGTGCCATTACACACCTTTCCTGAAAATTTCATGAAAATCCGTCCATAACGTTTCCTTGCTAACAAACAGACAGACAGACAAATCAACGCCGATGAAAACATAACCTCCTTGGCGGAGGTAAATATTCCAACAAGCATTATCCATCACATGCTTTAACACGTGATCAAATCAAAATCAGTTAATTTTATCTATTCCATAATAGAAATAAAATTCCAACATACCATTACTTTTTATAATTTCAGCATTCATTTCAGATCACCAGTTTCAATCTCCATTGAGTCTTGAGCAGTTCATTTTCCTCCCCCGCGCAGCCCAGTTCATAGAGCGGTTGTACGCTGCACTCAAACAGAAACCGGCAGACAGAGTCGACTGGACTCCTGAACGGGAGCAGGCGTTCTGAGGTTAAAACAGCGCTCACTACCGACGCCTCGGACATGGGCATAGCGGCCGTCTTGGAGCAATGCGTTGCCGGTTCTTGGCAGCCGCTCACCTTTTTTTTTAGCAGGTCTTTGCACGACAGTGAGCGTAAATACAGCGTGTTTGACAGAGAGTTAATGGCTCTCTACCTGGCCATACGCTACTTCCAGTTCTGGCTGAAAGGGCACACCTTCACTGCGTTCGTGGACCACAAGCCGCTAACGTACTTAACGTACTTTATCTTCCTGGAAGATAAAATAAAGCGGAATTCGGCGAATTACCAGAAAAATCACATCCCTGAGAACAAGCCGCCATGAATTTTTGACAAAGCATACGAGCCATTTGATTGGTCCAATCGTTTGCAACTATCCAATCGCAGGGCTGTTTACAATACAGCAGTAGCTTGAGTACATCCAGGTTATCGCGAGACTTGACCCGGGGAAGCGCCGAGCGCGTATGTAATCGTGTTGATTTTCGCTAAAATCGGTAACAATAAGGTACCTTACCCCCCCTAAAATTTTCTCAACGGATTTAGACAATTCACAGAAATGATCAATTTGAAAATAAATCGGCAGAAATCCGCGGATCGGCGGAAAATTGCCATCCCTGTATTTAATGCCTTGGAAATTCTTTTCTACCCTTCTCCTAACTGATACCTTTGAACAATGAGATCCCTCTGATGCTTTGGAAGTTCTCTGCAGACCATGGCTTATGCCATAAGATGTGACTACAAAAGTGTCAGGAAAAGTCTACTAGAACAGCTGAACTTTATTTGGGGTTAATATATCCACTGTATGTTACAGTTTAAGCTCTCACCCTAACAAACCTTGTAATGTATGTAGTATAATCATGGTAACTTAATGATTACCGAGCATGAACAGCATTTGTAAGATATCAAATTTGACAATTTTTTTTTTCTAATTTGGTTACATCTAATATGGCTGCGAAAATACATTGAAGCCCATATAATTAAGCCTTTACTTGGAATGCCAATTTGTTTGAAATTATTTGTATGAAAAAAAAAAATTATTCAGCAATGAAGAGATTTTAAATCCAATTAAACATATTCTATGTAACTTAGCCTATATATACACTAGTTGAAATATACTTTTCTTCAACAAGACACAAAATCTAAAAGAGAACTCAATATAGGAACCACCTCAGTAACATAAAAATGATAATAAATTAATGTACTACTATTCATCCAATATGTCTCATGTCCAAAAGAGAACTTTACAGTATTGTCCTTAATTATCCATAGAAGACTCATCCTGGTCAGCTGTTGCTACTTTGAAGCACATGCCCCAGCATTCCCTGCATGCTAGAGAAGAATCTACATCTACCTTGCAACATGAACATCTCATGGTTGAGCAGCTGGTCTTGCAGGAACATCTGACTACTTGCAAAAAGGCCTCTGGTGCGACATTTTTGTCTGTCATCACAGTGCATAGGTTAGAACCAGACATTTTCCAACACCAGGTTGTGGGTGGCAGGTAAAATCCTCTCTACATCTGCACTTGGTGGTAAACACTTAAGCTGTAATACTGGGCTGCTGCTGATGTTGTAGGTAATATCTGGGGTTGAGCAGGTGAAGTACTGGAACCTACTTTCTGACAGAAAAAGCTTGAGCAATCTGTGAAGCTGTAGCAGTCTGTTGTTGAAAACTTGCGCTTGCAGATGAAACTCTGCATTACTTTTTAGCTGTTCAAAGCAACACCCTTGCAGATGCCAAATCACTCTAGATGTTGTGTCACACCCAAAGAAGGCATAGACAAATGGAGTGTTCTTACAAACGTGTACCAAAGCTTTGCTTTGCAAACTTTATGTTCCAGCACCTTGGCAATTTCTGTGTTCCCCATTTACCTTGAGACCTGAAGTATATTTCATGGAAAGTCCACCTGTCTGTCCCACTGTAGGGAAATCAATTCCTCCAGTTTTGAAACATGGTCCAAGGGTGTGAAAACACTGATGATGTGCATATTGCAGTTTGGCTCTAATCAGATCATTTCGGCAGGCATTTGGGGTCAAAAAGTCACAAATCAGTGTCAAAATGCCATATAAACTACACTACCGTTCAAAAGTTTGGGGTCACCCAGACAATTATTTTGTGTTTTCCATGAAAAGTCACACTTATTTACCACCATGAGTTGTAAAATGAATAGAAAATATAGTCAAGACATTGACAAGGTTAGAAATAATGATTTGTATTTGAAATAATCATTTTTTCCTTCAAACTTTGCTTTCGTCAAAGAATCCTCCATTTGCAGCAATTACAGCATTGCAGACTTATCATGATTGCACAAGGGTTTTCTAATCATCCATTAGCCTTCTGACACAATGAGCAAACACATTGTACCATTAGAACACTGGAGTGATAGTTGCTGGAAATGGGCCTCTATACACCTATGTAGATATTGCACCACAAACCAGACATTTGCAGCTATAATAGTCATTTACCGCATTAGCAATGTATAGAGTGTATTTCTGATTAGTTTAAAGTTATCTTCATTGAAAAAAGTGCTTTTCTTTCAAAAATAAGGAAATTTCTAAGTGACCCCAAACTTTTGAACAGTAGTGTATATCTCAACAACAAAGAAAGTTACGATCATCAAACTTGCACACTGATTCACCTTGGAATCCTGACCTACAACTATGGGTTTAGGGTCAAAATGTCAAAGGTCAATGTTAAAATTCCCTTTGCTCTAAAAACACATTCTAAACTGTAAATCTCTAAATAAATTGTGTAATAGCATATGACCAAAAACGTGTTTTTTTTACCCAGATACAGTGGTGTGAAAAAATGTTTGCCCCTTTTCTGATTTCTCATTTTTTTTGTACGTTTGCACACTTAAATGTTTCAGATCATCAAACAAATTTAAATATTAGACAAAAATAACACAAGTAAACACAAAATGTAGTTTTTAAATGAAGGTGTTTATTATTAAGGGGAAAAAAAATCAAAATCTACATAGCCCAGTGTGAAAAAGTGATTGCCCCCTAAACCAAATAACTGGTTGGGCCACCCTTAGCAGCAACAACTGCAATCAAGCATTTGCAATAACTGGCAATGAGTTTTTTACAGCATTGTGGAGGAATTTTGGCCCACTCATTTTTGCAGAATTGTTGTAATTCAGCTATATTGGAGGGTTTTCGAGCATGAACCGCCTTTATACGGTCATGCCACAGCATCTCAATCGGATTCAGGTAAGGACTTTGACTAGGCCACTCCAAAGTCTTCATTTTGTTTTTCTTAAGCCATTCAGAGGTGGACTTGCTGGTGTGTTTTGGATGCAGAACCCAAGTGCGCTTCAACTTGAGATCACAAACAGATGGCCAGACGTTCTCCTTCAGGATTTTTTGGTAGACAGCAGAATTCATGGCTCCATTTACCACAGCAAGTCTTCCAGGTCCTGAAGCAGCAAAACAGCCTCAGACCATCACACTACCACCACAATATTTTACTGTTGGTATGATGTTCCTTTTCTGAAATGCTGTGTTACTTTTACGCTGGATGTAATGGGACACACATCTTCCAAAAAGTTCAACTTTTGTCTCGTCAGTCCACAGAGTATTTTCCCTAAAGTCTTGGCGATCATCAAAATGTTTTCTGGCAAAACTGAGACAAGCCTTAATGTTCTTTTTGCTCAGCAGCGGTTTTTGTCTTGGAACTCTGCCATGCAGGCCATTTTTGCCCAGTCCCTTTCTTATGGTGGAGTCTGGAGTGAGGCCTGCAGTTCTTTGGATGTTGTTGTGGGGTCTTTTGTGACCTCTTGGATGAGTCGTCATTGTGCTCTTGGGGTAATTTTGGCTGGCCGGCCACTCCTGGGAAGCTTCACCACTGTTCCATGTTTTCGCCATTTGTGGATAATGGCTCTCATTGTGGTTTGCAATCAAGCATTTGTGATAACTGGCAATGAGTTTTTTACAGCATTGTGGAGGAATTTTGGCCCACTCATTTTTGCAGAATTGTTGTAATTCAGCTATATTGGAGGGTTTTCGAGCATGAACCGCCTTTATATGGTCATGCCACAGCATCTCAATCGGATTCAGGTAAGGACTTTGACTAGGCCACTCCAAAGTCTTCATTTTGTTTTTCTAAAGCCATTCAGAGGTGGACTTGCTGGTGTGTTTTTAGAAATGGCTTTATAACCTTTTCCATACTGATAAATCTCAATTACTTTGTTTCTCATTTGTTCTTGAATTTCTTTGGCTCGCAGCATGATGTCAAGCTTTTGAGGATCTTTTGGTCTACTTCACTTTGTCAGGCAAGTCCTATTTAAGTGATTTCTTGATTGAGAACAGGTGTGGCAGTAATCAGGCCTGAGTGTGGCTAGAGAAATTGAACTCAACTTTCCAAAGATGTGAAAAACCACAGTTAATTTAGGTTTTAACGGGTGGGGTGGGGGGAAAGGCAATCACTTTTTCACCCAGGGCCATGTCGGTTTGGATTTTTTTTTTACCCTTAATAATAAACACCTTCATTTAAAAACGGCATTTTGTGTTTACTTGTGTTATCTTTGTCTAATATTCAAATTTGTTTGATGATCTGAAACATTTAAGTGTGACAAACATACAAAAAAGCGATAAATCAAGAAGGGGGCAAACATTTTTTCACACCACTGTATTTTGGCAGCCATATAGGGTTAATGCAAATTAGACCCCTTTCCTTAAAGTACATTTGGGTGCATTTTTAATATGCTTTTCCAAAGACCTTTCTGACATAGAATCTGAGGCAAAAGTACTGTTGCAATTTGTGTTGGGTCTAACTCTAGATTGACTGGACTCCATGTGAAAATGAGGTGAAGAGGATGTCAGACAGGATCATGAGTTTGACTCTAGAAGTCTGAAGAAAGAGGAATTCTGGATTAAGTTGGATGAATTGGCAGAGAATGTTCCTGGAGCAGAGAGAGCACTGATTGGAGCAGACTTTAATGGGCATGTACAGTATCTCACAAAAGTGAGCACAACTCTCACATTTTTACCTCCGCCAAGGAGGTAATGTTTTTACCGGGGTTTGTCTGTTTGTCTGTCTGTTACCAACATAACTCAAAAAGTTATGAATGGATTTTGATGAAATTTTCAGAACAAGTCCGAAATGGGACAAGGAAGAAATGATTAGATTTTGGTGATGATCTGAGAGTGCATACCTCCACCAAGGGCTTTGTTTGTATTTGTGCAGCAGGATTACACAAAAACTACTGGATGGATTTGGATGAAATTTTCACCACAGGTGCTTCTTGGCCGAGAGAGGAACCCATTACATTTTGGTGATGATCTGGGAATGCATACCTCAGCCAAGGCTCTTCTCACAGTGTATTAGCCACAACACTCCAAAACTAATGGACCGACTTTGATGCAATTTTAACCACAAGTGGCTCTAGGCCTACACACAAACCCATTACATTTTGGAGGTGATCCATGACAGATTGAAGGAGCCTTGGCGGAGGTATGCGCTCTCTGAGTGCTTTTCTAGTTGTAAATATTTTATTATATCTTTTCATGGGACAACACTAAAGATATGACACTTTGATACAATGTAAAGTAGTCAGTGTACAGCTTGTATAACAGTGTAAATTTGCTGTCCTCTCAAAATAACTCAACACACAGCCATTAATGTCTAAACTGCTGGCAACAAAAGTGAGTACACCCCTAAATGAAAATGTCCAAATTATACCCAAAGTGTCAATATTTTGTGTGGCCACCATTATTTCCAGCACTGTCTTAACTCTCTTGGGCATGGAGTTCACTAGAGCTTCACAGTTTGCCACTGGAATCCTCTTCCACTCCTCCACGATGACATCACGGAGCTGGTGGATGTTAGAGACCTTGCGCTCCTCCACCTTCCATTTGAGGATGCCCCACAGATGCTCAGTAGGGTTTCGGTTTGGAGACATGCTTGGCCAGTCCATCATCTTAAAACAACAAGATGGCGCCCACAGCGGTCGCCATGGTGTATCGCTGCCCTTTAATTTTTATAATTTGTCTGTTTTTGTTCACTGATTGTGCATCTGCCGGTTCATACACCCGTGAAGAACTACTAAATATCAGGACTCTCACCCCCACGGACCTTCTTCCAGTTTTTTTTGGCTCCAGCCGCCGATCTGATCCATTGTTTGGCCAAAAGAGCAAGACGGCGGAAAAGAGGAAAAAGAGGGGGTGTTCTCGCTCGACTACGAAAAAGAGGCTCGCGAACAGCCTTGCCTGGCATATTTCTATCCAATGCCAATTCTCTCCTGAACAAGGTAGAAGAATTAAGACTGCTGATGCGTTTCAAGGACCTCGCTTCCTCGTCTGTCATCTGCTTCTCTGAGACCTGGCTTAATGAGAACATTCCAGATAGCGCGATCAGCCTCGAGGGCTTCCAGCTGATTCGTGCTGACCGCGTCACAGAGCTGTCCGGTAAGTCTATCGGAGGAGGAGTGTGCTTCTATATTAACAACAGCTGGTGCTCTGATGTAACGGTGATTTCCAAACACTGTTCTCCCGCCCTGGAATTTCTTTTCATTAACTGCAAGCCATTCTATTCCCCGCGCGAGTTTGCCTCATTCATTCTCGTCGCTGTGTACGCCCCTCCTGACGCGGACACGCGCGAAGCTCAGCGCGTGCTCGCAGATCACATCCAACTTACGGAGCGGAACTTTCCAGACTCCCTGGTTATCGTGGTGGGCGATTTTAACCAGAGCAATCTGAGTCACGAGCTCCCCCGCTACAAACAGTGTATTAAATGTCCAACCAGAGGAAATAACACGCTGGATCATTGTTATACTTCAGTAAAGGACACTTATCGCGCTGTTCCCCGCGCTGCGCTGGGTCTATCTGATCACGTGATGGTTCACCTCATCCCCACATACAAACAAAGACTGAAAATCACTAAACCTGTTGTGACCACCACAAAGAAATTGACCAGTGAAGCTGGAGAGAAACTGAACACATGCATGGAAATAACTGACTGGGTCATGTTTAAAAGAGCCACACATGATCTTAATGAGTACACATACACTGTGAACTCATATATCAACTTCTGTGAGGAGAGCATTCTCCCATCGCGCACCAGGGTGAGATATTCTAATGACAAGCCTTGGTTCACAGCTAAGCTCAGACGGATCAGGAAGGAGAAGGAAGCAGCGTTGAAAAGTGGAGACAGGGACTGCTACAGGGAGGTCAAATATCGGTTTAACAGAGAGCTGAGGAGAGCTAAATCTGTATATTCTGAGAGACTCCAGCAGCAGTTCACTGCTAATGACTCGGCTTCTGTGTGGAGAGGACTGAGGCAAATCACCAACTATCGGCCTCAGGCTTCTAAGGGTCAGGATGACAAAGCCCTTTGTCAAAGACTGTCCCAACACTATGCCCGTTTTGACACCTCGTCAGCTGTGTCCAACTCACCCACTCCACCCAGCTCCACTGCCTCCTCAGCCCCTAATTCATCAAAAGCGGTCCCCCCCCTCCTCCTCCTCCTCCTCCCCCCCTCCCCTTGTCATCAGTGAGCAGGACATGCACAGACAGTTCTCCAGACTGAACCCGCGCAAGGCCCCCGGGCCGGACGGTGTGTCTCCCTCCACCCTGAGACATTGTGCGAAAGAGCTGGCTCCTGTCTTCACAGACATTTTTAACACCTCCCTTAAGCAATGTCACGTGCCGACCTGCCTCAAATCCTCCACCATCATCCCTGTCCCCAAGAAGCCACGGATTACTGGACTTAACGACTACAGACCTGTAGCGCTCACCTCTGTAGTCATGAAGTCCTTTGAGCGCCTGGTCCTGTCTCACCTCAAGTCCATCACCACACCCCTCCTAGACCCGCTGCAGTTTGCCTACCGTGCTAACAGGTCTGTGGACGACGCAGTCAACCTGGCCCTCCACTCCATCCTGCAGCACCTGGACTCCCCGGGAACCTACGCCAGGATTCTGTTTGTGGACTTCAGCTCCGCATTCAACACCATCCGCCCCGATCTGCTCCAGGACAAGCTGTCCCTGCTCAACGTGCCTGACTCCCTCTGCAGGTGGATCACCGACTTCCTGACGGACCGGAGACAGCATGTGCGCCTGGGGAAGTCTGTCTCAGACTCTGTTAGCATCAGCATTGGATCACCCCAGGGCTGTGTACTTTCCCCCCTACTCTTCTCCCTTTATACCAACTCCTGCACCTCCTCCCACCAGTCTGTTAAGCTGATTAAGTTTGCGGACGACACCACCCTCATTGGGCTCATCTCCAACGGCGACGAGTCCGCCTACAGGGAAGAGGTGGCCCAGCTGGTGTCCTGGTGCAGCCACAACAACCTGCAGCTGAATGCTCTGAAGACAGCAGAGATGATTGTGGACTTCAGGAAAGTCACATCCCCCCTGCCCCCCCTCACCATCACAGGCTCTCCCATCACCTTTGCAGATTCCTTCCGCTTCTTGGGCACCACCATCACCCGTGACCTCAAATGGGAGCCAACCATCAGCTCCCTCATCAAAAAGGCCCAGCAGAGGATGTTCTTTCTGCGGCAGCTGAGGAAGCTCAAGCTACCCACCAAGATGTTAGTGCAGTTCTACACGGCCATCATCGAGTCCATCCTCACCTCCTCCATAACTGTGTGGTACGCAGGAGCCACTGCCAGGGACAGACTAAGGCTGCAGCGCGTCGTGCGCACTGCTGAGAAGGTGATAGGCTGCAAACTCCCATCTCTCCAGGATCTGTACATCTCCAGGACTCGGAGGCGTGCTGGCCGGATCATAGCCGATCCTTCACATCCTGGTCACGTGCTGTTTGCCCCCCTCCCCTCAGGTAGAAGGCTTCGGTCCATTCGGACTAAAACCTCCCGGCACATGAACAGCTTCTTCCCCTCTGCCATCAGACTGCTGAACACTAAGTGACTTTTGACTCTCGTGCACTATGTACAGCAGCTCAACCAGACTCATGTCAATCACCACTGTTTTTCTGTTGCATTATTGACTGCACTATGTGGTACTTCACATTATCTGCTACATGCTAATTTTTTAAACTGCCTTGACTAGTACTACTCATTATTACTAGTATTATTATTATTATTATTACTTATTATTACTTATTTTTCTACATTTATTGCACGTTTCTAGTCCTTTAGTTTTTTATTTTATCCCCTTTTCTCATTATGTTTTTAATGTTGCAGCATGGCACCGAGACAAATTCCTAGTTTGTGTATCACATGAACAATGGCAATAAATCTGATTCTGATTCTGATTCTGATCCTTACCCTCAGTTTCTTTAGCAAGCCAGTGGTCATCTTGGAGGTGTGTTTGGGGTTGTTATCATGTTGGAATACTGCCCTGCGGCCCAGTTTCCAAAGGGAGGGGATCATGCTCTGCTTCAGTATGTCACAGTACATGTTGGCATTCATGGTTCCCTCAATGACCTGTGGCTCCCCAGTGCTGGCAGCACTCATGCAGCCCCAAACCATGACACTCCCACCACCATGCTTGACTGTAGGCAAGACATACTTGTCTTTGTACTCCACCTGGTTGTCACCACACACGTTTGACACCATCTGAATCAAATAAGTTTATCTTGGTCTCATCAAACCACAGGACATGGTTACAGTAATCCGTGTCCTTAGTCTGCTTGTCTTCAGCAACCAGTTTGCGGGCTTTCTTGTGCATCATCTTTAAAAGGGGCTTCTTTCTGGAGCAATAGCCATGCAGACCAATTTCATGCAGTGTGCGGCATATGGTCTGAGGACTGGCAGGCTGACCCCCCACCCCTTCCCCTTCTGCAGCAATGCTGGCAGCACTCATGCGTCTATTGTCAAAAGAAAACCTCTGGATATGATGCTGAACACGTGCACTTTCATTTGTCGACCATGGTGAGGCCTGTTCTGAGTGGAACCTGTCCTGTTTAACCGCTGTATGGTCTTGGCCACCATGCTGCAGCTCAGTTTCAGGGTGTTGGTAATCTTCTTATAGCCTAGGCTATCTTTATGTAAAGCAACAATTCTTTTTTTCAGATTCTCAGAGAGTTCTTTGCCATGAGTGTCATAAACCGGCCCAACAGGGGTGGACAGAAGACACCAAACGCTCACTGTGAGTTTGCACATTTAATAACAAAAATACAAAAATACACAAACGCACAAAAACTTACATAATACGGAGGAGACCAGGTGAGAAAAAGTGTAGCCCAAAATAGCGCTGCAGCTATAGGAACAGCAGAAGACGTGGGATGCAGGTCAGGACTTACACAATAACAGATGGAGAATCAGATGGGGAATGTCCATCTGAACTTGGTGAATGAAGCAGCGAGGAATGAATGGAGCTGCAGTCTTTAAACAAGGCAAGCAGGGCGTGCTACAAATGATGATGAGTGAATACAGGTATGGCTCACCAGAGCGAGGAGTAATTAGAGAATTGATGACAGGTGTGACAGCTGTTCTGCCCCCCTCCCCCCATGGGAAATTGGTCAGTGGTGCAGGTCATGACACCATTAGGGTACACCCCCGTACTCCTAGCCAAGTTGCTAGGGAGGAATTCCTCTTTGGCTCAATAGTAGAGGAGGAGGTGGTTGGGATCCTTGGTGTCATGAGTTCACTTCTCAGCCTGGGACATGAGGTGTAGGTCTGCCTTGCTGTGAGAAGAAGAGTCCAGGTGAATGTCTACCTTGCCTAAGAAAAAGGGTGAAAGTGGCTAGGTTCGTACACCTTGGCAGAGGGGCCCCCTCTATGGGTAATTGGTCAGTGGTGCAGGTCATGATGCCAGTTTCTGTTATGACCCATTTTCTGGGCCAAGGCAAGAATAGCCTATTTCTGTTTCAGCCCACTTTCTGGGCCAAGGCCAGAACTACCTAGTTCAGCCTGGGATCATTTTAGGTCCGTCTCGGCCCCTCTGCCAAGGTGTACGAACCTAACCAAATTCAGTTAATGAAAATAGTTGAATCAGTTTTGTGTACAGCACATTTCACATTCATAAACTCAAGGTACTAAATACTAGAGCCCAACCCTTAAAAAGCTAAAATTATTAAATAAATACTAGGTTAAAATTGTTTAATGAATAGCAAATATGTTTGTTTCTGTAAAATTTTTATGCTTCTGAATTGATTTCCCAGTTTGTCATTTGTCTTTCAGTTTTTCATTTATTTGACTGATGGTTTACTGAGGTGAACTGTTATTTAAGCTCTATCGTCTTATCAAAACATGACTGCAGTAATTGGATAGAAATAGAACTTTTGCTCCAATTTCTTCCACCTGACAAAAAAAAAAGAAAAAAAAAAAAGATGGGCTGATCTTGAGCGTGAAACTCCCGGGCTGAAAACTGGTCCCACTCTGGCTCTGTTCTAGAGTATAGGGCTATAAGTGTGTGTATAGGCAGTACAACCCCATTATGGAAACACTGGTGTCTTCACCAGTGGCTGGTTCAGGACTTCACAACGTAGTCTATAAGACAATGGAGACGTAGCTTGTTGTTTTCCAATAAGACAGCATGCAAGCTAAGTATCATGCATGCAAAAACCATGTAAAGTAGTGTTCCAAGGTCATGTTTTGTTTATGTGAGACCATGTTGGTGAGAACTGTCATTGTGGGCATTAGCTCAGTCCTTTTATATAAGCAGAACTTTTCACAGACCTGAATCTACACTCTCCACATTCTTTTTAAAGAAAAATGTTAAAAAAAAGTGCTATGTTTGTACAGAAGAGTTGTAATTTTTAACTCTGCTAAGGAGGTACAGTTAGGTCCATAAATATTTGGACACTGGCACAAGTTTTGTTATTTTAGTGGTTTACCAAAATATATTCAATATTCATTTTTTTTAACCTTTATTTATGCAGGGGAGTTCTATTGAGAGACATCCTCTCTTTTTCAAGGTCACCTTGTTCACACAAGGAAGCTGCCCAGTACAACCACAGACTGACCTGTGGCCACTGAGCAGCTCCACTGGAGCAGTTGGGGTTAAGGGCCTTGCTCAAGGGTACCACAGTGAGGTGAAGGAGGGTGAGGCAAACACTGCTGTGTTATCTGTCCCACCCAGATCTAATCCTGTCGGTTCAGGGATTGAACCCATGACCCTCCAATCACCAGCCCACATCCCTAACCATTAGGCCACCACTGCTCACCAAATTCAAGACTCTCAGCTTTAATCTGAGGGTGTTCACATCCAGATTGGAGTTACGGTTTAGAAATTGCAATCTTTTTCTTTATACAAAATCTCTTCATTTCAGGGGCACAAAAGTAACTGCACAAATTAACATTACCATAAAGAAAATGCTCATGTTCATTTTGGAAGCAACAGCTTCCTAATGCAAATGCCACACATGAAATGAACTTTAGACCTTTTACCTGCTTGACTGATGATTGATTGATGAGGGAATAGCCCATGCAGCCCAAGGAATAGCTTTTAAGTCAATTGTCCAATTGCTTTTGAGCCTCTGAAATTCAGAGATTGTGAATAAAAATGGTTGCAATTCCTAAACTGTAACTCTAATTTGGATATGAATACTCTCAAAATAAACTGAGACTACACTTTAAGCCCATATTGATTACATAACTGTATCTTGAATATGTTTTGGTAAACACCTAAAATAACAAAACTTGTGTCAGTGTCCAAATATATATGGACCTAACTGTAAATCAAGGTGGTTTGTTTTTTCTTTGTCTGTCTGTTAGCAGGATTATGCAAAAAGTACTGGATGGATTTTGATGAAATTTTCAGAGGTGTCCCTTGAGTTACAGATAAACCCATTATATTTTTGGAGTGATCAAAGAGCACATACCTCCACCAAGGCCCTATCTCGCAATGTACAGACACATGGTACAGCGAGATGATTGAATGGACAGAGGGAGGGAGAAGTTCAATTTTTATTAGTCTGAAAAAGACAATATAAAAAAGAATAGAGCAAAATCTTTAAAACTGATAAGCTGAAAAAGAAATTGCCTTTAGGGTTTCCCCTTCAAGTGGGTTTAGCCTAGTTTTAGATAAACTCAGTATCTTTATTTCATTGCCAAAAAAACAAACAAACAGAATTTTATTTTTAACGCAACCCTCTCAAAATATTTTCAAAAACACATTTTGGTAATTTTTTAAAAACTTCTCCTGTATAAATTAACTTTGTGAATTATTTTCTTTTTTTAACGTTTAGGTGTTTTATAAATTTTATGTTGTTGATTTGTGATGTTTTTCAAATGACTTTAGCAATTCATGGATGGTTATTACGTCTCTATATATAAAAGTGATTCTGCGGTGTGGTTATGTATGTACAGTGCATCCGGAAAGTATTCAAAGCACTTCACTTTTTCCACATTTTGTTATGTTACAGTCTTATTCCAAAATGGATTAAATTCACTTTTTCCTCAAAATTCTACACACAATATCCCATAATGACAATATAAAAAGTTTTCTTTAAGATTTTTGCAAATTTATTAAAGATAAAAAACTAAGAAATCACATGTATATAAGTATTCACAGCCTTTGCCAAGAAGCTCAAAATTGAGCTCAGTTGCATCCCGTTTCCCCTGATCATCCTTGAGATGTTTCTACAGCTCATCTGGAGTCCACCTGTGGTAAATTCAGTTGATTGGACATGATTTGGAAAGGTAAACAACTGTCTATATAAGCTCCCGCAGTTGACAGTGCATGTCAGCACACAAACCCAGCATGAAGTCAAAGGAATTGTCTGTAGACCTCCGAGACAGGATTGTCTCAAAGCACAAATCTGGGGATGGGTACAAAAAAAATTTCTGCTACTTTGAAAGTCCCAATGAACTCAGTGGCCTCCATCATCCATAAATGGAAGTTCTGAACCACCAGGACTCTTCTTAGAGCTGGTCGGCCGTCTAAACTGAGCAGAGGAGAAGGGCCTTAGTCAGGGAGGTGACCAAGAACCTGATGGTCACTCTGTCAGAGCTCCAGCATTCCTCTGTAGCAAGAGGAGAACCTTCCAGAAGGACAACCATCTCCGCAGCAATCCACCAATCAGGCCTATATGGTAGAGTGGCCAGACGGAAGAAGGACTCTCAAACCATGAGAAACAAAATTCTTTGTTCTGATGAGATAAAGACTGAACTCTTTGTTTTATTTATTTTTATTTGTTTATTTGTTTATTTTATTTGTTTATTTATTTGTCACTGTCAGGGACAGTGCAATAAACATAGACAAAAAAGAAAAATCTGATGATTTGCACAGAGAGTGTATAGCATTAAGCTAATTTGCAACTCTTGTCCCTGGATGGGCTTTAGAGAAAAGAAACAGAGAAAAAGAGAAAAAGATGAAGAAAAAACAAAATGAAAACAGTATAAACAATATCCACATACACTACCGTTCAAAAGTTTGGGGTCACTTAGAAATTTCCTTATTTTTGAAAGAAAAGCACTGGTTTTTTTCAATGAAGATAACTTTAAACTAATCAGAAATACACTCTAATATCTAATATACATTGTTAATGTGGTAAAAGACTATTCTAGCTGAAAATGTCTGGTTTTTGGTGCAATATCTACATAGGTGTATAGAGGCCCATTTCCAGCAACTATCACTCCAGTGTTCTAATGGTACAATGTGTTTGCTCATTGCGTCAGAAGGCTAATGGATGATTAGAAAACCCTTGTGCAATCATGTTAGCACAGCTGAAAACAGTTTAGCTGGTTAGAGAAGCTATAAAACTGCCCTTCCTTTGAGCAGGTTGAGTATCTGGAAAAAATTATTATTTCAAATGTGGCGGGTTGACTCAACCCCCCCCACAACACACAGGACAGTCAGCTCTTTTCTCTTGGTTTTCCCCGCTGCACTACTGACATGCAATGTGCCATGCATGTATTGTGATGTAATGTGCCATTCATGTATAGTGTTCATGCGTCCTGTCCTTGCTGTGACCTAGTGACAGTTCAATATGTAGATGTGCCTTGTAACCTCTTTGTTCCGCAAGCTGGAGCAGAAGCTGCATCTGCCTATTGTTATGTAGGTCTTACAAATGCAAATGTCTCATGCCTGTTCTGCAGTCCCTTTGATCAGACGAACTGCTGTGAACTGCTTTGATGTATTGTTTGAGTTGGGTACAAATACTGCACAGGTTCTGTAACTCACTCTCTCTCTCTGACTCACTTCAACCGCTGCTGCAGACACGCACTTTGTGTCTCTTCTCTGAGAGCCTGAGGATCCCGTCCCAGCCTGCATACACTTGGGCCGGAGCGGGGATCCTGTGACGGCGGTATGATAATAAACTCTACTTAAAACCTCCAACAACGCAGCTTTATTTCATGCCGCCGCACTGGTGACCCAACGCTGAAACGAACACGCTGCTGGCGAACGCAGCACCCGGCCGGGATTCTCCGACGACAAGCGAACGCAACAGCTCCCTTCTGCTTCAGGGAGATTTCGACGCAGAGTTACCAGGTGAAACTCTTCGGAGACCACCCACGACCGGGAAAGCCGCAGCAGACTTCATGGTGAGATCTGCACGTCTAGATCGGCACATCCACGCTGGACCAGCCGCGCTCGCAGCTCCTCCACATCGAGAGCGCATGTACCTCGTCCTTTCTCCGCGACAGCGACTCCCATGGCCGACGGAGCACATGTGGACCTGAACGCACCATGACCGAGCGAGTGACAAGAGCGTCTACTTCCCTTCACCGCTCCAACACATTGAACAGGGATGATTAAGCTCCCTGACCCTGTCTCCTCTCCAGCTGGCCCAACAACGCACGGAGAGTTACGCAGACGGCACACCACGCACGGGATGCATATGGCTCTACAGACCCCCATCCCCCTTCGCCGCTGCACATAGAGCCTTCAGAGCTGCCCTCACACCTGAAGCACGCACGCAGCATGCACGAAGGATTTGTCAATGGTCTCAGCCACGGCGCACATGGGGAATTCAGCGGTTTTGCGGTTCCCGACGGCTTTTAAGGTTGTGCCCGCACCTAAAGTCAACACGCCAGTTCCCCTGCTTTTATGTTTCTCTTACAGCCGCTCCTGCTTTTCTTCACGGCCACTATTAATCCTTGCAGGACTTAATCGCGGGAGGAGCCAGTGACTAATTTTTCTTCTTGTGGACCTCTGCACGTTCAACGGGACAGCCCCTCGACGTCGCGGAGCAGCAAACAATTTTTGCGCGGCTCGGACAATTTCACCGCCCCTGCCGGCACACACTACCCCTCCCCTCCCTCCACCTCCGCCTGCAGCAAGCTTCTCCCACAGCTCGCTCCCATAGATGGATTATCGAGGTCACGGCCCCCTGCCGTGCCCTCTGGGGGGGGAGCGTGTGTGGCGGGTTGACTCAACCCCCCCACAACACACAGGACAGTCAGCTCTTTTCTCTTGGTTTTCCCCGCTGCACTACTGACATGTAATGTGCCATTCATGTGTTGTGATGCAATGTGCCCTGCATGTATTGTGATGTAATGTGCCATTCATGTATAGTGTTCATGCGTCCTGTCCTTGCTGTGACCTAGTGACAGTTCAATATGTAGATGTGCCTTGTAACCTCTTTGTTCCGCAAGCTGGAGCAGAAGCTGCATCTGCCTATTGTTATGTAGGTCTTACAAATGCAAATGTCTCATGCCTGTTCTGCAGTCCCTTTGATCAGACCAACTGCTGTGAACTGCTTTGATGTATTGTTTGAGTTGGGTACAAATACTGCACAGGTTCTGTAACTCACTCTCTCTCTCTGACTCACTTCAACCGCTGCTGCAGACACGCACTTTGTGTCTCTTCTCTGAGAGCCTGAGGATCCCGCCCCAGCCTGCACACACTTGGGCCGGAGCGGGGATCCTGTGACGGCGGTATGATAATAAACTCTACTTAAAACCTCCAACAACGCCGCTTTATTTCATGTCGCTGCATCAAATACAAATCATTATTTCTAACCTTGTCAATGTTTTGACTATATTTTCTATTCATTTTACAACTCATGGTGGTAAATAAGTGTGACCTTTCATGGAAAACACAAAATAATTGTCTGGGTGACCCCAAACTTTCGAACGGTAGTGTACATCAATGCAAACAAAATTATAAATACACAATATAAAAACCTGATTGACATTAGCCTGTTACAGTAAAATGCCTGTTACACATTTGCCTTCCCTTCTTCACTCACACCCTGCAGACAATCATTTCATACATGGGTACATTCTTGTTTACTTTTCAGACAGTTTTTAACCTTTGTAGTAAATGTTTTAAAATCCATTATTATTTTGATTTCATTTGGCATTGTGTTCCAGATATAACTGCCCTTTATAGAGAAAGCTGTTTGTCCAAATGTGGTTCTGCGGTGGGATATTTTACAGTTATTGTTAACAGAACTCCTGGTTGCTCTGCTGCTCTCCTGTCTTTGGATGAATCCAACAATTGGCTCTGGCGCTGATTTATGGAAACATTTGAAAATTAATTTCAGAAAACAGAGGCCAATGAAACTCTCAAAACTCAATATATTATATTTTTTTTAGAATATAACAATGATGCCACCTAATGGGCTTTTTATCCAAAATTTTTAGAGTTTGATTATATAATGAACCTATATGTTTTATTGTTGAAGGAGCTGCTTGAGCCCAAACTGTCAGACAGTATGATATATGCGAAAAAACCATAGAATGCATATACAGTATGGTGTGAATTCTAGGTGTCATGTTTGGAGGAAACCAGGCACCGCTCATCACCAGGCCAATACATCCCTACAGTGAAACATGGTGGCGGCAGCATCACGCTGTGGGGATGTTTTTCAGCGGCAGGAACTGGGAGACTAGTCAGGATAGAGGGAAAGATGAATGCAGCAATGTACAGAGACATCCTACCTCAGAGTGCTCTTGACCTCAGACTGGGGCGATGGTTCATCTTTCAGCAGGACAATGACCCTAAGCACACAGCCAAGATATCAAAAGAGTGGCTTCGGGACAACTCTGTAAATGTCCCTGAGTGGCCCAGCTAGAGCCTAGACTTGAATCCAATTGAACATCTCTGGAGAGATCTGAAAATGGTTGTGCACCGATGTTTCCCATCCAACCTGGTGGCGCTTGAGAGGTGCTGCAAAGAGGAATGGACGAAACTGCCCAAAGATAGGTGTGCCAAACTTGTGGCATCATATTCAAAAAGACTTGAGGCTGTAATTGCTGCCAAAAGTGCATCAATAAAGTATTGAGCAAAAGCTGTGAATACTTATGTACATGTGATTTCTTAGTTTGTTAAAGTTAATAAATTTGCAAAAATCTTTAAAAAAAAAAACTTTTTTCACATCATTATGGGATGTTGTGTGTTGAATTTTGAGGGGAAAAAATGAATTTAATCCATTTTGGAATAAGGCTGTAACATAAAATGTGGAAAAAGTGAAGTGCTGTGAATACTTTCAGGATGCACTGTATGTATGTATGTATATATTGTAGAGGATGCCTTTCACAAACGAGACTGAGTTTATTTCTCAGGGTTGGTTTATTGAGAGGTCACATCCTCCAACAAGCACAGAATCTCAGAAAAGAGGCAGAACAATCGTCCTTCACAGTTCTTATGCTCTCCAAAGACACAAAACCCCCAACATCAAATAACACCCCCCCAACCCACAGTCCTCGAGTAAACATACAGCCCCCGAGGCTCCTTGGCGTCTCCATTGTCTCTCATCCTTCTAGCCTCCGGGGCTCCTGCTGGGACATTCTCTCCAACTTCCCGTCTCCTACAAGACCAACTTCACACCTCCCGTAGGTCTCTGCAGGGTCAGGTCCTCTTTGGCCATTAAGACGTGAAGCTTCCAGAATATGCACCGTCATGCCTACTAGGTATATGTGGGGGAATATGAATACCATATATGTGCCCTAAATATGCGCCATAATATATGTATTATGTATGTACGTGGCAAAGCAGGCGGAGTTTAAACCATGTGCACCCCACACGGTGGGCGGAGTTTAAGAGCCACGGGGGGATCCTGGGTTCGATCCCAGCCCCCGACCAACAGTGATCTGTGTGGAGTTTGCATGTTCTCCCCGTGTCTGCGTGGGTTTACTCCGGGATTTCTCCGGTTTCCTCCCACATGCCAAAAACATGCATGTTAGGTTAATTGGCATCAAACTGGGGATTCTAAATTGTCCTTAGGTATGACTGTGAGAGTGAATGGTTGTCTGTCTCTCTGTGTTGGCCCTGCGATGCACTGGCGATCTGTCCAGGGTGTACCTTGCCTCTCGCCCAAAGATGCTGGGATAGGCTCCAGCCCCCCCGCAACCCGAAAAGGATTAAGCGGAAGAAGATGAATGAATGAATGAATGAATGAATGAATGAATGAATGAATGAATGAGTCTGTCTCCAGAATACAGGTGTTGTGGACTGACGGGGAGACGCAGGTACAGATTACCATTGGGTGGTGGGATACCAAAACTACAGTGGATATAAAAAGTCTGTACACCCCTGTTCAAATGCTAGAATTTTGTGATGTAAAAAAAATGAGACCAAGATAAATCATTTCAAAACTTTTTCTACCATTAATGTGACCTGTAACCTGTACAACCCAATTGAAAAACAAACTGAAATCTTTTAAGGGGGAAAAAAACTTACAATAACCTGGTTGCATAAATATAAAATAAGATAAGCCTTTATTAGTCCCCCAGCGTTGAAATTTTGGGATTGCAGCAGCAAAGGGATAGCAGCACTCAGAGCAATAGTAAATAAGATGCACACCCTCTTATAACTGGGGATGTGGCCGTGTTCAGAATTAACTAGTCACATTCAAACTCATGCTAAATGGGAGTCAGCACACACCTGCCACCATTTAAAAGTGCCTCTGATTAACCCCAAATAAAGTTCAGCTGTTCTAGTAGGCTTTTCTTGACATTTTTGTAGTCACATCTTGCAGCACAAGCCAAGGTCCTCAGAGAGTTTCCAAAGCATCAGAGGGATCTCATTGTTCAAAGGTATCAGTTAGGAGAAGGGTACATAAGAATTTCCAAGGCATTAACTATACCATGGAACACAGTGAAGACAGTCCTTATCAAGTGGAGAAAATATGGCACAACAGTGACATTACCAAGAACTGGATGTTCCTCAAAAACTGATGAAAAGACGAAAAGAAAACTGGTCAGGGAGGCTGCCAAGAGGCCGACGGCAACATTGAAGGAGTTGCAGGAATTTCTGGCAAGTACGGGCTGTTTAGTAAATGTGACAACAATCTCCTGTCTTCTTCATATGCCTGGATTATGGGGTAGGGTGGCAAGATGGAGGAAGCCTTATCTTACAAAGAAAAACATCCATGTGACAACAATCTCCCATCTTCTTCATATCCCATCTTCTTCATGGGCTATAGGGTAGGGTGGCAAGATGGAAGCCTTATCTTATGAAGAAAAACATCCAAGCCCAGCAACATTTTGCAAAAACACATTTGAAATCTCCCAAACGCATGTGGGAAAATGTGTTATGGTCTGATGAAACCAAGGTTGAACTTTTTGGCCATAATTCCAAAGGGTTTATTTGGTGCAAACGCAACACTGCTCATCACCAAAAGAACACCATACCTACAGTGAAGCATGGTGGTGGCAGCATCATTCTTTGGGGCCGTTCTTCTTCAGCTGGAACTGGGGCCTTAGTCAAGGTGGAGGGAATTATAAACAGTTCCAAATACCAGTCAGTGTTGGCACAAAACCTCCAGGCTTCTGCTAGACAGCTGAAGATGATGAGGAACTTCATCTTTCAGCTTGACAATGACCCAAAGCACACATCTAAATCAACAAAAGAATGGCTTCACAAGAAGAACCATGCCCAACCACTGCTACAACTTCAGTTGCCGCCCCAACTGCAACTGAGGTCCAAACAACTTATACAATTACAACTGCAGTCCCAATGACTTCTAGAACAATTGATGTCCCAACCACTGTTACAACTTTAACTGCTGTTCTGAACTACAACTGCAGTCCCAATGACTTATACATTAAGATAAAATAAGACTTTATTAATCCCACAATGGGGAAATAGCAACTGCCATCCCAACCACTACTACAACTTCAACTGCTGTGCCAATTACAACTGCAATCCCAATGACTTAAGGTGCGTTCAGACAAAATGCAAAGCAAATTTTTCGCACAGTAAGAATACATACAAAGTCAAAGGAAAGAAGCGAGCACATTTGAATCTTGCGCATTTGTGGGTTCATGTCGGAGGGGATAACACTAGCCTGTAATGGCCTTGAGATTCTGTCATCACCAGGGTAAAAGTATCAACATTGGGGAGTAAACTAGTTTAAAAATGAGACTGACACTCACCTGGAGACAGATGAACTGCAGCTGGGAGCTCTGTAGCTGAAACGGAGTGTCAGAGTTTTTTTACTCGCAGACTCCTGCCACAGACATGCTAACAAGGCTAGCAGGCTAGCAGTGTAAACAATGCATCATCCAAGTGAAATTTTGGAGGCAGGGACAATTTTTTCAGGTAAGACCCCACTGGATAATGTAAACTTAAGTATGACGGTGTTTGGGGAATTTCCACAGCAGGTTGAACACAGCTGCAGAAGTTATAAAGGCAACTTCACCTGTCTGCAACTCACTCAGACGGTGAATTCATGTATATTCGCGTGCTTACAGTGAGTTATAATGTAATTGCACTGCACAAAAAATTTGCCCGTTCGCGTTTGATCTGAACGCACCTTTATACAGGAACAACTGCTATCCAAACCACTGCTACAACTTCAATTGTGACCCCAACTGTGACTGATGTCCCAACCACTTATACAACTACAACTACTGTCCCAACCACTGCTACAACTTCAACTGCTGTGCCAACGTCAACTGCTGTCCCAATCACTTATACAACTACAACTGCCATCGTAACCACTATTACTACTTCTGCCATCCTAGACACAAATTTTTTGATTTTGTATACTTTATTTATCCCAGAGGGAAATTCAGGGCATCCACCTGGATGGATGAGGCAGCCACGGTACGGCGCCAATCCCTTCACCATTCACACACACATTCACACCTAGGGCCACTTTAGAGTCTCCAGTTAACCTAACTTGCATGTTTTTGGCCTATGGGAGGAAACCGGAGAACCTGGGGTAAACCCACACAGACACGGGGAGAACATGCAAACTCCACACAGAAGGGTCATCGATGGTCGGGGTGGAATTGATCCCGTGACCTTCTTGCTGTGCTGCCAGAGTGCTAACCACTGTGCCACCGAGCTGTCCCTACTACAACTGCTGTCCCAACCACCACCGCAACTGTCTTTTCAACCACTATCACAATAACAACTGGGGCTGCACGGTGGTGCAGTGGTTAGCACTGCGGCAGCACAGTTTACCCTCGGCCGGGGGATCGCGGGGATCATGAGATCGTGGGTTCGATCCCTGCCCCTGGCCAACAGTGATCTGTGTGGAATTTGCATGTTCTCCCCGTGTTGCGTGGGTTTACTCCGGGATTTCTCCGGTTTCCTCCCACATGCCAAAAACATGCAGGTTAGGAATATGGGGCGCTTGCGCACGCAGCGACCGGCAGCTGGTGGCTTGTCACCGGACTGCAGAACAAATCTACCTACGGGTACAAAATAAGTAAAAAAAAAACAAAAAAACAACTGCCTTCCCAAGCAGTGCTACAACTGCAACTCCCATCTTGCCCACAGAGACATTTGCCCATCCAACTACAACTGCTTTTACAGTCAGTGATACAACTGCAACTGTTTTTCCAACCATGTCAACTGCATTTACAACCAATTCCTCGAACACACTACTACAATTCCTGTCCCAACTATCACTACAACTCCTGTCCCAACCACCTCTACAACTACAACTCCTGTCTCAACCACCACTACAACTACCAAACCAACAAGAGCACTCCCAGGCAAGTGCAATATCCCCCGCCTCCATTTTCTTTAAAGAGCCCAATACTTATGGACAGAGAGTAGTTTTCAACTTTTCAATATAATTACCGTGGCACAACCAAATTATGATAAGCCCATCATCCATGAATATACAACAAGGTATACAACCCACAGCTGTAGGTCAGGATCCCAAGGTAAACCTGTGTAGCAAGTATGGTGACCCTAGAGAGCTTTACACGTTCTATAGTAAGCGATCATAGGGAGTGCCAACCTTGACTTTTGACCCCAAACCTGTAGTTAGAGGTTATGGTCTCAGAGTGAACCTGTGTACCAGGTTGGGTGACCCTAGCTTTCTTTGTTGTTGAGATATACTTTATAAGGTGTTTTGATGTTGACCTTTGACCTTGCAATCCCAAAACCACAGTCACACTTCAGGGTCACAGGGTAAACCTGTGTGCCTAGTTTGGTGGCCCTAGCTTTACTCAAAGAAGCCCTAGCTTTTACTAGATAAAACATGGTTACAGAACACATGATTAAACACACAACTGAAATAAAAATAAAAATGGTCCAGGATTATGGAATTATACACAGGTATGGTCGTGGCTACCAGGTGGAATTATGCACATAAGAGTGCAGAGTGCAGAACACACAAATTGAACACACAACTGAGTAAAATGGCCCAAGGATTATGGAAAATATACATAGTAGCAATTTCACAGATGGGCCAGTATACATGAGAGTGCGGAATGCAAAGACAGGTGAGTTATTGCAATAATTAAAAGATTCTTAGTATGTGAACGTTGAGAGGGAAGGGGGAAGGGCCTCTGACTGTGTGCAGTTCGGATGGTCCAGGGGAAGAAACTGTTTGTCAGTCTAGAAGTGTGGGACCTGACTGATCTGAACTGTCGTCCAGAGGGAAGCAGGTCGAACAGGTGGTGGGCAGGATGTGAGGGGTCTCCTGTGATGGCCTTGATCCTTCTGAGACAGGAGGATCTGGAGATGTCTTCCAGGGAGGGCAAAGGGTTGCCGATAATTTTTTGGGTGGTGTTGATGACCCTCTGCACAGCCTTCCTGTTCTCAGCCGTGGAGCCGGCGTACCACACACCCAGACAGTAGGTGAGCACGCTCTCCACTGAGCAGCGATAGGAGGCCAGCAGCAGCTTCTGATACAGTTTGTTCTTCCTCAGGACACGGAGGAAACGTAGCCACTGTTGGGCTTTCTTCACCAGGGCCTTGGTGTTGACAGTCCAGGAGAGGTCAGAGGAGATGTGGGTGTCCAGGAATCTAAAGGTGGGGACATTTTCCACACGGTTGCCATTTATGAGGAGAAGGGGGTGGTCCTGTCTGTTCTTCCTGAAGTCCAGTATGAGTTTTTTGGTTTTTTGGACGTTCAGTTTCAGGTTGTTTGCTTGGCACCACAGCAGCAGATTCTCTACCTCCGCCCTATATGCCTTCTCATTGTCATCGGTGATGAGCCCAACCAAGGTGGTGTGTCGTCATCATGGACTTCATGATGACGGTGGTTAAGTGGGTTGGAATACAGTCAAAGGTGTACATGGAGTACAGTTAGAGGGCTTAGCACGCAGCCCTGGGAAGTGCCAGCACTAAGAGACAGTGTGGGGGAGTGGTGGTGGCCAAGTCTGACTGTTTGTGGGCGGTTGGTGGGAAAGCTTTTTTTATCCAGGAGCAGGTAGGAGGGGGATCTGGAGGAGGTGCAGTTTGTTGATCAGGATGTCTGGGATGATGGTGTTGAAAGCTGAGCTGTAGTCCACAAAGAGAATCCTCACATAGCTCCTTGGGTTCTCTAGGTGGCTCAGTGCTCTGTGGAGGATGGTGGCAATGGCGTCTTCTGTAGACCGGTTTTCCCTGTAGGCGAACTGGTGGGGGTCGAAGGAGTGGGGAAGACAGTCCCTGATGTGATGGGGACACCAGTCGCTCAAAACACTTAATGACTACAGACGTGAGTACTATGGGTCTGTAGTCATTCAGGCTGTCAATTGTGGACTTTTGGGGGATGGGAATAATGGTGGAGGCCTTGAGGCATGAGGGGACAGTGGCATGCTGGGGTTCACTGCTCTCAGTTGCCTCCTCACCTCGGCAGGGCTGGAGTGGGACCAGTTTTCAGCCCAGGAGTTTCACACTCAAGATCAGCCCACTTTTTTTTGTCAGGTGGAGAAAATTGGAGTAAAAGTTCTATTTCTGTCCAATTACTGCAGTCATGTTTTGATAAGATGATCGAGCTTAAATAATAGTTCACCTCAGTAAACCATCAGTCAAATAAAAGAAAAACTGACAGACAAATGACAAACTGGGAAATCAATTCAGTAGCATGAACTTACATGACATGTTGTACTGAAGTATGTGGAAATACATATAAAACAAACATATATCCAATCTTTATGTTTCAGAAGAGAGCTATTAGAATAATAAACAAAGCTGCTTACAGGGAACCAACAAACCCACTTTTTCTTAAATTAAAAGCTCTCAGGCTGAAAGATCTGGTTGACTTTAAAACTGTAGTAATAATGTTTAAAGTGAAGAATCTATCACTGCCCGCAAATATCCAAAAGTTGTTCCAAATAAGGGAGAAACAATATCAATTCAGAGGAACATGTATATTTCAAAAACCTTCAGTGAGAACTACCACCAAGCAACACTGTGTCTCAGTGCAAGGAGTCAGACTGTGGAACGCTTTTGGATCTGAATTAAAATCATGTACAACGCTTGGACAATTTAAACAAAAACTAAAGAAAGAAATACTTCAAACATATATACAGTACAAGACGACATGTAAAATCACATAAGGATTATCATATTCAGTCTGTGTTGCGCTGTTGCTTACATTTTTGTCACGTTTTGTCTTAGCTTTGTTCTGAATTGTAATCGCTCTTGTTTTTCTTTTGAATTCTTGGATGGAATATGGGTGGGCAATAGAAGCTGCAGCTTCAGCCATCACCCATTTCGGATAACTTATGTTGAATTATATAATCAGAGGAGTTATTGTTTAATTTGACCTTGTAAGATGTTTTTTTTTCTTTCCCCTTTGTTATATTATTCTGTTCCTTTCTTTTAATCTTTACTTTTAATCTATCCGAAATAAAGATTCATTCATTAATTAATTCATTCATTCATTCATTCATTCATAACTGAATTTTGACAGGCCTTTGTGTTAATTTTAATTCACAGTATCATCACTAATTATCTGGGTTTCCTATAGGTCAGTACATCTATCAGTTGTGACCTGTAGATTTCATGAATACACAGTAAACAAGGAACAACATAGTACCTTAACTTATAAATATTATCTTTTGAGTACACAGACATACATATATATGAACAGGACAAAAAATCTATATGGGGAAATTACACAAAATGCAGTCAAATATTCATTTTTTTGTTCTATGATATCATTATGAACACTGAACTGACATGACTGTATATACTGTTACATATTATTGTAATACATTATTGTTTAGATTGAAAACAGCATGTATGCATGTTGCATCATTATAGATTTGTGGTTATATCTTTATCCTCCTGATTGTCTGACTGAACAACCTCCTCCTGAGTAATTAGGAGATGGGGTACCTGAGTAGTAGGCAATTTGATGGGGAATGCCATCCCCCTTGTTAGCAAAAGACCCAAATCACCCCCACCCCCCACCGCGAAGCTGCCATCTCTCCATGCCACTGTAGAGTGCAAGAATAGCAATGTAACGAACTGTATTTATGTACTCAAGTAGCATTTTCACAAAGTTGTACCTTCATGACTCCTTTTTTTAGGATTTTCCTCAAACACTTCTACGAGAAAAATGTCCCAAATAGGTGAGAGGAATTTATCACAAAAAAGTGGTAAATTTATTTGAAAGATGTACTAAACTTAATATAAAAGTCACAAATTTACCAGAAAAATGCTATAAATGTCCAAGGATGTTTCAAGAAAAGCCTCACTAATTGGATAGGGAGTTTATGAGAGAAAAACTAAAAAAATTTCTATAAATCTGCAACTTCATTCTTGTCAATTTGTCATAGTTTTGCACCATTATTTGTGAAAAATTATACCTAATTTACATTTATAGGTTTTACCTTATACTAAATTTATGAGTCCACTACTACCACCACTACTATCCACCTTGTTAAAAAAAAAAAGAATAAATCACCTGAGAACAAGCAGGGTTTTTTTCTTCATGAAATCTGAATCTCTTCTGAATCTGAATCTGTTTTTTAATAGGTTTGACCAACCGCCCTCCCCCCCTACTGCACAACAACCACTGCTGCCTCTAAAGTCATCGAGACCTGCTGTCCACACCCCACTCCACCAACACCCCCCCACTCCCAACACACAGCCCACAACATGACCCTCACTAAGACCCAGGTGAGGACGGAGCTGAGGAACATCAAGGCAAGGAAGGCCTTGGGACCGGACGGCATCAGCGCGAAGCTCCTCAAGTCCTGTGCAGACCAGTTGTGTGGGATTGTGGAGCACATCTTCAACCTGAGCCTGAAGCTGGGGAGGGTACCACAGTTGTGGAAAACATCTTGTGTGGTACCTGTACCAAAGACTTCCCACCCCAAAGATCTGAACAGCTACAGAGCAGTGGCCCTGACGTCTCAATCACATGATGAAGACCCTGGAGAGACTGCTCCTTGCTCACCTCCGGCCCCTGGTGAGACCAGCGATGGATCCACTCCAGTTCGCTTACCAGCATGGCACTGGGGTGGAGGATGCAGTGATCTTCCTCCTTCACCGTTCTCTGTCTCACCTGGAGAAGCCCGGGAATGCGGTGAGGATCATGTTCTTTGACTTCTCCAGTGCTTTCAACACCATCCAACCAATGATCCTGAAGGACAAGCTGCTGTGCGCAGGGGTGGACCAGCACCTGTCATCATGGATCCTGGACTACCTCACTAACCGGCCACAGTTTGTGAGAACACGAGATTGTGTGTTCAACACGATCATCGATAGCACGGGGGCCCCCCAGGGAACGGTTTTGGCTCCCTTCTTGTTCACCCTTTATACTGCGGACTTCTCACACAACACAACACACTGCCATCTACAGAAGTTCTCTGACAACTCTGCGATTGTTGGCCTCATCTCCAACGGAGATGAAGCTGAGTACAGAGGACTTATCCAGGACTTCGTGGACTGGTGGCATCGGAACTGCCTCCAGATCAACGCGAGGAAAACTAAGGAGCTGGTGGTGGACTGCTGCAGGCAAGGACAACCCCTCACAGCACCAGTAAACATACAGGGAACAGACATTGAGATGGTGACATCCTACAAGTACCTTGGTGTTCATCTGAACAATAAACTAGACTGGTCACACAATACTGACGCACTCTACAAGAAGGGACAGCACAGGCTGTTCTGGCATTACAGCAGCCGATAGGAAGCGACTGAACAAACTGATCAAGAAAGCTAGATCTGTCCTGGGGCAACGCCTTGACCCAGTGGAGGAGAAAGAAGAGAGAAGGATGGTGGCTAAACTGTCATCTCTGCTGGAGTCTGAGTCCCACCCTATGCAGGACATACTGAACGCACTGAGGAGCTCATTTAGCAGTAGACTACATCATCCTAGGTGCGCAACCGAGAGGTTTCGCAGGTCCTTCCTACCTACGGCTGTCAGACTGAAAAAAACGTGACGACCTAATAGTATTGAATGCAAAAGACGCAACAGACTTACAAAAATGGTCCCCTCCAGTATACAACTAGGACAATATCAGTCACTACAGAGGGTGACAATATGTATGGGTACATATTCATACTATGAAGGATAACTAAGTAGACGGTTATGCTGTTTATTCCATCCTGCTACAATGCTCCGCACTTTGTATATATATTTATATATTTATGTGTACGTATGTATATTCATGGCTCTTATTTTTATTTTTCTTATCTTCTTGGTTATTGCTCTAAGTGTTGCTGTCCCTGTGCTGTTGCAATCCTGGAATTTCCCCATTGTGGGACTAATAAAGGCTTATCTTATCTTATCTTCATTCAGCAACATGTACTGTACTGAAGAGGCATTTTCACCAAATGTGTCAACAAAAATCTGCATGGAGCAGTATTTTAGCTTAAAATAAAGATAATAAGTAAAAAAAAATAGCTGCTAGGAATGTGCATTATAAATATGCAACTTTTACTGTATAATATTTCATTTTTACCTCTGCCAAGGGAGGAGGTACTGTTTTTGCCCGCGTTGGTTTGTTTGTTGGTTTGTCTGTTAGCAACATTACTTAAAAAGCTATGAATGGATTTGATGAAATTTTCAGGAAAGGTGTGTAATGGCACAGGGAACAGATGATTAGATTTTGGTGATGATCTGAGAGTGCATACCCCCACCAAGGGCTTTGTTTGTATTTGTGCAGCAGGATTGCACAAAATCTACTGGATAGATCTGGATGAAATTTTTACCAGAGGTGCTTCTTGAGCTAGAGACATACCCATTACATTCTGGTGATGATCTGAGTATGCATACCTCAGCCAAGGCTCTTGTCTTCTCACAGGGTGTTAGCAACGATCCTCCAAAACTAATGGACACGACTTTGATGCAGTTTTCACCAGAAGTGGCTCTAGGCCCGCATACAAACCCATTACATTTTGGAGGTGATCCATGAGGGAGAGGAGCCTTGGGGGAGGTCTGCGCTTTCTCAGGGCTTTTCTAGTTTTCACATAAAAACATTTTTTTCTTTAACTTTAGAACTTTTTAATGTAATTTAAAAAAAAAAACCTTTATCCATAAAAATTGCAGTTTTTGCTTATAAATTTTCATATTAACATACAGGATTATGTAGCCTGTTTTTTCTTGGAAATTTAGAACTTTAAAAATCTTCATAATGAGGAATTATTTAGTTTTTAAATTAGGCCTACATGAGAAAGAGCTGGTGAAGTCGGAGGAGTGTGGACTGTTTGATGGCAGTTAAATATGTAGAAGTTGCTCTGAGACTCAGGTCACTAACCTGAGGTGCTGGGAATCTCATGGCCTCAGCTGCAAAAGAACACCCTCCTCCACTGCCTCCTCTTCCCTAATCTGTGCCTTCTGATTATTTTTCTTTTTGGGAAAAAGCCTCCTATATCCATTTCTTCCTTAACTTGTTAACTACTGAAATATGAACACAACTTCTGGAGTCCTGCACCCTGTTGAATTCGCCTGACGCAGATGATCAGATTATAATGACATTCACGTTAATTCATTTTCCTTCTGACTGGAGCACCGGCGCATAAGTGAAGCGGCCCATCGGAAATCCTCCCGACTCTCCCTATGGGCCACACCGGGCCTGGGTGGGGAATAAAAACCACCACCAAAACTAGAACTGCCGTCCCAACCACCACTACTTCAAATGTCCTGTCATACACTGCCACAGCCGTTGTCACAAATGATACTGCAAATAATATGACAACTACAAATATTAGTACACCAACTAATACAACTACCCCATCCAACAGAGGCTTGGCTGTAAAATTTTCTGTGCTGTTTTCTGTACTGCCACTCTTGGTCTACATTTTCTATCCATAAGGCTCGAAACTTGCCCGAAGATTCATTACCTCCACCAAGGAGGTAATGTTTTTACTGGCGTTTGTGTGTCTGTCTGTCACCAACATAACTCAAAAAGTTATGAACGGATTTTGACGAAATTTTCAGGAAAGGTGTGTAATGCCACGGGGAACAGATTATTACATGTTGGTGATGATCTGAGAGTGCATACCTCCACCAAGGGCTTTTTTGTATTTGTGCAGCAGGATTACACAAAAACTACTGGATGGATTTGGATGAAATTTTCACCACAGGTGCTTCTTGGCCTAGAGAGGAACCAGTTACATTTTGGTAATGATCTGGGAATGCATACCTTAGCCAAGGCTCTTCTCACAGTGTGTCACCCACAATACTCCAAAACTAATGGACAGACTTTGACGCAATTTTCACCACAAGTGGCTCTAGGCCTACACACAAACCCATTACATTTTGGAGGTGATCCATGACAGATTGAAGGAGCCTTGGCGGAGGTATGCGCTCTCTGAGTGCTTTTCTAGTTTTCATGAAGTGAATGAAGGAAATGATTAAATGCTAATCCTGGCATTTATGCATACTGTATATGCCAACCTCGTGCAGATTTCTTTTAAACCTGATTAGACCATATTCACAACCATTTTAGTTCAGACAGTGTGATTAAATCAACAATAAAGTCTTTTATGAGAAAAGAATAAAATGATTTTGTTTTTCTGCACTGTGTTTTAGCTTAAGGAAGATATTTAGAATGACATACACAAAGAACCAGCTGTGTTCATGCAAGTGTCACATTTGTATGTTTAAGTTAACCTGTTGCACTTCTGTGTACCGCGGGCGGGCACGTCTCTGCATCCTAGAGCGCACGAGGGCGCACGAGGGTGCTGTGTCCTAGAGCGCACTGAAAACAAAAGCTGCATTTCCGTTCTTCCACTACAGACACAGCCGTGAACAGATTAGATATGATTGACCTCTCATTCGACTAATAAGAGCCTTGAATTGGGTTTCTGAAACCTTGAAGAACCAATGACTGAAAACCTAGCAAGAAGGACCCGCCTACCAACAGCTGCAAATGCAGCCAGCCAATTGAAGCACAGAAGTTCGAAAGCTGTTTTGTGTAAGGCTGGGTGAAGAGAGACTGACTGCTGCAGCAGATGAAAAAAGGACCCGCAGGAAGAACCGCCATAGACCCAGCAGCACGGAGACCACCCACAAGTGCGACCTGTGTGACAGGGACTGCCATTCGCGCATCGGCCTGTTCAGCCACAGGCGGTGCTGTCCCAGCAGAGTAGACGTTTAGGATTCTCTTCCATGGTCATCATAGACCGACGGAGGCCGACGACAAAGGCTGGGTGACACACACGCGTTCACCAGTCTTTTTTTATTACTACTGTTATTTGTTTTGAAAAATCGTTCGCCAAAACCGCAATCATGGAAGTGCAAAACCGCAATAATGGAATTATGTTTTGACCGGGTCGCGAGACCAGAACCACGAGTCCGTAATAAGCGGGCCAGCTTCATGTTCGTCTGACAATGAGGAAGAGAAGTTCTCCAGCTACGCTGCTGTTGTGAACAGGCAAGTGTTATAAGCTAAATTATTCTTTATCCCTGAAAATTGTAATCAAAAATGACTTTTGACTGATCGGTAAATTACAACTGTGCGTCATCGCCACATGACGGACCGCGGCGCACGAACGATGTCCGTCCTCTGTAGCGGGGGGGGGGACAACCCCCCCCCCACACACACACACACCCACACAGCCCTGAGTGTCACCTTTCATTAGAGCCCAAGATGAAGCTTCTATATTGAATCATTCAAAAGTTACAGACGTTTTTTCCAAACTGTGCCATTTGGCACAATTTGGCACAGTTCAAAAATGCCTGGGAACTACCTGAGAACAAAGCTGTGTAATATATTCATTTTTTGTGGTATTGTTACAAAATTTTGACCTCAGCTGGATAACACTTGGTTCTACATTTCTGTTGCATTTTTCAGCCCGGATCTGAAGCTGTGTGTTATTTGCAAGCATTTGTATCCAAAAAAACCACCCAGGCCTAATTTATTTTCTTCAAGTTTACTATGTTTAGATGACTGTTACTCAGTGGCCGGAGCACTTAGAGAAATTATGACTGTTTTGCCAAAAAATTCAAAGTGTTTTCTTTTAAATGAGACCAACCCCATGAAGATGCTGCAAAGGGTTGAAGAACAGCTTTTGATTTACTTTGGGCACGTTATTTTTTGGCGTTTTTAGGGAAATTGACCAGAGTGCAAGGGGTTAATAAATCATACATATAATAAAATATGTAAAACAACGTTAAGTGATTCAATAAAAATAAGGGAAACAATAAAACATTACATGTATTTTGCACTACCATAACATCTAGCAAATGACAATTATAGAACAAGCGTGAAAAGCTGTTCTGTGTTTTACCTTGTTTTATTTTATTCAAATAATGTTATTTTTACTGGAAAAACACACCACCAATGAGGATAAGTGGTGACCTGGTAATACACAGAGGTCAGTGCGCTGACCATGGAAATGGCCCACTTCACGCTCCACCCCAGCCTGTACTGTGTTTATAAAAGCAAGGGCAAAACGTTTCCCCTTCAGTACCATAGAACGTTACTACATCACAGCGCTACAGAAATACCATAGAGAAGTTCCGCTTCCCTTTGTCTCTCTATCATGGATCTTTTAACCCTGGAACTTTTGGTCTTTGCCATGCTACAGGTATCAACTTAAAATCCATTTATTACTCCAAGAATGAAGCATGTGACTTGTGATTACAGAGTCTGTGTTACAGTTCTTTGTTTTTATTATCACTTTAAGCTTTTTTACTCAATATTTCATGATTAATAAAATATTCACAAAAAGCAGTGACTGTAATCAGGTTTTCCAATACTCAAAAAAGGTCCTTCTTCAAGTTTTAATAAATCTGGGGTTGATCATGACAATAGACCTTTACAGTAGTAATGATTGAATGAGATATTTTAAAATGACTAAAGTAAAAAAATACCAGGGAATAAGATTAACATGTTCACCTTGTGCATACCACCATGAAACATCCTAAACTAACAGGTTTATAAACTTATCATTAACTTATCATTTCTGTACACAAAAGTATAACGTGTATTTTTCAGAACAGAATTATGTATACCTTGGATGAAGCATTTAACGTTTCAACTGATCTTTTAAAAAATTCTTAAATCACAATAACTATCAATACATTTGACAAGGATCTGTGTAATTCATGAGAGTTTATCATTACAACAATATGCATGTTAGTTCTCATTTTCACTAATAAGCAAGTTGAAACCAAGAGTTGTAGGGAATATGTTGGTTTGCTCCATATAGCTGCTACATACTGCCATAAAACATATATGGAATGTAGCACAAATAGCTTAACCTTTCTCTCTACTTAACAAAATAAGGGACAGAAGATTGTGAGTCTGTTTTAAAACTATGACCCTGCACACAGAGGGAAAAAGAAGGTAGACTGCTTTTAACACCATGATTTTGCCAATTTTGTCTCCTGTATTGTACAAAACAAAATTAATAATACTGTTTAAACTTTAATGGATTAGTGTCTTGGCGTGTTGAGTCCAGAATTCTTAAATTCAAGATCGCCACAACATATTTAACAGAAGGAGAGTTGTATGAATGGCCTTCTGTTAAAAAAAGTTATTATTAATCAGAGTAATATCAAATCAAATCAACCTTTATTGTCATGTTGCTGTACATACAACTGTAGTGCAGGCAAAATGAAATTACGTTTCTCTAGGCATCCATATAAGTAAAAAGAACATAATTTAAGACACACACACACACACCCTCACCCCCCACCCCAACACAGCCATTCACACATCCCTGAGACATACTTGAAACTAACTAGAACTATATACATATAATATACATAATGTCCATAAGGTGCAGTAGTATGTATGAAAGATTCCGGATCAACTGTTCAGCATCCTAACAGCTTGTGGAAGGAAGCTGTTAATCAGTCTGGTGGTTCTGCCTCTGATGTTCCAGAATCGTTTGCCAGATGGCAGCAGTTCAAAGTGTTTATGCAGAGGATGAGAGTGATCCTTGACCATGTTCAGTGTCCTGCTCCTACAACGGTTCTGAAAAAGTTCTTGGACAGAGGGGAGGGAAACTCCAATTACCCTCTCAGCCCCTTTGACTATCCTCTGCAGGGCTTTTTTGTCTGACATACTGCAGCTGGAGTACCATGTTGCAATGCAGTATGTCAGAACACTCTTCACCACACCTCTGTAGAAGGTCCTGAGGATGCAGATGGGAAGAGAGGCCTGTCTGAGTTTCCTCAAGAAGTGAAGTCTCTGCTGCGCCCGCTTCCTGATCCCCAAGGAATTCTTGCTCCAGGTCAGGTCCTGCGAGATCTGCACTCCGAGGAACTTGATGTTCTCTACTCTCTCCACTAAACGGCCGCCGATGCTGAGAGGGACGTGTTCAGGCCGTGTCCGCCGGAAGTCGATAATCATCTCCTTCGTTTTGTCCACATTGAGCACCAGATTGTTCTCCCTGCACCATCCCTCCAGGTCTCTAACTTCTTCCCTGTACATTGATTCCTCATCCCTCTGAATAAGTCCCACCACTGTGGTGTCGTCCGCAAACTTAATAATCTGGTTCCCCTCGTGTCTGGATACACAGTCATGTGTTAGAAGTGTAGACAACAGTGGACTGAGTATGCAGCTTTGAGGGGATCCGGTGCTCAGCGTGATAGAGTTGGAGATGTTGTTTCCAACACGGACAGACTGAGGTCTCTCGGTCAGGAAGTCCAGGATCCAGAGACATGTGGTGGTGTTCAGACCGAGAAGGAGTAATTTCTCCATCAGTGTCTGGGGAATAATGGTGTTGAATGCTGAACTGAAATCAATGTACAGGAGTCTGGCGTAGGTGTCTTTCTAATCCAGGTGGGTGATGACAGAGTGCAGGGTAGTGTATAGCATCCTCCGTGGAGCGATTTGAACGATACACAAAACTGCAGCGGGTCATGTGATGCAGGGAGGCAGGCTGTGATGTGTGGTTTGACAAGCCGTTCAAAACACTTCATCACAATTGGTGTCAGTGCAACAGGACGATAGTCATTTAGACGGGACACAACTGGTTTCTTTGCCACTGGTACTATGGTAGCGGTCTTAAAGCCTCTGGGAACGATGGCCTGACTCAGGGAGATGTTATAAATGTCAGTCAGGACATCTGCCAACTCGCTCGCGCAGACTCGGAGCACACGTCCCCGGATGTTGTCCGGACCTGCAGCTTTACATGGGTTGACCCTAATTAGAGTCCTCCATGTGTCCGCTGCGTTGATGATGATAGCTGGCCCAACAGATGGTGGAGATGGGCCAGCCCTCCCTCTGATTGTTGGGTTTGATGCTTCAAAACGTGCAAAGAAGTTGTTGAGCCTGTCTGGAAGAGAAACATCATCATCATCGATCCCCTGCCTAGACTTATAGTCCGTCAGCGCCCAAACTCCCTGCCACATCCGTTTGGTGTTCCTTCTGTCACAGAGGTGTCCCTGGATTTTCTCCGCATAGGCGCGTTTCGCCATCTTAATTCCCTTTGAGAGTGCAGACCTGGCTGAGCGGAGGGCGGTCCTGTCCTTCGCTCTGAAGGCTGCATCTCCGGCTGTGAGCAGCGAGTGCACCTCTGCAATCATCCAGTGTTTATAGCTGTGCCGTGCAGTGAAAGTCTTCACTATAGTGACATCCTCTGTGCACTTCGTGATGTAGCTGGTGACCATTTCAGTGTACTCCTCCACATCTGTCCTGTCTCCCTGCTATTTTGAAAACCTCCCAGTCTGTGTGCAGAAAACAGTCCTGAAGCCGAGGCTGCACCCTCTGGCCAAATCCTGATTTGTTTCTCTACTGGCCTACTGCGCTTCAGTAAAGGTTTGTAGGCAGGCACCAGCATCACGGATAGGTGGTCAAAATGGCCGAGGTGGGGGCGAGATGTTGACTTATATGCATCTGGGAAGTTTGTATACACCAAGTCCAACATATTCTCTCCTCTGGTCTATACATTGTTTGAACTTGGGGAGCACAGTCTTTTAACTGGTGTGATTAAAATCCCCTGCAACCACCACAAAACTGTCCGGGTGTGAAGTTTGAAATTCACTGATAACGTTGTGCAGCTCTCCGAGTGCCTCGTTAGCATTAGCTTTAGCATTAGCGCTAGAAGCTATGTAAA
Organism: Pholidichthys leucotaenia; assembly: GCA_020510985.1. Classification (NCBI taxonomy): domain Eukaryota; kingdom Metazoa; phylum Chordata; class Actinopteri; order Cichliformes; family Pholidichthyidae; genus Pholidichthys; species Pholidichthys leucotaenia. Next base: position 74,986,168 of record CM035839.1, on the reverse strand, counting down.
CAGCAGCTACAAACACGTTGGTGAATTCCCTCGGCAAGTAGAATGGCCGGCAATTCACAATAAGGAACTCCGCCAACGGAGAGCAGTGTTTAGTTGCTAACGTGGCATTAACACATCAGTTCTTGTTAGTTTAGCTACATAGGCCCCCCCCCTCGGCTCTTACCGGAGCTAGCAGCCTCTCTATCTGCCCAGAACGATGTCATCCCTTCCAGCTGAATGGCCGTGTCAGGGATGTTGTCGTGGAGCCATGTCTCCGTAAATGCAAACACACAGCAGTCCCTCCACTCTCTCCGGGTTTCTCTCAGCAGACGCAGCTCGTCCAGCTTGTTGTCGAGGAAGCGGACATTGGAAAGTAGGAGCGACGGTACTGCTGGTCTGGAGGGGTTAGCCTTTAGCCTAGCATGAATCCCGGCTCTCTTTCCTCTCCTTTGTTTGCATTCGCGCCACTTACGCTTCCTCCTCTCCCGGGTAGCTGCCAGCGAAACCTCCGATAGTATTCCATGCTGGCGTAGAATGTCCAAGTCACACCCGAGCACCGCAATTCTTGCAGCATGCATTACCTTGATGTTTAATAAGGTCTCACGGTTGCAAGTTTTACAGTATGTACGTCTGGGATAATTAAAACACTCAAAACTCTCACACTCACTGATGCCTAGAGGGGCTGCAGCATCCATGCGCACCACCATCGCCATTACATATTGGAGCACATCTGAATATTTGGTTCATGTAGCACTCCAGAATTGCCAATTTATGGCTAGAATAGGATACAAATATTATTGTCACAACTATAAGGCACTGATTGTGAAGTGGCGTGCTAAACTTGACAGCATCATTTTTGTCCCATTTAGCTCTGCACAACTTTAAAAATGTATTGAGAATTTTTCAATTATTTTTAACCAGATTTACTGCAATATTTCAGATATTTTTTCATACTTAGAATTTTCTAAGTAAAAGAAAAAATGAGACTTTCAATTCTAAATGTAAAATATTTAAACTAAATATTAAAATAAACCTCAAAATTAATCTAAGTATTGAATATAAACCTAAATGTTAAATCCTAAATTAAATGTCACAATATAAATATTAAATATAAATGTTAAAATAAAAACATAAATGAAAACTTAAATCTAAATGTCTAATGTTAACTCTAAATGCTAAATGTTAAATCTAAATACTACATGTTGAATCTAACTGTTAAATGTAAATCTAAATGTCCAATATTAAATCCAAATGCTACACGCTAAATCTAAGAGTTACACGTGAATCTAAATGGTAAATGTTAAATCTAAATGAAGAGTTTGTTTGCAAAAACCGATAAACGCCACTTCCATGAAAATTTCACTCTTTACATCAAACAACTGTTAACATTACCTACTTATAGAAGTTCAAATCATTTTGTCTCAAAAGCTGATATGTCCTATGTTATAGACGCTACAAATTCATATTGTGTTTTCAAAAGCTGATAAACGCCGGAAGCGTTTTTTTTTTTTACAAAAGCAGATAACTCCACAGGGCAAATCAGCGCTAGGTATTTGGGTCATGTGACTCATCTTGGCTGCCTTCCTGGTCTGCTCGTTCTGACTGATTTCCCTGGCTGTGATCGGAATGTTTACTCCCACCCTCCCTCCCTATACGGTGAATTTAGATATAGTGAACTATACAGTAAACTCAATATAACAATAAAATTAACCGCTTTCGGACACTACTGGGCTTGTTTTCGTGGCACGGTTAATGACGTCATCATGTGAGACAGTAAAATGCAACAGACTAACGGAGGTAAAAACAAAATGAACACCGGCATGTAATTTGTAGTAAATATGTATTAAATCAAATTGTTTTTGCTGAATTATTAAATATATACCTTAAGGTAGCTTATGTTGTGATGTGAAGCTCTTCTCTCACTGCCCCCTTGGCTGTGTATTCACTATATAGTACACTATATGGGGAAGGAGTTTCTTTTTTCCAGCCTTATTCTTTTCTTTTTATATTGTGCACACTGTGGGCACCCAGCACAATGCAGACTGATAATATTCACGCTCAGCAGGGATTGCATACGAACAGAGAGCCCTAGGGGGAAAACCAGAACAATGACTATTGTTATTCATCCCCGGAGTAAGGAGAGGAGTCTGGCGCCAGTTAATCATGCGATTGATATGTGTTGTCTGATATGTATATCAATATGTAAATGTGCCATGCATTCTCTCTTGTCTGTATAAAACAGCTGACGTTGCATGCCTCACTAGCACACTGACAACAGCGCACACACAGCACACAGCGCTGCAGTGTGTCTCATGATGATGGAGGAATAAAACTCTTAAACCTTCAGCTCGCTGTGTCTCGCCTGAAATAATTTTTTCCTCCACGCTGGTGACCCTTGACGAAGAATGGAACACCAGGCAAACACTCCGAAGATGACCCGGACGGGAAGCCTCAGCACGCGTCATGGAGTGACCCTCGCCTGATCTTTTTCCAGCACAATGATCAACATGAGCGAACGAAGGAAGCAGCCTGAACGGGGACAATCATCGACGCCAACTGTGCTGATTTCCATCAAGCTCCCTGACCCTGACTCACCTCTCGACACAGACCTTCCGCGCACAGAAGCCACGCACGCACATCGCGGGGTTACGAGGACAGCGCAACTGCCACAACTGCCAGCTATGTGATCACTGTGCCAGGCGCACGCCACGCACCAGGGACAAACCGGCTCCTCAAACTGATACAGCGTCCTCCGCTGCTGCACATGCCCGAGTTAAACGGCTGATCACCACCCTTGGAACCTTCAGGGCTGCTCGCGCACCTGGAGCGGACATGCAGCCAGCAAACAGGACTTTGTATGAGTTTTCCAGCCATGGCGCACAACGGGAATTTAGCCGATTGCTTTCCCCGATGACTTTAGGGCTGTTTCCCGCACCTAAAGCCAAACTGCCAGGTCCCTGACACAGCTTCAGTTTATCACAGCCACTACGTATCCTTGAGGAATTAGGCCGCTCTCCTTCCCCACATCCTCGCTGGACCAAAACACGAGAGAAGTCAGAGATATAATTTTTTCACAGCTGCTGTGGACCTCCGCCACGTTTAATGGGAAAAGTTCCTCACCATCGCAGATCCACATGCAATTGTTGCGCGGCCCAGACACCTTTGACGTCACGGGCCGGCACTCGCTTACTCCCACCCCCTCAACCTACTCCTGCACAGAGCTTTTCCTGCACCTCACTCCCAAAGCCGGCTGATCGCCGTCTGGTTCCATTACGTACGACTGCACACTGGCCCGTGTGCCCACGATCCACGGCCGTTCAACGTGCTGGAACTCGGAGCGGAGCACACTGCCCTTTCCACCCCTCCCCGTCCCCCTCACGGACTGACATGCCCTCTGACAGTTCTACCAGAGCTGGAGCCAAACGACGGGGGGGGGGGGGGTGTCACAACCCCTTCTGACCATTCTGGGGGGAGCGGTGTGGGCACCCAGCACACGTGTGGGCACCCAGCACAATGCAGACTGATAATATTCACGTTCAGCAGGGATTGCATACGAACAGAGAGCCCTAGGGGGAAAACCAGAACAATGACTATTGTTATTCATCCCTGGAGTAAGGAGAGGAGTCTGGCACCAGTTAATATGTATTGTCTGATATATATATCAATATGTAAATGTGCCATGCGTTCTCTCTTGTCTGTATAAAAGAACTGACTTTACATGCCTCATTAGCGCACTGACAACAGCACGCACACAGCGCTGCAATGTGTCACATGATGATGGAGGAATAAAACTCTTAAACCTTCAGCTCGCGGGACTTCCGGGAAGATGGCGGAGAGACATAACACTTAAACAAAGAGCTCTCCCTAGCCGGATTAAAAATCATCGGTAAATGGCCAACTCGACATAAACGAATCAATAAACTAAGGGATGAAAACACGAAGGAACCGGGCACAAGGACAAAAACAGGGTAAAATTGAAGAATTCCTCTCCAACAACGCAGGAAAAACCGCTGTACGCAAAGCCCAAAAAAACGAGGTGTCTACAGCAGAGAAAATGGAAGACACCAGACTCGACAACATGAACGCTGGCATCGCCAGTTTGGGTGAAGAGTTAAGAGAATTCAAGCGACAGCTACAACAGGATTTAGCGGCTCTTAAGGAGGAACTGAAAAAAGAAATTAAGGAGGAAATCATGGACCTCCGAAGAGAAATGGAGCGTAAATTAACGGAAAACATGGAGGAGCTGCGCTCCCAGCGGGCGTGTATGACAGAAGCGCAGACCCGAATTTCGGAACTAGAAGATTGGAAAAGCGAGGCAAACGAACAACTACAGACCCTGACGACGCAAACGCAGAGGATGCAGGAGAAAATAAACGACTTGGAGAGCAGATCCCGACGAAGCAATATGCGCATCTTTGGAATTCCGGAGGGCATTGAAGGCAACTCGATGACAAAATTCATGGATCAGTTCTTAAAAAAAGAACTGGAAATACCCGGAGAAACGGATCTGCAGATTCAACGGGCGCACAGAGCACCGGCACAGAACCCGAAAACAAACTCTCCACCCAGGTCAGTTGTGGTAAACTTTGTGAAATATGACATAAAGGAAAGAATCCTGATGCAAGCATGGAAAAAAAAGATACGAATCGGCGACAAACAGGTATTTTTTGACCATGACTACCCGACAGAAATCGTGCAGCAGCGGAAGAAATATGCCAATATTAAAAAAACGCTGAAAGAGAAAAAAATTAGATTCCAAACGCCGCTAACGAAAATGAGGATTCATTGGGAGGAAGGCACAAGAACCTACAACACGGCCGAAGAGGCAGCGCGGGATATGATGGAGCGGGGCCTTGAGGTGAGCGTGCCGAAGGAGACGGCTGGAGCAGCGGCGGCCCTGAACGCACCACGACAGACGGAGTGGAGGCGAGTGAACGGCGGAAGAAGGGGGAGAGACGTGGCGCAGCGGGCCCAGGACAAGCTACAAGGCTTTCAACTGAAAGCCTAGATCATAACAAAGATTAAGAAAGGCACAGAAGAAATGAAGGCCAAGAAGACAAGGTAAAAGAGAAACAGACGGCTAGGAGAGGTTTAAGTGATATTTGTTGGACATTTCTAGACTTATGACTATTACTTTGATAGTAATTAGAAGTCTAGGGAGGGCCCTTCACTCTGTGAAGACAAACCCCCCCACCCACCAACAGTGACCAGTGGGCAGAAGAAAGGCCCAAAGTACGGAGGTCGAGATTTTTTAATGTGTTTTTATATAAATATGTGTTATTTTTGTTGTTAAAGGGGCTAGGAGCACAAGTTAAAAAAATGGAAAAACATGAATATGGGTAAAAATCTTAAGATAATGACATTAAACGTGAATGGTCTGAACTCACCTGTTAAAAGGGAAAGAATAATAAGAAAATTCAAGAAGGAAAAAGCTGAAATTATATTTATGCAAGAGACACATTTGAGCAAGACAGAACATGTGAAACTAAAGAGATTTGGCTATAAGAACTCCTACTACAGTTCATTTAAGGGAGGAGCAAAAAGGGGGGTTATGATACTAATCTCAAACAAAATACAATTTGAAAGTGAACAGGAAATCCAGGATAAAGAAGGCAGGTATGTAATAATAAAGGGAAGAATAGATGGTATGCAGATTACATTAGTGAACATCTATGCCCCACCAGAAAGTGACAAAGGTTTTTTTCAACATCTGTTTGATCTCATAGCAACACACAGTGAAGGAGTCCTAATTTGTGGAGGAGACTTAAATGCTGTCATGGATCATGAAGTTGACACAACAAGTGTTAAGAAGACAAAAAAACATGTAACAAAGTTCATAAGAACCTCACTGGCAGAAATGGGTATGGTAGACATATGGAGGGACCTGCACCCACTCGAAAAAGACTATACACATTATTCAGCAGTCCATAAAGTACACTCTAGAATAGATTACTTCCTTATGAATGAAGGTGACAGACACAGGGTGAGAAATTGTTGGATTGGAGGGGCAGAAATATCAGATCATAATCCTATATACATGGAAATATATTTGAACAATAGAAAACGACAAACAACATGGAAACTTAACGTAGGACTGTTAAATGATGAGAAAATGAAAGAAAGAATAAAAATAAACATAAACGAATATATCCAAGAGAATGACAATGAAGAAGTGGACCCAACAATACTATGGGACACACTAAAAGCCGTGTTAAGGGGTAAATTAATTGTTGAAACAGGAAAAGCAAATAAGACTAAACTGGAAGCGTATGAACAAAGATGTGAGAGACTGAGGGAACTAGAACGTAAACATCAAAGCACAAATGACCCAAAAATATATCAAGAAATTAAAGAAGAAAAAACAAAGATAAAAGAAACACAAATGGATGAAATTGAAAGGAAAAATAGATATCTAAAGCAAAAATATTATGAAACGGGGCCAAAAGCCACAAAACTGCTGGCAAAACGGTTAAGAAAACAACAAACAATGAATAATGTATATAAGATTAAAGACCCCACCACAAATAAAACCACAGTTAACCCAGAAAACATCGAAGAAATTTTCCATAATTTCTACCAAGAACTATACTCGCAACCTGAAGAAACAAATACTAAAGATATCAAAAAATTTCTAGACACATTGGACTTGCCATCAATAGGAAATCAACAAAATGAAAAACTAACAGCAGAAATAACAACACAAGAGATCAGAGATGTGATTAAGTCACTTAAAAACGGTAAATCACCAGGTAGTGATGGATACCCATCTGAGTTTTATAAACTGTTTATAGAAGAACTCACGCCACAACTCCTAAAGTCATTTAATTGGACGCTGAACAACAACAAAATACCTCCATCATGGAACGAAGCAATCATTTCAGTTATTTTAAAACCAGGGAAAGATAAAGAACAATGCGGAAACTATAGACCAATCTCTTTATTAAATGTAGATTATAAAATATACACAACAATTATATGTAAACGAATAAAGACATTCTTGACGGAATTGATAGAAGATGATCAAACTGGATTCATAGAGGGACGCCAAACACATGACAATATCAGGAGAACAATACATATAATTAACCAAATACATAAAGAAAAGAAAAGCGCAGTAATAATGAGTTTAGACGCAGAAAAAGCATTTGACAGGGTTAACTGGAAATTCCTATATAGTGTACTGGAGCGCTTTGGATTTAACGAAAAATCAGTACAATGCATAAGGACGCTATATCAAGAACCTGTGGCAAGAATCAAGGTAAACGGTAGCTTAACAGACAAAGTAAATATACAAAGATCAACTAGGCAGGGATGCTGCTTATCGCCCACCTTGTTTGCTCTATTCATAGAACCATTGGCTCAAGCGATACGACAAAATAAGAAATTAAAAGGTGTAACAATAAAGGGGGCGGAACACAAGATTGGGCTATTTGCAGACGATATTATAGTTTACCTTGAACAACCAGATAAATCAATAATGGAAATGATGAACTTGATAGAAAATTTTGGAAAATTATCAGGATACAAGATAAACATAACAAAAACACAAATACTGACATTCCACTATAACCCTCTAAACCAGATAACTGATAAGATCAAACTAAACTGGAACCAAAAAGAAATAAAATACCTTGGAGTGAACATACCTAAAGACCTAAGCAAAATATATAAAGCAAACTATGATAGGTTGGAACAAGAAATAAAAAAAGATATTGATAGATGGTCAATCTTAAATATGGATCTGAATTCAAAAATTGAGACAGTCAAAATCAGCATACAACCTAGATTACTTTACCTCTTCCAGGCTATACCAACAGAGATTCCAGATGCCCAATTCTCAAAGTGGGACAGGATGATATCGAGATTTGTTTGGGGAGGTAAAAAACCAAGAGTGAAATATAAAACCCTCCAATTACCAAAAGAGAAAGGAGGCATGGGCCTACCGAGTCTAAAGGAATATTACTACTCAGCACAAATAAGATATATCATATGTTGGTGCGACGAGGGATATGAGGCAAAATGGAAAGAAATGGAAAAGGAAATTGAGGGACTCCCAGTACAAAGCATAATAGGGGATAAAGATGCATATAAGCAAATCAAACAAATAGACCCAATCACTAAATTTACTTTAGAACTGTGGTATAAATAGTACAAAAATATAATATAAGGGAAGACATAAAACTATTGAAATGGGTAGCATTTGACAGTCAGTTTGAACCGGCAAAACAAGATAGGGGATACAAAAATCTGGTGAACAAGGGAATCACAGCATGGGGCAATATCGGAAAAAAAGATCTCGGGAGCTTTGTAAATATCAGGAGAAAATTTAAATTAGAAAGATCGGAATTTTTCAGATATCTGCAGATGAGAGATTACTATATGAAGAAGATTAGGCATAACCTCCAAACAGATGTGAACGAGATTATACAACTTATTTTAAGCTCATATGCAGGAAATAAAATAAGAATTATTTCAAAACTATATCAGAAACTTATGACAAACAATCATACAAGTAACTATATAAAGGAGAAATGGGAGAAAGAGCTCAATTTAAACATAACAGAAGAAAGCTGGCAGGAAATATGGAAAACACAACACACATCAACAAATTCAAGGGCATGGAGGGAATTTGGATGGAAAAACCTGATTCGCTTTTTCATTACACCACAGATTCAAGGAAAATATACAAATACCCAATCTTTATGCTGGAGGGGATGTGGGGCTCAAAATGCAGACCACTCACATATGTTTTGGAAATGCTACAAAATATCATCATTTTGGAAATCTATGCATGTGACAATACAGAGGATATTAGGATATAATATACCAATGAACTGTAACCTGATGTACTTATGTGATCTTAAAAAAGACAATGTTATACAGGCTGAGGACAGATATCTAGTTAAAATCTTGTTGATTGCATGTAAAAAAACTATCACAAAAAAATGGCGATCAGAAGTTCTTCCTGACCAAGAACAATGGACTGACATTGTTGAGGACATACGTATGATGGAAAAACTAACATATCGACGAAGAATGCAAGAAGGAATATGGGAGAAAAAATGGCGGAAATGGACACACTACAAAGTGCAACAACGAGGCAGAAATTGAAAGAATAACCAAAGACACTGAAAAAACCAGAAGAATTAAGAGATGGAAACTAAAAACTTGATGCTCCAACATTTGCCCCCCCCCCTTTTATTTTTTTTTATTTTTTTTTTTTTTAATTATTTTTTTTATTTTATTTTTTTTTATTTTTCCCTACCCTAACCCCTTTGTTTTTTAAATGTAGAATGTGATCTGAATGCATTATATATGATGAAAAATGAATAAAAATCTAAGTTACAAAAAAAAACCTTCAGCTCGCCGTGTCTCGCCTGAACTTATTTTGTTCCTCCACAACACCAATGAAGAGAGAGAAAAACGCCATTTCAATTCTCCTGTATATGCTGTACGTGTAGCAGTATTGACAATAAAATCTTTGAATCTTGAATTATAGCTTTATTATAGCTATATTATACCATTTCACTGAGTGGATATGCCTAAATCAGTGTAGCAATCATACTACATTGATGCTTAAAGACTTTCAAGTATGTTCCAGACAAAATAGCATGGTTTTCGGGACTTGTCTGTTTTTGCAAAAGAATGGCTTGTGGATTTATCTGTTTTTGGAAAAAAAAGTACTAATAAATTGCCAAAAAGTAACAATGAGTTGATGTTTGATTTTTTGCTTTATAATGTCTGAGATACTCATATTTCAAGTGACCATATCTTAGAAGATGATTTGGAAATACTAACACTTATAAACCTACAGATGAAAAAGTGTTTTTTCTCATTTTGAACTCAACTTGATTTATCTGTTTTTGCAAAAGAACTCTTCAAATGCTAAATCCAAATGTTAAATGTTACCTAATGTTAAATATTAACATACATACATACATATATATATATATATATATATATATATATATATATATATATATATATATATATACAGTGGGGGGAAAAGTATTTAGTCAGCCACCAATTGTGCAAGTTCTCCCACTTAAAAGATGAGGTCTCCAATTTTCATCATAGGTATACCTCAACTATGAGAGACAAAATGAGAAAAAAAAAAATCCAGAAAATCACATTGAAGGATTTTTAATGAATTAATTGGTAAATTCCTTGGTAAAATAAGTATTTGGTCAATAACAAAAGTTCATCTCAATACTTTGTTATATACCCTTTGTTTGCAATGACAGAGGTCAAACGTTTTCTGTAAGTCTTCACAAGGTTTTCACACACTGTTGCTGGTATTTTGGCCCATTCCTTCATGCAGATCTCCTCTAGAGCAGTGATGTTTTGGGGCTGTCGCTGGGCAACATGGACTTTCAACTCCCTCCAAAGATTTTCTATGGGGTTGAGATCTGGAGACTGGCTAGGCCACTCCAGGACCTTGAAATGCTTCTTACGAAACCACTCCTTCGTTGCCCGGGCAGAGTGTTTGGGATCATTGTCATGCTGAAAGACCCAGCCACGTTTCATCTTCAAAGCCCTTGCTGATGGAAGGAGGTTTTCACTCAAAATCTCACAATACATGGCCCCATTCATTCTTTCCTTTACACGGATCAGTCGTCCTGGTCCCTTTGCAGAAAAACAGCCCCAAAGTATGATGTTTTCACTCTCATGCTTCACAGTAGGTATGGTGTTCTTTCTCCTCCAAACACGACAAGTTGAGTTTTTACCAAAAAGTTCTATTTTGGTTTCATCTGACCATATGACATTCTCCCAATCCTCTTCTGGATCATCCAAATGCTCTCTAGCAAACTTCAGACGGGCCTGAACATGTACTGTCTTAAGCAGGGGGACACGTCTGGCACTGCAGCATTTGAGTCCCTGGCAGCGTAGTGTGTTACTGATGGTAGCCTTTGTTACTTTGGTCCCAGCTCTCTGCAGGTCATTCACTAGGTCCCCCCGTGTGGTTCTGGGATTTTTGCTCACCGTTCTCATGATCATTTTGACCCCATGGGGTGAGATCTTGCGTGGAGCCCCAGATCGAGGGAGATTATCAGTGGTCTTGTATGTCTTCCATTTTCTAATAATTGCTCCCACAGTTGATTTCTTCACACCAAGCTGCTTACCTATTGCAGATTCAGTCTTGCCAGCCTGGTGCAGGTCTACAATTTTGTTTCTGGTGTCCTTTGACAGCTCTTTGGTCTTGGCCATAGTGGAGTTTGGAGTCTGACTGTTTGAGGTTGTGGACAGGTGTCTTTTATACTGATAATGAGTTCAAACAGGTGCCATTAATACAGGTAACGAGTGGAGGACAGAGGAGCCTCTTAAAGAAGTTGTTACAGGGCTGTGAGAGCCAGAAATCTTGCTTGTTTGTAGGTGACCAAATACTTATTTTCCACCATAATTTGCAAATAAATTCTTTAAAAATCCTTCAATGTGATTTTCTGGATTTTTTTTTTCTCATTTTGTCTCTCATAGTTGAGGTATACCTATGATGAAAATTGGAGACCTCTCTCATCTTTTAAGTGGGAGAACTTGCACAATTGGTGGCTGACTAAATACTTTTTTGCCCCACTGTATATATATGTGTGTGTGTGTGTGTGTGTGTGTGTGTGTGTGTGTTATATACATATATAGATATAAATATTATATCTGAATGCTAAATGATTTTAAATGTCCACTGATTTAGTTCTCTACATACAGCGGAGAAAATAAGTATTGAACACGTCAACATTTTTCACATTAAATATATTTCTGATGGAGCCATTGACCTGAAGTTTTCACCAGATATCAGTAACAACCAAAGTAATCCATACATACAAAGAAATCAAGGCAACTGTGTTCACAAAATGTTATATTTAATAAAGTTGATTGACACAGGGAATAAGTATTGAACACATGAAGAAAAACAGGTGCAAAAAGGCACAGAAAGCCAAGAAACAGCTGAAATCCATTAGAGTTTAGGAAGCCATCCCATCTCCCCCATAAGTGCAAATTAATTTCAGCTGGTTAAGTTCTGACTGACAGCCTTTAAAAAGGTCTGTCACTGTCAATATCAGATTGTCACATCACAATGAACTCATGATAGGTAGAAGCAAAGAGCTCTCTCTAGATCTTCGCAACCTTATTTTTGCAAAATATAATGATGGCATTGGTTACAGACATATTTCTAAACTGCTGAATGCTCTAGTGAGCACTGTTGGAGCCATCATTCGAAATTAGAAAGAACATCATTTTACCATAAACTGGCCAGGACCAGGAGCTTCTCGCAAGATTTCTGACAGAGGAGTCAAAAGAATTATCAGATGAGCTATCCAAGAGCCAAAGACCACTTGTGGAGAGCTCCAGAAAAACCTGGAGTTAGCAGGTACTGCTGTTTCAAAGAAAACAATAAGTAATGCACTCAACCGACATGGGCTCTATGCCCGCTCACCTCGCAAGACTCCATTGCTGAAGAAAAAGCACGTTGAAGCTTATTTAAAATTTGCTACACAACATTTGGGCAAGCCAGTAAAATACTGGGAGAATATAGTCTGGTCAGGTGAGATAAAAATTTAGCTTTTTGGATGCCACAACACACAGCGTGTTTGGAGGAGAAATGGCACTGTGTGGGGGTGTTTTTCAGCACATGGTAAAGACAGACTTCATATAATTGAAGGAAAGATAAATGGATAAATGTACAGACATCTCTGATAGGAACCTGTTGTCATCTGCCAAGATGCTGAAGATGAAACAAGGGTGGACATATATATATATATATATATATATATATATATATATATATACAGAATTGCATATATATATATATATATATATATATGCAGTTGTGTGAAAAAGTATTTGCTCCCTTCCTGATTTCTCATTTTTTTTGGACGTTTGCCACACTGAAATGTTTCAGATCATCAAACAAATTTAAATATTAGACAAAGATAACACAAGTAAACACAAAATGCAATTTTTAAATGAAGGTGTTTATTAATAAGGGAAAAAACAATCCAAACCAACATGGCCCTGTGTGAAAAAGTGATTGCCCTCTAAACCTAATAACTGGCTGGGTCACTCTTAGCAGCAAAAACCGCAATCAAGCATTTAAGATAAGTGGCAATGAGTCTTTTACATCACTGTGAAGGAATTCTGGCCCATTTATCTTAGCAGAATTGTTGTTTTTTTTAGCGAATGCAAAGTCTTCAAGCCAAGCAGTTGCCTCCTGGTTTGCTGTATGGAGGGTGTGTAATCCTCCTTCCAGTCTTTGGAGTGGGCAAGCCTCTATGATGTGTTCCATTGTTTGCTCCTCTCCACATGCGCACAGTGGGCTAGGGCTACTGCCCCATCTGTGAAGGCTGGC